>CM035234.1:21146834-21471935 GCA_020226215.1 Sindora glabra
AATTCGAATACACATTACTTAAATGTAAAATAGTACTTTTGCATTCATTTCCTGAATAGTATTTTTTAATCATTAAATATATACATGTTTTAAATTAATTTTTTAATAATTTTATTTTTAATATATATTTTTTATATACATATAAAACTAGTATATTTTTCATATTTGGTGCATTTATGATTGAATTAAATTTATATTTAGGAACGAAAATTAAGAAATGAAAAAAAATGAAAAAAAATAATAAAAACATTAATTTTAAAAGATAAAAATAATAACCATGACACGTTGTTAAGTTAAGAGTTGAAATACTAAAAGTAGATGATTACAAAATTTATTAACAGTTTAAATTTTAATAAATTATTTAGAGACATTTTTTGTCTTTTTATTCTAACTTCCCTGGAAGGGATGCCTCCCTCTTGGCAAAAACGATCACCCCTAAAAAATGTTCTCCACGAAGGGAAACATCCTCCACAGAAGTTAGAATAAAAGGACAAAAATGTCCTCTAAAAAATTGACTTAAATGTAAACTATTAATAAATTTTGTAATATTTACTTTTATTATTTCAACTCTTAATTTAATAGGGTGCATGGTTATTTTTTAAATTTTTTATTTTTATTATTTATTTCTTAATTTAGTTCCTAAATATGAATTGAATTCAATCGTAAAATAAAATTTATTGAAAATATTGAATATTTAATGATAAAAATAATATTCAAATAAAGGAATACAAAAGTACTAATTTACATTTATGAAGTGTCTATTCTAGTTAAAATAAATATACCAAATCTGAAAATATGCATACTTTTACATCTTATCTTCTATTTTTAAGTATTTTATTTTAAAAAATAAATTACTTCATGAATTTATAGTGACCGTGCATGTAATTTAAACTGCGAATATATATTTTAATGTCATATTTTCAATGAGTTTTATTTTATGGTTTGAATTTCATTTAAATTTAGGAAATTAAATTAAAAAAGAAAAATAATTGAAAAATAAATAATAAAAGTAATAATTTTGAAAGAAAAAATAATAATATGAAATTTGTTAAGTTGGGTAATTGCCAGCTTATTGGAACAATAATATATAAAAGCATATAGTTAAAAAGCATATTGATAACTAATAATTTATATTTATGGGAACTCTAGAGGGACATTTTTGTCCATTTTATCAGTGTTAAGTGGAAGGAATGTTTCCCTTAATAGAAGAAACCATCACCCCAATTAATCAGAATCCCAATTTTTATTCGAATTAGCACGTCTAATCGCGCTAACTTACACGATAACTGGTCTAATCTAGCTTGTAGTAGTGTTAGTTTGACAATTGTATGACGGCCTTATAGCTATCAAACACATGTTGAACATGCAACTATAAGCCCTACAAGCTACGAAGTTGAATTTCTGTGCAATTGTGTCAGTGAAGATTTTAAACTGCCTCTCACAATTAAGATATCATAGGGAGTGGTTTGACACACACAAGTGAGGTATTTTTGGAAGTTAGGTTTTAAAGAAGTAATTTTTTATAAATTTTTGAAATGTGTTTAAAATTATCTAATTAGTACTAAAAAATTAATATTGATTAGGAATTAATTTTTTGATTTTTATTTGGTTTAATATTAAGTTTTCTAAGGAGTATTATTAAAATGATTAATATATGGTATATCCTTTAAAATTATACTATACAAAGTAAGAAAAATTAATAAATTTTAATTATTTTTATTATCTTTTTTTGAAATTATATTTTTAATATTTCTTTCTATCTTTTTTTTATATTGATAATTTTTTATTTTTAATTTAATATCAAGGAGCAAAATAGGTTTATATAAAAATTAATATGTTATAAATATTAAATTATTTTAATATAATTAAAACGAAATATGATTTAATGAGGAAAAATATTAGTTAAATAGTTTATTCTATCAAAATTTTATAAAATAAATAAGAAATTTTTATTTTTATTTTTAAAATTGTATATTAAAATAATAAATAACAAATATAGAAAATATAGAATTATAAATAAAATAATATAATTGATATATACATAATAAATATATTATATAGAATAAAATTTCTATTATAATAATATTTATAATTATATTAACAATTTATATCTATGATATAATATTTAATATTTTTCCATATAATTTAATATAACACTCGTCCTATTTATTATGTAATTACAAAAATGATTTTATTTTATAGAATTAATAATTATATTTAAATAAATATATTTTTATTTTATAATTAATAAATTATATTTATTGTATTTTTAAAAAATGAAAGGTTAAAGCAATCATTAGTTAAATTAAAATTGAGGTAATGTAATTTATATTGCTATTTATAAAAGATATGAAAAGGTTTTTTTTTTTTTACTAATATGATGTGAGTAAGCACTTTCGACCATTTATGAGAAGTAAAATATCTTGAAAAAGTTTAACTTCCTTTGAGAGTTAGTGGCCAAACTAAAAAATTTCTTACTTTTTCAGAAGTTGTAGTTACTATATTATTTTTACAAATCAATGAACTCTAATATTATTGTTATAAATTGCTTCACAAATTTAAATTTTGAAAATGTTAATTTTTAAATGGCCAAATGTTAATAAGTAGTTTCTAAAACTATTGTTAATATATTTCTCTTTCTCTTTTATTAATTATATCATTAAAATTTTAAATAAAACATTAAAAGAATTATAAATTGATCTAATTATGAATTTAAAAAAATTCAAAAATAATAATTAATACTTAATAACAATTGAAAAACTATTATAAGTATTTACTTTTTAATTATCTTTTTTTTATTTGTAATTTTACTATTCACGTCGTAGCACAAACGTAAATGATTACAGCCATTATGCATTGGCCAAATCCGTTTGATGAGACAGATTTGAAATCATATAGTTCTCTATTACTTTAGACTTTTTCTATCACTTGCACTCGATTGATGATGAAAGATTTCACAGATATACTTAGGTAAGTTTAGCTGGGGGAGAAAATGAATTTTTGAAATTCATTTTCTAATTTTTTTTTAATATTTAAAAATTTTGACCAATAAGAAATTATTTTCTGATCGGTCAAAAAATTATATTATTTTTGAAAAATAATTTTTTATTTTAAAAAATAAATTTTATTTTCTTTATTACTTAGTATATCCATACCGAAACCTAAACTTTTTACCTTTTCACCTTATTACGCAATTGTAATCATAAATAAAATTTATTTTTATTTATTAAATGTTTCATGATAGATACTCTATTTCTATTTTTATAAAATCTATTTTATTTATTAAAGTTCAGGTACACATTTTTATGTAATATTCACTAAAATATTCTTGCTTTCTTTCTCATGATGAATGCTCTATTATATAATATTTTATAATAATTAATTAAATTAACTATACAAATCTATATATAAGACTTTATAATATCTTTAATGTATATTTTATTATTAGAGACCAATCATTATTGGACTATTGGGCGCCAAGAATAATAAAAATTTTATTAATTTTTTTAAAAAGTAAGTAAAATTATAATAATTTTGAAGTAAGTAATTTTAATTTACTTTAAATGAAATTAATTTTTCTTTATGTACCAAACATCAAAAAATATTTTTTTATGCACCAAAAAATCAATTCAATTTTCAGAAATATATTTTTTTAGGAAAATATTTTCTTAAAATTTTATTTTTTCTTAAACCAAATGGATCCTTAGATATATTTTTATTTTTATATTTTTAAATATTAATCTTAAAAATTATTTTTAAATTAAAAAATAAAATTAGAGAGTAGTTAATATTATAAATAAAAAATATTTTATTTAATTATAAATTTGACATCTAAAATAAAAATAAGTTCAGAAAAATAATTAAAAATTATTTATATTTTTTTATTTTTAAACTACATATTTAAAGAATAATTTTTAAAGCATAAATTTCGAAAATAAATTAATAAATAAAAATAAATTAATAAATAAGTTCTTCTATTTAAAAAAATATTTTTAAAAATAGAAAACAAATAAATCCTAAATTGCTTTTTCAATCTTTTTTTTTATCTCTTCACTTTTAATTTTTTTATTATTTAAACAGTAAAAATATTCTTAATATTTTTACATATTCCTTTTTCTTTTTCTTTTTCACGTATTCATATAAAGGTGAGACTAACTACCGTTAACTATCGTTTGTGTGAGGGAACGTTCCTTCCACGAGCATCGCCTCGAAATCACTCAGTCATTATATCTTGTGATTTATACAAATTAATATATATATATATATATATATATATATATATATATATATATATATATATATATATATATATATATATATATATATATATATATATATATATATATATATATATATATATATATTAATTTATATAAATTATAATTATATATTCTTTAACATATATAATCAAATAATTTTAATGTAATAAATGATAAATCTCCCCTAATAAAAATATTTTTAAAAATTAAATTCACAACTCTTTACCGAATTAATTCCATCTAATTTGGTTGGTTCCGTTGCTTAAAAAATCTACGAGCACAACTTTTCGATTTCTCTCGCAGTACAAGACTTGAAATTTGCTTGTCTGGAACCATGTACCATAATAATTAAGACTAAAACAAAACATTATTTTTTAATTTCCCACAGGTGAATCCAATCAAAGAATTTGCACATTTTGTCATGCTACAATTGTTAGTAAGAGGTAGGCGGCGGTGAAATTCTTGTACGCAAACAAATTCAAATGGCTTTTTCTCAACAAAAAGAAAATTTATTTCTATCTTTAATAATGTATATTTTTCACGACTTTTTCTCGCTTTCAATTTTGTTTGATTTTGTTTCTACCTTCATTCCTTGTCCATCAACGATTTCTATTTCTTTTTAAGTCAGGTATTTATTTGCAATTTTTCTTGATCTTCGATAAATTAACCTTCTGTCAACGGCAATATTTGTTTTTGAGGCTAGAGGAGGTATGCGTTTCAAGCAGGTAATATATATAAAGTTTTACTATTTCTTTTCTGTACAAATTTTCTTGAAAATATTTCATAAAAGATGTAATAGATTTCAAGTAAATAACTTAATTAGCATTATCCTAAAATTACATAGTTCTAATGACACTTAAATTACATGAATTCAGCTTATATATAGTCAAAATCCCATTTTATGGGGCCAAAAATGGTGAAATTTTTTTTATCAAAACATTTATGTCTACAAAATTAATTATATAAAATTTCAATTTTTATTACTTTTATGGTAGTTTCATAAAAATTTAAAAAATTTTAAGCACGTATCAAAGATATACTCAAATTTGTATAGAAGTAATTAGACGATTTGTATAGATCTTAATTAAATAAGTTGTGTAAAACAAATTCTTAATGTGTTTTCGTTTCTCTAATATCTAATGATAATAATGAAATGTTAACCTTTACATCAAACTTGTATGAGTACAACAATACTGAGAATTTTGAGAATTTCAGTACTATTTTCACTCACATTTTAATAAATAAGTAAATTATTTTTAAAATTTAAAAATTATTTAATTATAATATTAAAATAATTTATTTATTAAAATACAAATAAAAGTAATATTAAAATTTTCAATATTTTGATAGAACAGAAAATATATTCTAAGTGAAACACTACAACATATTTGAGATTAGTGACACGGAACTAGAATAGCATATTGTTCAACCTCCACCCTGTTGGTGTTAAAAAATTAATATTTTCCTTCAGTTAGATAAAGATAACGACAAAATGTCAGTGTCTCACTATTAATGCTAACAAGACGAACTACCCTTCATCCGTTGTTGTCAAAATTTGTGAGGAAAGTCTTGCATGGATTCACGTAAGATTTGTCAACCAGTACAAGATATAAGATTTGTCAAGTGTGAATTAATTCAATCATAAAATTACATGTCAATTTTTATCATTAAAAATAGTTACTAGTGTGTTTTCTCTCTCTTGCTTTATAATAAAAATGAAATGATTATTTTGATTTTTACACTCCCTCATTTTACGTGTTGTTTAAGATAAATAAAAAATAAATGCACAAAAATTAATGAGACTTACAATTTTATAAACAACCTCAATTTTAATTGAAAATAATCCTTTCATCTTGGGAAAATATAAAAAATAATCCTTCGAATTTTGGTGTAATTGGGTTTTACTTTAACCAACACTAGTAATTCCAACTCCAAGAACTTGAAAACTGGATTAAGATTTTCTAATATGTAAGATGCACTTTAAAAAATAAAATGATATCATATCTCTTGATAAAAAAAATCAAGAGAGTAAATAGAATAATTACAAAATTGAAAACTATTTTTGTAGTTGATTATTATTTAACAAAAATCCTAGCCCTTATTTTTTTTTTCATTAAGGATGTGATGTTTCATTTTATGTTTACACTTTAGAGGGATCTATTCCCTTGAAATCAAAATCCTATACTATACAAAACCTTGAAATTAATACCAATAATCTACTTAATTATTTCTTTTACTAAATTATAGGGTTTTTATAAATTCTTTAAATAAAAATTAAAATATAATTCTATTTTTACTTATTACAACATTTTTGCACATATTTTTAAATGTAATTCATGTATTTAATAAAATAGCTAATTAAGTACATGATGAGTGTTGTTTTAAGTTTTTTTTATAGTTTAAAGCTTTGTTCTAGAATCAAAGGGAGCAAAATCCTTCTATCATAAAGTTAGAAGGAATTTTTTTGTATTTTTCTTGTATTGCATTTCATTGTGTTGCCATTTACTAAAAGTCAATTAATGGATAAATGTCATGATCCTAGCCCAATCGTGATTAGCGTAGAATTTACTTTTCGATTTCCACTAGCCTATTCCTAATTATCAAACATGTTCTTAATTAACAAGTATAATGCATATACATAAGAAGATGACAATTTGGAAAGAGAACATTCATTAGAAATCATTGAAGGTTCTACAAAAAATAAGAATGTTGGATTTACTTGTAGATCTCTCAAAACAAGGATAAACTAGTTTAACTAATTCATAAGAAATCAATTTGAATATCTTCTCTACCCAAGCTTATAACAAAATAAGGTCCAAAATATACAATGTACAAGATACTATGCTATCATACTAACATTAGTAAGATCCCATGGATTCTAACTTTGAGGAGGTAGAAGTGGAGGCTTAACTTGAAGATGTGCAAAATAAATCATGAAAAAGTGAGTCTAGAGCTTCTGGAGCTTACTAAGTTCATAATTTATAAGAATAATAGCAATTCATAATCGCTTATCCATCGAACTACCCTCCTTTAATAATTCATTTCATATTTAAGCACATTAGTAATTAAGAATTAACAACATTAAGATTAAAATATAACCATTTCATTTTCAAGGTGCCATATCAGTGCATTCATGAATAGCAACATTCAAGGTCATATCTCATTTGAAACAATAGGTAATAAATGAAATACATTCATCCAACTTTTGACTCTAGAGCTAACTTTATACTCTACCTACCTTATATTGGAAATTAACCATCTAATATTCAACTTGCCCCTTTTTTCTTATTCTTCATAATTCACAAGAACTCAAAGTAGTTCAAACTCATAATTAGCCATAATCCATATTCATTACAATCATTATACCATTAGCCCCAAGTTTTATATGATAAATTTTGATAATGACAAATGAATGTTAAAATAGAATTGCATGTCTTTATACTAAAGTGTTATAAAATCTTTAATAAATATGCTACATTATAGTTCCAATAGTAATGTTTAATTACATGCTAAAAAAGTTATATTTTATACAAATATTATTAAGTATATGATTGGTTGAGATACATGATATGACAATTATGTATATTCTTGTACTAATTTGTTATATATTTTATATATAAATCATGCATATCAATATCTTGTTATATTAGATTAGATTAACTATATATATAGTTTGCATAGTTTATGTCTATTGTTACGTGTGAAATGGTTTATAAATTAGTGCAAGTGTATATTATTGTAAACAAGTAATAAAGTGATGAGTAAGTATCGTTCCCTCGAGGATTGTTTCACTAAGTACCAAAATTAATAATCCTAATACTATGTGGCAAATCAATTAGTTAGAAATCAAGTAACTAAATAAAGATTTATGCAAAAAATATTTAAAATAAATATGAATGCAATTGGAGTAAAGATAAATATGAATAAAAGTCCTAGGGATCAGACTTCACTTAATAATTTCAATTGAATCATCTATCTACTCTAATCCAATTTTAACTCCCTTAATTGATAGTTGAGTTTTCCTAAATTAATTACCAGCCTCTTCCAAGGTCAAGTAATTTTATAATTAATTGCTAATTCATCATATTTCTATGTGAATTAAAACAACTAATTATGCATTAGGATTTATGGAACTCATTAAGAATACATAAACCATATGAATATATTCCTATTTCATATGCAATTTACGGTTTTAATTATAGGTTCCATATACATGTATCTCCTTTCGGTCTCAACATGCATATTGAGTTCATTCAAAAGGTAGCCAATTAATTGAAAGCATTAAGAGTAATAATTAAAACTCAATCTAGGAGAAGAAAATTGAAATTAGTTTCAATAGATTATAATTCAATCCGTTATTATCAAGTTACGTCATCACCCTAGGAAGATGAAGAATTAGAACATAATGAAATTAAAAATAAACTCAAAATAAAATAAAAACATCATCACATTCATGATACAAACCTAAAATATAATTACAAATGTATGAAAATAGAAATACTATCCATCCATGTAGGAGGTAAAACCTTCCATATAGGATGACAACTTAGCCTTCCATGTAGGAGGCATACAAGAAGAACTAAAAATGCATGAACTAAAACTACTCTCTAAGATGAATGAATGCCTCAAATGAAATCTGCTCCTTGCTATTTAAAGATGAGTGTTGGCAAAGATTTCACTTGCCTAACTTTCAATCTTGACCATTAGCTAACTAACTTTGACTATTATCTATCAACCTTAATTCTCGCAGCTACGAGTATTTTGGATTGTAGCTAACTTTTGGTAATTAAAACGGTTAATTCACATTTTTCAGTCAACATGAGAATTGTAGAGCTAAATGTTAACTTTAAAACAAACTAAGGAACTCTTACATTTGACATCTATAGCTCCAGTTATGATCAAAATAGTGAGCAAAGGTCAGATTCGGCCAAAATCACTGTTTCAACTTCTAAGCAACAATTGAAATCCTTAAAGGTTGAACTAGGCTTTTCCTCAAACATGAAAGTTGTAGGATTTTTTCTTAGCTTTTAATCCATGTAAAGAATGACCCAATCTGATGTCCATAGCTTCAGACATGGCTTAAAACCTGAAACAGGGTTGAAATCCAGTATTATCCAAAAAATCTAATTTCTTTTCAAAGTTATAACTCATCCACAAAATGCGATAGAACTTATTAAATTAAGTTTAGATAACATCCAAAAGTGCATCATATAAGGGAAACTAAATATGTAAATATTTTACGTATCAAATTTTTCCACACTTAGCTTTTGGATGTCCTCGGACAAACATAAAATAAAAGAAAACTAATATTAATACCAATCCTCCCATGAGATAAAAAGTGCAAAATCATAAGAAAGAAAATAATTGAAGTACAAAGATATCATAGCATTTATGAATCAACAAATCCTGTCATCTAAAATTAAAAAGGAATTGCACTTTCATCTGAGAAGGAATGAATCAAGATGATAGAATTACTGCAGCTCATCTTTTCTCAAGTGTTTATGGGTAAGTGTTTCACTCAAATTCATCCTATCAAAGATTGCACTACCATAAGCTTGCATAAATTCTCAATCTCCACTACCTGATTCACATGCATACCTTAAATCAAAAGGTCTTATTAACGATTGTAATGAGACCAAGGTAAAGGAAAGATAAAACAAGAATATGAAGCAAAGAAAGAAATTAATAGAGCAATTAGAACACAGATAATCTTTGAAGAATTTTATCTCAGCATAACAGCCTAAGATTCAAGTACATATCAATTTCTCTCTTTTCTTCTGCTTTTTTTTATTTTTTTAATTTTTTATATATTTATTTATTTTTCTTCTTCTTTCTTTCTTTTTCTAGAAAACCCTTGCAACTTTGAAATTAATGATACATATACCCCCTTACTTTATCAAGAACCCATTTTACAAAGATTCGAATGCTCTACTAATCCCTAATGTTAAGTAAAGACAATTGATATTTTATTAAATGTCATATTAATGGGTTAAAAGCAAAGAAATGGTTAATCAAGCTTAAAGTGGCTTATCAATGGTACAACTGCAGGGTTGGCTATTTGCTTCTAACTAAAAAAAAATGCCTTTATCATATTTGAGTATGCATGTAAATTGTAATCTTAACTAGATTTTATGCAAGTTCTAGAGTGACAACTTAATAGGTGAATATCACACATAAGAAATATAATACTGATTCAACAAGTAGGCTCAAAATCTCATGGTTAAAGGTTTCCAACTTAATCCATCCAACTCAGAATCCATTGCCAAACTTATTAATTCTAAAAAGTAAGAAAGTTGTTCAATCATGCTATGAAATCTTTAAAATTACTGAAAAGAACCTAATAAGTAAGAATTTTTTTTTTAGGATGCGTATCAAGAGCAAGAAATAACTGTTTACTTGGCCATCCTTTTCATAATAAATCTCATAGTTTTACTACCAAAATATCCTAACAAAAATTTTTTTATTTTAAATTTTTAATTCCCCCTACACTTAATGTAGACATTGTCCCCAATGGCTTCAGTAGATTAACAAAAGGGTTTATTAAAAGAAAATGCATAAGCAACTCACACATAAAAGAAATTTTAGGAGTAAAACTATAAGAGTAAAGAAAGTTACAACCGGAGAGTGGTATCTTGCTCATGCTTCTGACTGCTGGTTAGAGATTGATAATATATCTTTTTCATTAATGGATCTAGTTTAAGTGTATAGCCTTGTAGTTAGTCAATTAACTAATTAGCAGTTGAAGCAGACATTATAGCATGATGAGTCACTTGGGTATGAATCCCTGTTCCACAGCTTGATCTAAAAAAAATAGCAAACTATCATAAAAATCATTAACATTTAATAAACTTACTAGCTTTTGATGAAAGTTCAAGTTAATCCAATATGCAATGCTGGAAATTCCATCTAATGCTTCTAAACTACCAGGTAAAGCAATAAAGGCTTCAGCACTGTAAAGCATGCATCCCATACATTCAAGCAAATTTGAAACCCTTAATATTTTATCGATGGCGTATTGCTGATCATCTAAACCATTTACAAGGATACTCAGTATTTTGCTTCCTCTAATGTTAGCATAAATTGCTGCACTTCTTTTTAAGCTATGAAGCCCTCCTCCATACACACAGTCAATCTTTCTAGCTGCTAATGCATGACTAAGTTCAGTTGCTACTATTAGAAATTCTCCATTCTTTCCAGCATAAGATTCACCAAAAACACAAATAGATTTAAATCTACATTTTGATGGTTTCTTACCCTCTTCCTCTTCTTTACTCTTACCCTCAGACATTTTGCATAGTGTGATTGCTGAAATGCATCTTTATAATACAAAAGCAAAAACCAAGAAATCACGCAAATCAGACAATGTCAAAAGAAGATTGAAAAAAATGCTATGCAGAACTATCAAGTATAATGATGGCATGAAGAAAATAAATAAGGCAGAATGTAAAGAAAGTCAAAAGGTAACTGAAAAGATAAAATAAAAAAAAGAAAAATGTACAGAAAGTTAGAAAGCAACTGTAAAGGTAAAAAATAAAGGAAAAGTAGAGCAGACAAACATTAATATATACAGTAGTTGTGATTGTGGCTCACATCTTCCTCTAATTTTTCATCCAGTAATAGCTTAAATGGCTTCTATGAGCTGAGGATCTGCTTCCCATCTAATTTTCTTATAAATTGGCAAACAAGGTCTTTTACAGTCAGATTCCTAAGACTGTAGTGTTCCTTTTCTATATTGAATAACTTTATTAAATTAAGAAGAATAGCATGAACATCTCCACTAGGATGCGTCTTAAGAGCTCAAATGATATCATCCAATAACTTTTTATTCAGTCCATCCTTTATGAATCAGATTTTGTCTTCTTGATTTATTGAAATCATTCCTTTATTCCTACAGAGCTTGTTACAATTCCACCTTGCACACTTATGGTAGACTTTCAGTCTTTTAGCCCTTCTCTTTTTAGAGTAAGAACTTCTTCCCATACCTGGCATATGTCTAACAAATGATTTGTTAAACTCACCTACTAAATATACCTTAGCTTCAATAATCCAACGTATATCCTCAGGAAGACCCAAACACTTAAATGCCTTCATTCTTTCAAATCGACAGTTGTAGATTTTTCTGAGCACATCTTTGGGAAGAGTAGGGAATCTGATTCTAAGCGTTTTAAGGGATTCCTCCATGATGAGAATGATAAAAGATAAAATTGTTAGAGAAAATACTATGCGATGTATGCTTGAGTGAGTCAGAAGAAAATAATTAAGTAGAGAAAGAAGTCTTAGGTTGCCTCCCAAGTAGCCGCCCTTCTTTAACGTTTTTAGCTAGACAAAGTCTTAACCTATTGCTTTATTTCCTTTCTTTTTTTTTAGAACTTACCAACTGGCTCCTCGAGCATGATGATAGTCTTTATGATGTTGAATGCACTATCATTGTATTCTTTCAATCTTTGCCCATTCACTTTGAATTTCCTGTCACCATCTTGAATCTCCACAGTTTCGTATGGCCAAACTTGAACTACAGTAAAAGGTCCTGACCACCTTGATCTTAATTTTCTTGGAAAGAGTTTTAATCTTGAATTGTAGAGAAATACTTTCTGTTCCGGTCTGAACTCCTTTTTTATAATTCTCCTATCATGCCACATTTTTTATTTTTTCCTTGTAAAGCTTGGCATTTTTATTAGCCTTTGACTCTAACACTGGTGATTTTTCTATTAATGGAACAAGTTTACTTGACCTCTCTCCTAGACCTTTGAATGGTTTCTTGTTAAAAACTAGAGAATTTACCTTAAGGTAATTAATCTGCTTCAAGATTTTAGGATCAGTAGACTTTGACACATTAACCATTCCTACTGCTAATGGCTTTTCTGTGCAGGTTTCATGCATTACATCTTTCATGCAGTTGGTCAGTGTGTCTACTCTGTAACAGGTATTATCTTCATATGGAAAAGCTTTAAAAATATTGAAAGATACTTGATCATCTTGAACCTGTAAAGTCAGCTTTCCCTTCTGCACATTAATTAAAGCTCGTTCAGTTGCTAGAAATGGTCTCCCAAGAATAATAAGAATTTCTTGGTCTTCTTCCATGTCAACCACTATGAATGCTATCAGGAAGATGAATTTATCAACTTTTACTAGCACATCTTCAAGGATTCCATGTGGATGCTTTATTGAATGATTTACAAGCTGCAATGACATTGTAGTTAGTTTCACTTCTCCCAATCCCAGCTTCTTGTAGATGGATAATGGCATCAAATTCACACTTGCACCAAGGTCACATAAGGCTTTTTCAAATTTGTACTCTCTAATGGTACAGGGTATGCAGAAACTTCCAGGGTCTTTAAGCTTTAGTGGTATCTTCTTCTGGAGAATTGCACTGCATTCTTCAGTTAAGGTTACTGTTTCAAAATCCTTCAGTTTACGTTTCTTTGATAAAATCTCCTTCATAAATTTTGCATAACTGGGCATTTGAGCTATAGTTTTAGTAAATGGGACATTGATATGCAACTTCTTAAACACCTCCAGAAACTTGCTGAATTGCTTGTCTAGCTTAGCTTTCACTAATTTTTGAGGAAATGGAATTAGAGGAATATATGGTGGAGGATTGTCTGGAAAAGTTATTCTTCTTGGAATGGCTTCATCTTCTTTCTGAGCTTTTTCACCATCTTCTTCTTTTAATTTTAACTTTTCTTCTTATTTCTTTTCAGGCTTGTCCAACTGCTTCCCACTTCTTAATGTAATAGCATTTACGTGCTCCTTGGGGTTTCTTTCAGTGTCACTAGGTAAAGTTCCTAGTTGTTTGAAATTTAGCATGATTGCAATTTGACTCATTTGCACTTTAAGATTTTTGATTGAAGCTGCTTGACTTTGCATGATTGCTTCATGATTCTTAAGTGTAGCTTCTGTTTTGGCCATGAATTGGGAAGTATTTATGGTTAATTAAGCCAATGCTTCATCTAAATTTGCCTTTGGTTGTGGTGGTGGTTGCTGAATTTATTGTTAATAGTTCTCTTGAGGTATGAACACATTCTAATTATTCCTCCACCCTAAATTAAGGTGGTTTCTCTATCCTAGATTGTATGTGTTTGAGAAAGGATCATTTTGATGATTTTGATTCCTCACATAGTTGGCTTGTTTAGGTTGAGAAGGCATGAATGGATTACCTTTTTGGCATTGTATGCTCACATGAGGACCTCCACATAAATCACAAGCATCTACAGGAGTTTTGATTGCATTTGCTTGAGCTGTTAGTGAGCTCACTTACTTAGATATAGAGGCAACTTGAGAAGATAGAGTGGTTAAAATGTCTAGCTCATGGACCCCAAATGCTTTCTTTGAAGTGTTGCGTTTAGAAGGCCACTGATAAGCATTTGCTGCCATCTCCTCCAACAGCTCCATAGCAGCTTCTATACTTTTTCCCATTAATGATCCACCAGTTGCAGCATCTATAAGTGTTCTGGTAGCATTAGACAATCCTTTGTAGAAAGTTTGTAACTGTAGCCAATTTGGTAGCCCATGACGAGGACATCGTCTTAGCAGCTCCTTGTATCTTTCCCATGCTTCATAAAGGCTTTCCATGTCATGCTGGGTGAATGAAGCAATCTCATTTCTCATCTTGGCAGTTTTAGCTGGAGGAAAGAATTTTGTTAGGAGTTTTTGTGCTAATATGTTCCATGTAGTGATACTCCTTACTGGTAAAGAGTGTAACCAGCTTTTAGCCTTATCCCTAAGTGAGAAAGGGAAGAGTCGCAACCTTATGGCATCATAAAAAATGCCATTGTGCTTGAATGTATCATAAATTTTCAGAAAGCTGGCTATATGTGCATTTGGATCTTTTGCTGGAGAACCTCCAAACTAATTTTCTTGAATCATTTGAATTATGGCTAGCTTGATCTCAAAGTTGTTAGCTGGTATAGGCGGTCTCCTAATCCCAGAAATGGCATCCATGATTATTGGTGTGGCATAGTCACGGCGTGCTTTAGTGTCTGGTTCTTCTCTCAAATCTGCCATTGCTTCACCTTGATCTATAGTTAACTGCTTCCATATCTTTCGATTTCTTCGACAAGTTTTCTCGATCTCAAAATCAAATAGCAGCAGCTTGGTAACTTTCAATCTCGTCATACACTAGGACAAACCTGAAAAGAGAAAAGAAACACCAAAGAAAAGAAAAAAAATTGTAAAATAAAAATTAAATTAGGATTAAGATTACTTGGTATTGATATTAATGATAACAATCCCCGGCAATGACGCCAAAAACTTGTTACGTGTGAAATGGTTTATAAATTAGTGCAAGTGTACACTATCGTAAATAAGTAATAAAGTGATGAGTAAGTATCGTTCCCTCGAGGATTGTTTCACTAAGTACCAAAATTAATAATCCTAACACTATTTGGCAAATCGATTAGTTGGAAATGAAGTAACTAAATAAAGATTTATGCAAAAAATATTTAAAATAAATATGAATGCAATTGGAGTAAAGATAAATATGAATAAAAGTCCTAGGGATCAGACTTCACTTAATAATTTCGATTGAATCATCTATCTACTCTAATCCAATTTTAACTCCCTTAATTGATAGTCGAGTTTCCCTAAATTAATTACTAGCCTCTTCCAAGGTCAAGTAATTCTATAATTAATTGCTAATTCACTATATTTCTATGTGAATTAAAACAACTAATCATGCATTAGGATTTATGGAAATCATTAAGACTACATAAACCATATGAATATATTCCTATTTCATATGCAATTTATGGTTTTAATTATAGATTCCATACACATGTATCTCCTTCCGGTCTTAATATGCATACTGAGTTCATTCAAAAGGTGGCCAATCAATTGAAAGTATTAAGGGCAATAATTAAAACTCAATCTAGGAGAAGAAAATTGAAATTAGTTTTAACAGATTATAATTCAATCCGTTATTATCAAGTTATGTCATTACCCTAGGAAGATGAAGAATTAGAACATAATGAAATTAAAACAAAGTTAAAATGAAATACAAACATCATCACATTCATGATACAAACCTAAAATACAATTACAAATGTATGAAAATAGAAATACTATCCATCCATGTAGGAGGTAAAACCTTCCATATAGGATGACAACTTAGCCTTCCATGTAGGAGTCATATAAGAAGAACTAAAAATGCATGAACTAAAACTACTCTCTAAGATGAATGAATCCCTAAAATGAAATTTGATCCTTGCTATTTATAGATGAGTGTTGGAAAAGATTTCATTGCCTAACTTTCAATCTTGACCATTAGCTAACTAACTTTGACCATTAGCTATCAACCTTAATTCTCGCAGCTACCAGTATTTTGGATTGTAGCTAACTTTTGGCAATTAAAACGGTTGATTCATATTTTTCAGTCAACATGAGAGTTGTAGAGCTGAATGTTAGCTTTAAAATTCATGAAGGAACTCCCAGATTTGACATCTGTAGCTCCAGTTATGATCAAAATAGTGAGCAAAGGTCAGATTCGACCAGAACCACTATTTTAACTTCTAAGCAACAATTGAGATCCTTAAAGGTTGAACTGGGCTTTTCTTCAAACATGAAAGTTGTAGGATTTTTTCTTAGCTTTTAATCCATGTAAAGAATGACCCAATCTGATGTCCATAGCTTTAGATATGGCCTAAAACCCGAAATAGGGTTGAAATCCAACATTATTCAAAAAATCTAATTTCTTTTCAAAGTCACAACTCATCCACAAAATGTGATAGAACTTATTAAATTAAGCTTAGATAACATCCAAAAGTGCATCATATAAGGGAAACTAAATATATAAATATTTTACGTATCATCTATTATACAAGAAAGTCCAAAATGAAGAAAAATGAACATTAAAGTAAAGCAATCAAAGAACTTGTCACACTCAACTCAAGAATGAACAAGGAAAAAATACAAGAAAGAAGATTTGATCCAAATAGTGAAGAATGAGAAGGTTAAAGTTTTTGAAAGCATAAAAAAAAGCTTAATAACTTTATTGGTATAGTTTTTAATTTTAGGCTTAAACTTCCTTATAAAATAGAGTTTTTCATAATATAGAACTTAAATATGTTTTTTAAAATCTTAGCTTAATCAAAATGTTTTAAAAAGATAGTCCACAATCATGTTTTTACAAGATAACTTATGGGACACTTTAAAAACTAGTGAGATTTGAGATTTTGGTCCTTTTAATTTTGACCTTTAGTCACTTTTTTGACTATATCTCATAAGATTCTTATTATTTGATTATCAAACTTTTTCATATGAAAATAGACTCAAATATATTTCCATGGACACATTATTTGCCTAAAATGATCCATATATGAAAAGGTTATGATTTTTTTAAATTGAGTTTATAAATTAATTTTCTGTATTCTTCTTCTTTTTTATCTTTACTTATTATTTTAATCGTATCTCATAAACTATAAATGATATAAGCATGAAATTATTTTTATGTGAAAATAGACTCAGAAAGCTTTCCATGATATGTATTTGCTTAAAATGATTAACATATGAAAAAATTATCAATTTTATAATTAAAGTCTTAAAATTATATTTTTATAGTCCATTCTTTTAACCTTTGCTCATTATTTTAAATATATCTTAAAAATTACATTAGATATAAGCTTAAATAGTTCTATCTAAAAGTAAACTTAAATAACTTTTTAATGATAAGTCATCTATTCAAAATGAACTTAAAATGAAGAAGTTATGACTTTTTAAAATTAAGTCGGTAATTCTATCCCTTGTGAATCAATTAACCAATTGATTCTAGATAGACAGGGATGAAAATTTTTATCAAAATCGATTAGCCAATCAATTTTGACTATTCTAGTACGTGCATAACGGTTATAAATGACTAGTTTTTATCCTCAACTATCCCAAATAGCTATAACACTCTATGGGCTTCCTATATAAATTAAGAAACATAAAATACAATTAAGAGAAAGCCTAAATTTAATCTTTTGACATCATTTCACTTTTTCTTTCATCAAAATCATGAATTAAGCTCTCTATTTGAAATTTCTATATTTTAGGAGTTTCATTTGTTTCATCCATTCTACAAGAGTTTGTTTAAGTTGATATTCATCTTATATTTTTTTCTAATTATAAAGGGTGAGATATCCCTTAAAAATATTTTGAAAGGGTGAGGTATTTGTTATAAAGCAAGATTTTGTTCAAGGAAAAACAAGGATTTATAAAGAGACTTCTTCAAGTTCCTAGTTAAAACTTGAAGAGATAATGGATTGAAATACGAGCTTGGAAAGCTTAGAAAGTGGATGTACACTTTGAAAAGGATATTTAAAGGGGAATCACTACAAATTCTTGTATTTAATCTCTTTATCTCTTTACTTTTCTCACCATGCTCTATTTTTCATAATTAAATACTTTATTTTTATTGTTGTTAATTGTTGAATATATTATGTTTTAATGCTTATGGTAATACTTTGATAATTAAATATTTAAAAGAGGTGTATATTTATGCATGTGCTTCTTGATGACTTATCTGTGTATAGTTGATGAAATTGTTGAATATATTATGCTTTGATGTTGATCCTTATGCTTGGATAATTGAATAGTTGAAAAAGAAATCTATCTATATATGTACTTCTTGATTCTTTTTTTATGTATAGTTGAAAGACTTGCTTTGTACAAGTGCATTGAATTATTATATGCTATGTAAAAATATTTTTATTAAATTATCTTGAATTTATTTCTTGATGATTTATTTATAGATAGTTAAATGAGTTAATTTGCATTAATATTTGAATTATCATATTTTGAGTGCAAATATTTTTGATAAAACTCCCTTGAAATTATTTTAATTGAAGTTATTCTCATAACTTCCCAAAATCAAATATTTTTCAAAGATAATTTTAAAAATGCTGAAAAGTTTAAAAAATACCTAATTCACCCTCTTTTGGGTGTAGGTTGCCAAAGCTTACATATACCATGTTGGGCCTATATACATGATCACATAGCACATTCCATTCTATGATTAATGCAATAAGTTTGTTACAACATATATTATATCATACAACATCTAATTTTTCATTATGTGATTATGCCATTATATATTTATAAATACCACAAACTACTTTATCTTCAGTGTTTGGAGATGAAAAACCCTATGCTAGACCATTATAAATCATGAACATATAACATAGGCTGGGTATAGTATACTATATGGTCACACTAATTGTGACCTTTGAATGAGATTTTATAAGTAATTCAAAAATTATGAACTTATTATTTATAAAACTTATTTCATATGAAAGTAGACTCAATTAGCTTTCTAAAGACTAGTTATTCACCCAGAACAATTAAGATTTAAAAGTGTTATGTCTTTTAGAAAATAAACATAAAAATTTCATTTTTCAAAATCTTGAGTTTTTAACTTTTGCTTACTTTTTTAGTAATATCTCAAAATATACATAAGATATTGATTTGGAACTAATTCCATTTGAAAGTAAATTCAATTACCTTTCCAATGATAGTTGCTTAAAATAGGTATAATATGAAAGAGTTATTTCCTTTTAAAGTCAGTATAAAATTTTATGGATGATGAATTAATTTGTGCAATCAATTCACTTGCCTTGAACTTGTATTTGCATAAGAAGAATTGATTGTACACTTGATTTTTATGCCTAGATTTGCCTTTGGACTATGAGAATCAATTGTACACTTGATTCATACATGAAGATCATATTTTTTTATAAAAATTTCATTGTTTACTAACTATAAATACCTTCCAAGCATATTTATTACATCCTAAATCTTGGTACAATCATTAATATAATTATGTAGCATCTCATATCACTTTTTTTCATCATTTATCACCTGTGCACCATTAAATCAAACACATTCTAAGCAAAATCATAAAAATAAAAAACCCTGATATTCTATCATTTTTATCATTTTTTTATAAATTAATTAGTTTTAAATAGATTATCTACTCACCTTAGTACAATCATTAATACAATTATGTAGCATCTCATATCATTTTTTTTCATCATTTATCACCTATGCAATATTAAATCAAGCACATTCTAAGCAAAATCATAAAAATAAAAAATCCTAATATTCTAACATTTTTATCATTTCTTTATAAATCAATGAGTTTTAACTAGATTATCTACTCACTTTATATGAAAAAAGATGTTAGTAAGTTAGTTTAGAGATCTTTCAACCTTATTCACATCAAAATTCATGGGTTTTAGAGTTAAGATTCAGAATTCTTAACAAAACTAAATAACATCACATTTTTTTCACTAATCAAGAAGAAATACGAAGGATTCTTAGTGAAATCAATATTTTTACCTTAATTGGATGAAGAAATTAAGAATAATTAAGGCTCCCTTTACTTGATTGATGGAAGGGTAGGAAAGAATGTAGAGGGAATTGGGAGAAAATTGAAAAAGATGAAGGCAGTGTTGGAAATTGCGCATCATACATGCACAGCGGAATAAAAATTTTGCACGATTTCCACTAAGGATCCATGCAAATTTAGAACGCCATAGATTAGGGATTAGGGTTTATACCTTTCGGCTAAAAATCTTTTGTCCGCTGCACAACAAATCTGATCTGCTCTCCAAATCACGAACCGGAAGAAACTAGAAGATCATATCACCAGTACAGCGTTTATGTGGCTGCACCTCTGTGGTATCCACACGAACCCGTGAATCACCTATGAATGTCCACTGCACACACTGGTTGGAATTGATCTCCTTACACCTCGTAGTGCTAGCTACGCCTCTTCAGGGGTTTTTGGTCAAGGAGAGGTGCTAGGATTTTCTATGCCTTTTGGGGTGCATGAATAATGATAGTAATTCTATTATTACCCAATAAGCCTATTTAAATAAGTGCATAGAAAAACCTAGCCTATTTGGGCTTTATTCCATGTATAATTATAGGCTTATTATTGGGCCTTATAATTATAACATGAATTCCCAAATATTAAGCCCAAACAATTTGGTCCATTAATTCCAAATTCACTTGGCTCTAAGTGTGCGACCCTACAGGCTCTCATTACGTTGGCAATGACCATTAATCATATTAATAATCATAAACAATGATTGGTGTGTAGCAACACATCATTGTTACCCAAGTAATGAGAAAGTCGGTGATTTGACTAAACCTTTACACGTGATCATCACTTATGTCCTTTTGTCCTATACATCTAGATTGAGCACGAGACATGGACCGTGTCATTCCCATATAGCCCAACCTTAAAGTTTCTTGATTCCTAAGTAAGCTAACTGAAACAAATGTAATTGACATCTCATGTCAATTCATCTGAGCATGGCCATGCATTTTCTCAACTTTACTTAATCAAGGGGCCCATAGATGTTACTCCTGTTATATAGGAGGGACAAATCCCATCTTGATCACACAAACCCCTCCGCATGATATGTGACATATCCAATATCTACCCTTGCATTCACTTAACCATTAGTGACATAGAATAGTATCAAAATATGAAACTCACATGTAGGGAATCTTGGTGATCTCAGGTCAAATGACCATATTAATAATAATCACTAAGAACTACTTATGACACTCATATAACGATCCATGTAGTGTTCTTAATATGGGTCGGTCCAGTATACAAGTTCTCTAACTTGTACTCATGTGTAAACTTAATATCCCATATAAGTCTTCACACATGCTAGTTTTAACATATCAAAGCAACCTAATCTATAATAATATATGACTAGGGACATTTAAGAATACAATTATTCTAAGGTTATTATTATAATTGAATATATTACGCAGACAATATGTATAAATATAATAATTAGAATTGCTATTAAAATAACATGATTCAAAATTACAATCATCAATATGATTAGTTTTAGGGCATATACACTAATAGGCAGTATAAGAAAAATGAGGGTTGGTTTAAAAAAATAAGGAATAGTGCCTTAGGGGCATTTTTGAAAAATTATTATTAGACCTCCTCCATCTTCACACACTCACTTATATCAATAAAAAAGTTTATACTGCATGATTCCAATAAAATTTTTCCTATCAAAAGTTTCACGAAATTCATATTCCTATATTTTTAATTTTATTAACTTTGTTTTATTTCATATTTCATATATAAAATTCCTAACTTAACCAAATTTACCAGTTACATTAACCATTCCTTCTCACAAAATAATTTTTAATTTACTAGAATTTAAGTAGGGTGTAACAATAAAGTAGTTAAGAAATTTTTTAGAAACCATAATAGGGAAAAATTAATAAATAATAAATGCATTTTTAGTTTTACTAAAATAGTACATAATAAAAAAATCTATAAAATAATACATAAATTGTTTTTATTAAATTATATTTAAATTGTTTGCATAGAAGTATTAGTTATTTTGCGGATTGTAAAATTATTCAAGGAAGTTCTAAAGTTGAATTCAAAATTCATTAAATTAGTTATTCTTTAATTCTATTCTTATTAGTATAAATTACATGGGGAGAGAAAAGGAAGAGAGAAAGAGATAGAAGTTATTACAACCTTATAAAATTTTAAAATATTCTTATATAAGAATAATAAACTTGTATAAAAAATATGAGATAAAACTTTGAATAAGAAATAATTAATTATTTTAGTAAAATTGGAAATAAGAATTTTATAAAGAATAGATAAGAATTAATGAATAAAGTGAAATATTTAAAGGGCCTACATAATTAGAGCTAAAAATTAAAGTATGAATAAGATATAAGGCCATTTTACCTTTGCCCTGTTCCATTTTTTATTCGTATTTTACAACCTAAATTCCCTATTTTCCTCTAAAAGACAAACCTTAAATTTTACCTTTTTCCTCTTCCTTCTCTTCTTCCATCACATTCCGTAAATCATATAAGGTAAGGTTTTCTAAGCTTCTATTTGGCTAGGTCTCTTATTTATTTTTTTGAAAAACTTATGGAATTGGGGCCTTTTAGCTCAAATGAAGAAATTGTGCTGTAACTTTGGGATTTTGATTTTTGAATGATTATGAGTTGTTAAAGTACAACCATTCCTAGGTAGAATCTCCTCTATGCAAAGTGAATAACTATCTTAACTAGATGGGTTTGTATGATATGAGTTGTTTATGGATAAATTTCCTATGTTTTAATCAAATCTTGAGAAAGTTATGTGATATATGAGTTTTGACTTGATTCTTTTAATGGATCTTAGGTATATTATGATGAGAATGTAATATATGGTGATATGAATATGAATGGTAGCTTATGGGATGAAAATTTAGTGTTAAAATCTCATATGAATAAGGCATTTCAATGAAATTCTATAGAACACCAAGTTATTATTAATTACATAGTAGATTATACCTTAAATTTATAATAATCATTACATAATCGACTACAAATTGTATGATTGTCATTTAGACTTTTGTAGTAGATTGTATAGTTAACTATAACCATGCAAAGTTGCCTTCTAGGTTTTCATAATCAAGTATATAGTTGATCATACCCTGTAAACCTTTATACATCATGCTATACAACGGGTTAAGGTATATTTGAGTGTTCTAAGGCATTGTAATTAATTATTACATGGTAAGTAGTGGTAAATATAAGATATGAGGCCATGGAAGAAGGCATGGAAATTTTGTAATGTGTATGTGTGTATTGTGAACTTATATTATTACTAGTTGTTACTTATGGTCTTGCTCACATATAAATATTCATATTATGGAAATAAAATGGTAATGCTAGTAAAACAAATATTATTGATTGAATTATCATGTGATTGATGATTATATAGGTGATTATACATTTATTGTAGCTTTATGCATAGGATTCATATGCCCATTTGTGAAGGGATAAGAATGATCAAGAGTCACAAGAAGATTTACTTGCTTTTCATTTTTATTTGTTCTTGAATTACTTTTAAGTTAAAACTCTTGAACTAAATAAGTTGGGAATTATTATTATTATGTTACTTATAAGTATGCCATTAAATTGGCAGGATTAGATAGTTAGACTGTGTATATGAATGTAATAGTCTAGTGATTTAATCTTCTTAATAAGTGTGATGATGTAAAATGAGTGAAGTGATGGTGACTAGGTTTTACATTATATGCATTTATGTTTGCTTTCTCATAAAGGTAAGCTATTTTCTTTTTTGAATTATCTTATTCTCCTTTAGCAAAGGTATGAAAACTTTTTAATTCTTTCTAAGATAAGCCTCACAAAGGAGTAGATATTAAACTTTATAATAAGTTATGATTGCATTTTTATTTCATTCAATACTTCTACTTACCCATTAAGTTTTCTAAGAAAACTCACTTCCTTCTCTTTTTATGGAGGATTTTGCCCTTAGGTACTTAGCTACTATCTATTGGAATGGAAGTGCATTTAATAATGTATTTTGGCATTGAGGTGAGCTATATGATGATTGGAGTAGATAGTGATATGTGTAATAAATTCATATTCAACTATGTTCACAAACTATTACAAATTGCCATATAACCTCAATTATTTAACCCATTCCATGTCGATTATTCATCAGCATATATATAAGCATTGTTATATGTTTGATATACTTAATATCATTTCTTAGCTCAACATTGAGTACATAGAATGACATTAGTTTTTTTTTCCATGAAAATAAAAATGTTTAGTCTTTTGATTTTATTGAATAAGTTAAATAAAATGTCAATTTTTTGATTCAATAATTAACATAATTATCTATATTAGATGTCAGTTCATGAACCATCATTGAAAATTGACTTTTTCCATATCTTAAATTTCACACAGCAGATTAGTTTCTATTAAATAAGCAATGAGTAATATAGGATAGGACAATGATTTTCTAGAATAATTGATGTGATTCACTATCCATTCTTCTAAAGCCCACTACCTCCAAAGCAGTATCTAAACTTAATTGTAGAATCTGGCAACCATATTATTATACAAGCAATAACATAATAGTATTCAAGCCTTATCTTAATATTTTTATGATAAAAAATGATTTCCTAAATACAATAAATGCCCAATGACAACAATTTTATACATTTAACTAGATCTAAATCGTAGAAGACATATATTATGCATATGTTGTAAAAGTTAGATATAATATCTCTAAATGCATAGAAGGAAGTTATATTATTCTTTAATAACATAGCCATTAATGGAAATCCATGTAAATCTAATCATGGCAAAATAAGGGTACAAGCATATCAAAATTGATATTATAGGTATAACATTAATACAATGTGCTTCTATTAAAGAGAAATTTATTACCTAGTTTATGCCATTAAGTTTTAGTAGTATCATGTGTTTCTTGCATAGTATTCTTGTTATCCTAACTTTTTGTATAAAAATACCTATTGATTTTCCTTTATAAGAAAGGAGTTCCCTGCTTTTTCTTCAAATCTAATCCTAAGTCCCATCTAAATCATTTATTGAAGTTATTTACAACATTAGTCCTTAAAACCTGATTTATCAATGAACAAAATTTGAGAACTTTTCTTCCAGAAAACTTTCCTTTTAGCTTTAAATAACTTCAATAAAATGATCTAGAGAGGATTCATGTTTGTATAATCTATTCACTCCGTGGAAAATATATTAACACCTACACCACCCAAAACCCTAAAATATGAAATTAAAAACATAGAATCCAAATAAATCAATACAATATATAATAAATAAACCTTTTTTATTAACTTTAGAGGAAAAAATGAGGTGTTCAAATACACTTTAACATTAAAAAAAAGATACTAATAAGATAAGGGCAAATAATTGGTTGAACTTGAATTAAGGTGATCTTTTATATAAAAAAAGGGAGTGATCTTTTTAGTTACAAAAGAAAATCAATTGGTCAATCTCTCTCTAAGGCATTACAAATTTTGTGAGGAAGATACTCTCACTCTACAATATGTGATTTGGCATTCAGACATGCTTCCTTTGTATTTCAACTCTCATATTTATTTTTGCAATTTTTGAGAAAAGAAAAATGACATTGTTTAAGTCTTTCACATTAATTATATACTAAAATTAACATTTAATATTATTTGTATTAATTGAATATAAAACATTAATTAATTATAAAACTAACATCATATTATATTAATGTTAGTTATTAATAAATGACTAATGTTATTTTTTTATTTATTTTTTCAAATTATTGCTTTTTATTGTTTAATTTTGATTAAAATGTAATTTTACTCTTTTTAAGCTAGTTATTTTTTAAACCTAGTGTTGCATAATATCCATATTAATTTTTAATAAATAATTAACATGATTTCTTATTTTTTTAAAAAAATTACTATCGTTATTACTCAAAAAGTGAGATACTAAAAACCAAACCTATTACCTTACTATAGTAAGATAAACACACTTGTTGATACAAAAGAGCACCATTAAACAACAACATTAAATTATACAATAGCACTTTTAAATGACATTAATAAGGCATACAAAACATGCATACATTAATAAGTAATTGCATAAAGACTTACAAGAATAAACATATGTACATTTTCATTAACAATTGAAGCCCCCTTCAAACCAATACCAGTCTCTCTTTAAAAACATATGCAACTTATTCCTATTGCAAGGCTCTTATATGTTCTTTATTGTAAAAGGTTGTGTTTCCTTAAAAGAATTGCATATTTACATATAAACTTGATAAGATAGAATTACATATTTATCATAATTGTTTACTCAATTGAAATTTAATTGAATTACCTTATCAGGCTTTTCATTTCTTCTCATATGCATGACCTTGTTTACCATACATGTCATAATGAAGTAGCTATACTTAATGTTGCCTTCTTATGTAAGGCATTGTAATAAACAAACTTAATAGTGTCAATTTTATGTAATAATAATTAATCACTGTATTAAATGCCTAAACTTACATAAGAACATTAACCTTCTCTTGCACCTATTAGATGTTGCTTATCTTAGTGGCCTTGTCTATCATGTAATGTATGTTTATGGCCTCACCAAGTAATACTTTTCTAACTTGAATGTAGTTCGTGCTTGTGCAAGTCAAGCTAATGAATAGATTTATCCTTTGGTTAAATAATGGATAGCTTCCAATGGTGCCTACAATATTATCAATACTAAAGTAAGATAACTAAAGAGAAAATATAACCTATGATAAATTAATCATCTTTGTACCTATATACCATTTGTTATATGATACCATGTAGCATTATCGCTTCTTATTACTGATATTGCCATATCTATGTACTTGTACTAAAACTTTAACATTATCTCCAACTCTCAAGTGAAGCTTAAATTAAGGAAATCAAAGTAGGAACCTAATTTCCTATCCTCGATGGCATGATCTAAACACCTATAACTTTGAGAATGTATAAGTAATAGAATTCATAATATCTAATATATACAAAAAAAACTAGGGAAGATGTAAGGGGCAAAGATGGACACACCTAATCCAAGTCTTTATATTGGTAAGTTTATCTCCTCTATACTTAAAAGGTGCAAGATGAGATTATTAGATAAGAGAATGTTATATTTATGTCTGATGACATTGAATCTTATATGCAATGGAATGAGATCATCATTTGACATCTCCTATACAATGAATTAGAGCTTCTCCAAAGAATTGCTAACTTTTATTATTATTTTTTACTAAGGATGAGTTACCAAATTCTTTAATTTTTTAGACTTGCCATCCTTGTCCTTGTCTTACTTTAGTTACCTCTTACTAATTTCTTTCCACAAAGATACCTAAACTGGATTACAAAAAGTGTGAGAATCAAACATGTTAGGTAATATTTTATTTGGCCATGAACAAAGAACTTGGAGTGCTAAAAAACCTATCTCTATGGATAATGAAATTGAAGCTTTCAATCAAACTAGGTAGGTGCCAACCACTTAGGCTATTATGGTCACCTTTTTGGTGGGCAATGGCACCTCTACCCTATTGTCCTTAACAACGTCTACACACTGGGTCTCAAGCAATGCAAGAGTTTGGAGTATGTGGTCTAGGAAAATCATACCTATTGCTACTTACCTAACAAGGAGTCCTACAACCATAAATACACATTTACTTTTACCTTACAATGATAAATAAATTAGTTAATTAACATCAATATAAAACTACAACATTATTGAAAAGTACTTAAGGATGAATGATATGATGATAAGAATTTTCTTATGGTAATTAGGTAAAAGGGTTGAGGTTAGTAATATAGTAGTTACCTTACTATTGCATAAAGGTTATCATTTGTACCTCTTCTTTGTTCATCAGGGCATTGACCAATGGCCAATGTCCTACCCTTTTGCCAAAGTATAGCTATCATATCTTATATAATATCTCTCTGTAATTTCTTTCTCATCTTAGCCATGAGCTTTATGATATTTTTATCAAATAGTTTTTCATTATGATAATGTTTTCAAGCTCCTATGAAGCAGGCCTTAAAACCCATTGATCCTTTAACACCCTTCACATATCCATGATGTTTTTGAGTGTCTAAGGCGGTAGTTAAGATATCCATCCTCCTTTTTAGTTAAAACTTTCCTTAAATGGGTTATTACATAAGCTCATCTTGGCATAATGTAATTAAACATGATTAGTCATCCACTAGGAATTGAACAACATACTCCATAATTAACAAATAAAATAGTAACACCACTTATTATTTAGTAGGCAATATGTCAAATCTCCTCTATTATGAATTCACCTATCTTGTCAACTTTGCCTTTCACCTATAATTTATAAGATGCTTGATCACTAAGCTAGTTAGTATCCTCCTCAATAGCTTGAGTCCTTTCCTTGATGAGCTTTTCCTTAAGCTTCTTGTACCTATCTTAAGATACCTTATGCTAGTAGATGTTTTTAGCTTGGTTCATCTTATTCATTGCATATAAGGCCTATTAACAAAAAAAAAAGTAATAAGAATGGTGGAAGAAAGACAATAGTACTGAGATAACCATAATTACCTAAAACTCCTTTAAATGGCATATCTTTACAAACTTTTTCTATGTTTAGGTGTCAATCCAATAATATTTTTCAAGTGAAAGTTTCACATAAGGGTGGCAATTTTCGACATAACATGAATACAACATGAGTTATACGGGTTTAGGTCATACATGGGTTAACTCATTTGACCTAAATAAAATTCATGTTGGGTTTGAGTCAACCTACATAGGTTATTAATTAGGTTAACCTAACCCGTGTAACTCGTATAACCCGAATAATAAATTATACAATATATAAGTTTATTAATTATTAATTTATATAAAATAAAAAATTAATATAAATATATTAATAAACAGGTTTGGGTTAGGTTAAATGGGTTGTGTTGCTACTGTAAAAGTATATTATGAATATTTCGGGTTATATGGGTCGAGTCAAGTTAACTTATTTAATAAATGGGTTGTGTTTGAGTTAAGTATAAATGGGCTAAGATCATGCTATAACCCAACACGAACTTGATCCGCCAACCCGAATTGCCAACCCTAGTTTCACCTTTGTCCTTACAATGGTAATGTACTTTTTCGCTAACTTTTGCTTGAAATCTTTCCACTTTTGCCCACTACCATTAGGATGTGGTCTTTTGTATTCCTTGAATATACTGCAGGTAGCCTACAAAAGGTAACCTACAATCTATAAATGAATGATAAATATTATTAATAATCCAAAAAGATTATTGTATACATGTAAAAATTGAAATGTAGATGAGTGTTAAGGTTTCTTACCAAGATATTTCCCAGAAGGCATCCTTGATATCTTGCTGCACTTGATGCCATTTCCTAGTAATAATGAGAACCTTGGTGCATACCAAGTAGCCAATGTAGCTATTTAATTCAATTGGACTAGGCCTGCAAGCCTAGCCCTTATCATTGAAGTTTACTTCTAAATTCTCTCCTTTGGCGCACTTAAGAATCATGTCCTTTATAATTGTAAGATTCTTAATTCCCTTTCTTTTCTAAACACCTTTTTTAGAACTAGCTAAATTCATGCCACTTCCATTAAAAAAGTTTTAACAAAAGCAATAGAAACAATTAATTTATATGTCAAGCAATATACATATGATAACTTAAATAATAAGGAATGATTGAAAAATATTTTTATCACATTCAGTTGGATTCTATATCAAAACTTTACCTACAACAAATTGACATTTTTAAAAATAGCATCCAAGTAATAGAACCATAATAATGTAGAAAGTTACTCTAAAAATGTAATATTGAAGCAAAAATGATATTTTCCAAATATAAGCACATAATAGAACATATAATTGGGTATATTAACTTTCCATGCTAAATAGTGCTCATAAACCATGTAAACAACTATTTAAGAGTAATTTTTAAAGGAAAAAATGAAAATATTTCAAAAATATATGACAATGCTTTCTATTTAATCATGTAGACTACAATTAAGATATAAAATGCTCACAAAGTATAAGATAATAGGGGAAAACACCTCAAATAGATTGAAATAAATGCTTAAGGATAGTAGAAGTTGATGCTACATAATCTTTGAACAAACAATGGAGAAATTGATTGGAAAGCACACACAAATGTAGAGCAAATCATTGTACAAATGAAGTTTGTTTGTGGTTCTAAGAGAGAGGGATGAGGACATACTTTTGGTAACACTTCCTTTGTCTGTCTTTTGTAAAAAATCGAGTATGAACTTTTCCATGTCGATTAACAATAAAATCGATGTCTAATATTTTATACATAATTACAAAAATGCTATTCAAGGCAACATAATTACAAAAATGCTATTCAAGGCAAACTTTTGACATTTATTGTATATATTAACTAACATCTAATGTCTAGCAGCACCTTTTCAAGTCTAACAATTTGCCTTCATTTTTGATATTATTTTCTATATAATTGATGTGCAAAGTTAAGATTTTGCTAAACACATTGTCAAGCTAACTCTTAAGTATCCATTAGACGTCAACTCACCAATAACCAATATAGGAAATACATTATGATTTTTTAATTTTGGTTGTGTATTTGAGCCGACATGAGAAGTTGCATGTATTTTCAAAAAATGTCATTGGCTTTCACTTTAACTGATGTTAATATGGCAACATTGTATCTCAATTCTATAATAGTGACATTTAGTTTTTTTTACATTCATTAGGAAATCAAGCATTATTACATGTTTCCAAAATTGCATTATTTGTCAAAGTAAAGCTGGTAAATGGTTGCTTAGTGCAACTCTTTATGTTGGGACATGCCTTAGGATGGGTTATAATATGAGTCAAGGTCTTTGCCACAAATTTTAAAGCTCATGTATCATTTTACTTATTTAGTTTAATATCTGGAAGATAATGTGTATGTTTTTTCCCTAAAATTTAATAAAGCTACAATTTCATATCCAAAGTTTAATAAATTTTTTCACATAAATTATAATTTTATACGGGTTACATATTGATTTTGTGCACAATGAATACATACAAAAATTTTAGCTCCACTATTTAAACTTATATAATTTTTTATTTGGCTAGCAAATAATCATGGTAGGAATGAGTTCCTCCGTATCCATTTGGCAAGGCGTTGTGACATACCAGAACTATCAATGGAAGCTTACTTAGAAGTTATGGTCAAATTTAATTAAATTGAGAGGTAGTGACTCAACTAGTTCCTTAATGCTAGAAAGGGTAGCCCACTAAGTAAAATGATTAGTGTTGAGGGGAATTTGAATCTGTGACTAAGTGGAGTCATAATGATTTTATTCGAATCCTTGTAACTATTTGAACAAACTCTCATTAACAAAATTATGTAATTTTTAACCTTTTATATAAAAATTACACCTTTTAATGGAGATTGTGAAAAAAAAAGCTCTTATATATATATACACGCAACAATAATATTATATGTAATATTACAATTACATACTGTAATTTAAAACCTCCGTTGCCGCTCTAATACAGAACATCGGAGTATTGCAATTGATACCCTTAATGCCCGTAATTTCTGAATAGGTGTAATGTGATTACAGCGCTGATAGCATTTTTTAATATCACATTCATGTTTATTTCAACAAAATACATTTTCTTTAAGATATCATTATAAAATGTTAAAATGAGAAAAAAATTATTTGTTCAATATTAAAAATAAAGAATTTGTGAGAAGTAATTTTTTCAATTTTAAAAAAGGATTTATTTTTCCCTTCTATTATAATTTTAGGTATCATTTTTAAACTTTTAATATAAATAAAATGTAACTCCATTATGTATGACATTTCCTTGAAAAAAATACTTTCCAAAACAAATGGAACTCCGATTCATGTTCCAACCCATAATTTAAATCCTTGCAAAAGGCTAGAAGACTTCGAATTTCCATGAAAGGACATTGATCTCCGTCATAAGTCTTTGGCAGATGAAAAACACGTTGAGATATATGTTAGAATTTTTCATAAAGTGAGCTGCTAGTAATTGGTAATTTGTGATTTAATAAAAACTGACTGATTAAATTTAGCCCAATTATGAGACATGCATGAGGCCCATTTAAAATTGTAATCTTAAATATATGGGCTTAGCACATTTACATAGTTTAGTGTGGTTTGACGGTTGTGTAGGCCCAAAGACTTAGTAATCCTTTTATGGGGAGGATTGTTAGGATTATAAATAAGAATTAATACTAGGTCCCTTCTTCACTTCTAATACACACGGTTTCTACCCATTGAGAGCCGCCATCAAAGAGAAGAGCGAAGAGAAAGATTTAGTTGAGAAGAATTCATTAGCTTCAGCTGAATTCGATTATGGCTACAAATCCATCAGGTAAGTAAATTCTAATTTCATATTTATGGTGTTCTAATTATCATACATGAGATCCTAAAATAAATTTAAAATTCTTACATGTGGTATCAGAGCTTACGTGTATGATATTAGAACCTAGAATAATTAATTATATTTTATATTATTTTAATTGAAGATTCGTGATGAAATATTTTATGTATGATTCTTAAAATATAATCATACGATCAATTTATAATGTTTATTTTATAATGTTTTAATGTATCATCATGAACTTTTCATTGGAAAAGATTTTAGATTAATTTTTATTAGTGTTGTGGAATTAAGAAATCCTAATTATCAATTATGTATGAAATTTTACGGAAAGCATATGTCCTTTTGTTTAGCATACTGTTCAGAATTTTGAATTACATTTTCATAGTGTTTGGAAATCCTAAATTTCGTTCAACATGCGTGTATATTCATGCTGGACTTCTATGGATTTGTTTTCTTGAATCTCGTATGGCGTGCCTGTGATTTCCCTTTTTTCTTTTGATGATGCACTAGACATATGCTGCCTCTCCGGAGAATATATATGTATTCTTTTAGCATTCTATTTAGAATCTGCATAAAGGATTTTACGATTTTCGTCAAGTGTTTGAATTTTCGTATATATGCGTATCTAAATCGAAACTTAACCTTTTAGTATATATTTATATTAATTGGATCTGCTCCTAAATCTCGTTTTGATTTAACGTGATGTTTGATATATATATATATATATATATATATATATATATATATATATATATATATATATATATATATATATATATATATATATATATATAAGTCCAAATCCCCTGTAGTACAACTTTATATAAATATATATATATATTAGGACTGACATACATATCTTTTTGAAAACTGACGTACATATCTTTTCTATAAATATATATCGGCCTCGTTTTTCTTTTCCTTCACGCCAACGTGATTTCTTCATGCAAACGTGAAATCACGCCCTAGTGAGTGAATGTTAGTACCTTGATTTATATATATATCTGGTTTCCTTTCTTTTTCGATATATATATATATATATATATATATATATATATATATATATATATATATATTTGTGGCAGTACGTTGCGCTGAAACCTATAGGACACGGGATTCAAAATCTGATGGTTTCCTTTTTTTCTTCAGTATATATATATATATATATATATATATATATATATATATATCCCAAAATTATAAATTTTTCTGGAAAAATAAAGTAAAATATTTGTAATTTATTAATGATATTCACTCTTCCTAATTTTATTTATTTTTGGAGTGAATATATTAGATATTACAATTATGTTAATTTTAAATTTTATTCAAGATTTTGTTATGCAACATTATTTAAGGGTTCATTGCATATATATAGTTGAGTATGCAAATTAAGATATTGGATAATTTAATTTTTCGTGATTCAAGAAAAATTTTCATTAGTAACTATAAATGCTTGGCTGTCAAAGTAGCTCATTTATAGTGATTAGTGAAATATTTTTTTATTCAGAAATCATGGGATAGTAGTAGAATTATCTTATATAATCGCCTGCCCAAAGGGGGTTATTATGTAAGATAATTTTAGCATTGTGGCATAAGGCATCACGGATGAAAATATTTCAATTTAGAAAATCTTTCTACCCAAAAGGGATGGATTTTTAAAAATTGGATATTTTTAGCCTTATGAGGAGGGTACTTACTAGCATGTTATATTCTCTGCCCAAAGGGGAGAATATGATGATGCACCTAGACTCTCCAGTTATTATAGCACATTAGGAATCGTTGCTATTCTTTTTAAATTATCCATTGTTTAATTATTGCAATTTGTCTTTAGCAGTGACTTTTACTGTAAATGACAACCAAGCTACCATTGAGATCCTACATGGATCTAACCATAAGAGATGGAATAAAGACCTGAACTTTGCCTTAGTTATGAGCGATATAGACATAGCCTTACGGATTGATCCACTCGGTGCCATCACTGTCCAAAGTACTGCTGAACAAAAGGAGTTGTTTGTCAAGTGGGACAGAGCAAATCGTATGTGTCTACATGCTATTAAGAGATCTGTCTCTGAACATCTTCTGAGTGGATTGGATGAGATTGGGAATGCTAAAGAACTCCATGATGCTGTTAGTCAAATGTACCAAAAATCTAGTAAGTCTGAGGCTGGGAATCTTATGAGTGAGCTGACAAGCATGAAGTATGATTTTGTTGGAAATGTTAGAGACTTTATCATGAAAATGGTCCACATCAAAAATAAATTAGCTTCTCATGAAATCACCTTACCTGACAAATTTTTTGTTCACCATGCCATCAATTCACTTCCTCTTGAGTTCACCCAAATTAGAACTACTTACAACACCATGAATGAAGTTTGGAGTATCAATGATCTTATATCTAAATGTGTTTCTGAAGAGGAAAAACTCAAAAGGGAGAAAAATGAGAGTACCTTACTTACCATTAACTCTAAATCTACCTACCAAAAAAATTTCAACAAGTCTAGGAAGTTTGGGTCAAAAGCACCTAATAAGTCTTAGGATAAGAAAGGCCAAGGCAATAATTAGACAAGAGGGGTAAGTGGTCCTAAAGCTGTCATTAAGAAAGAAAATAAATATTTTTTCTGTAAAAAGAAAGGTCATAAGAAATTCGAGTGTCACAAATACAAATCTTGGTTAGAGAAAAAGGGTAAGCAAGAAGGTAAACCACTAGCTTTTGTTTGTTTTGAATCCTATTTTATTAGTACACCATTAAACTCATGGTGGCTTGATAGTGGTGCAACTGTTCATGTTGCTGTTACTTCGCAGGGGTTCAAAAGCAAACGGAAGCTAAGTGAGAAAGAGGCCAAGCTTAGAGTTGGAAATAATGCTGAAGTAGAAGTTTGTTTTTTTGGAACAATAGGTTTAAATTTTTAGTCTGGTTTTAAACTTATTTTGGAAAATATTTTTTATGTGCCCTCCTTTAGGAGAAATTTAATTTCAGTTTCAGTTTTGGATAAACATGGTTATCATTTTATCATCAAGAATAGAAAAGTTGATTTGTTTTTAAATTCTAAAATTATAAGTGAATTTAAGCTTGATGATAGTTTATATAGATTATGCTTGGCCCAAAACAATGAATACAGTACTATGAATGTTGAAAATATAGTGTCTAAGAGAACTTTAGTTAGTGAAAAGTCTTTCTTATTATGGCATAAAAGATTAGGCCACATCTCAAATGAGAGAATTAATAGATTAATAAAAGATGGTTCTTTACCTTCTCTTAAATCTGAAAACTTAGACACGTGTTGATTGTATAAGGGGTAAGTTAACTAAGACTAAAAACAAAGGTGCCACTCGAAGTTCTGACCTTTTAGAAATTGTGCATACTGATATTAGTGGACCACTTACTCCTACTTTATGTGGTAATAAATATTTTATTACCTTTATTGATGATTTTTCTTGTTATGGTTATCTTTACCTAATTAAGGAGAAGTCTTATACTTTTGAAAAATTTAAAAATTTTAAAATAGAGGTAGAGAAACAATTGGAAAAAGTCATCAAAATTGTTAGGCATGATTGAGGTGGTGAATATTATGGTAGACATGGCACAACTAGACAGCATATGGGACCATTTGCCAAATACTTACAAGAGAATGGGATAATTGCCCAATATACTTTGCCTAGTAGTCCTGAGCAAAATGGTGTGGCTGAAAAATGAAATTGCACTCTTAAAGATATGATGAGGAGCATGATGAGTAGAACCAATCTTCCTGAATCTCTTTGGGGTGAAGCCATGAAATGTGCATTATATATATTGAATAGAGTGCCCAGCGAATCTGTAGCAAAAACACCTTTTGAACTATGGGCCAAAAGGAAACCTAGCTTGAATCACTTTCAAGTTTGGGGATGTCCTACAGAAGTTAGAATTTATAATCCTTTTGAAAAGAAAACTAAACCTCGATCTACTCATTGCTATTTCATAGGGTATCCAGATCATTCCAAAGGGTATAAATTCTATTGTCCTGAATGTGGAGCGAAAATTATGGAGTCACAGGTGGTAAAATTCTTGGAATGGGATACTGTAGATAGAAGCATCATAGAAGTTATCAATGATGATGAACCTGTAAGATATGTCACTTTTCCTTTGCCAAACCCATAAAATCTTGCAGCACCAGTAGATATTGGAAGAGGAGAAAATGTGCAATAGAATACAAATCCTCTCCCTCTTGCTTATCCTCCTAATCAAATTCTCGATCTTGTTGATGTAATTCAAGCTCAAGAGAATGAAGTTGAGGTGCCTTTGAGAAGACCTACTAGACAAAGAAGATCTGCAATCTCTAATGATTACTTAGTTTTCCTTGGAGAGAGTGACTATGATATTAGTCATGTTGTTGATCCTGTGAATTACAAAGATGCAATAACTAGTGCACAGTCTGATATGTGGGTAGATGCAATGAAAGATGAAATAAATTCTATGGCTCACAATGTTGTTTGGGAACTTGTTGAGCTTCCAAATGGATGCAAACCTATTGGATGTAAATGGGTGTACAAAACCAAGAAAGACTCTAAAGGAAATGTTGAAAGGTTTAAAGCTAGATTGGTGGTAAAAGGATTCACTCAGAAAGAAGGAGTGGACTATAATGAAACCTTTTCACCAGTCTCATCTAAAGATTCCTTTAGAATCACCATGGCCTTAGTAGCACACTATGACTTAGAGCTTCATCAAATGGATGTGAAGACAGCCTTCTTGAATGGGGATTTGAGAGAAGAAGTTTATATGGTACAGCCAGAGGATTTTCAAGAACCTGGAAAAGAACATTTAGTGTGTCGGCTTAAAAAGTCTATTTATGGACTTAAACAAGCTTCAAGGCAATGGTATTTTAAATTTGATGAGATGATCACTTCCATGGGTTTTGAGGAAAATAAAGTTGATCAGCGCATATACCTTGAGATCAGTGGGAGTAAGTACATTTTTCTTGTCCTCTATGTGGATGATATTCTATTAGCTAGTAATGATAATGGATTGTTGCATGGGACTAAACAATCATTGTCCAAGATTTTTTATATGAAATATCTTAGGAATGCTTCATTTGTTCTTGGGATAAAGATTCATAGGGATCGATCTAGAGGTTTGTTAGGACTTTCACAAAGGTCTTACATTGATCGTGTGCTCACTGGATTAAATATGCAGAATTGTAAGGGTGGGGATGCACCTGTTATAAAAGGTGATAAACTCAGCCTTAGTCAATGTCCCAAGAATGATTTAGAAAGAGAATCTATGAAGAATATACCTTATTCTAGTGCAGTGGGGAGTCTTATGTATGCATAAGTCTGCACTAGGCTTGACATTGCATTTGCAGTAGGAGTTCTTGGTAGGTATCTTTCTAACCTTGGTATGGATCATTGGGTTGCTGTTAAGAAAGTATTAAGGTACTTACAAAAGATAAAAGATTACATGCTGGTTTATAGAAAAATTGACAATCTTGAAATTGTTGGATACACAGATTCTGACTTCGTTGGCTCTTAGGATGATATAAAATCCACTTCAGGATACATTTTTATATTAGCTGGAGGAGTTGTATCTTGGAAGAGTGTAAAGCAAACACTCTTAGCTTCTTCTACTATGCAAGCTGAGTTTATTGCATGTTATGGAGCAGCTACGCAAGCCATTTGGCTAAAAAATCTTATCTATGGTCTTCGCATCATTGATTCCATCTCTAATCCACTAAGAATTTATTGTGATAACAAATCTGTTGTGTTGTTTTTCAAAAATAACAAAACTACATGTGGGTCTAAGCATTTGGAAATAAAGTACCTTAAGGTCAGAGATTTTGTGAAAAATGGTGATATTACTGTAGAGCATATTGATACAAATAACATGATTGCTGATCCTTTGACTAAAGGATTAAGACCTCTAGTTTTTAGCAAAAATGTTGAGAGTATGGGTGTCTTAAGGCCTTTTGATGTATTTTATTAGTGGGAGTATATTTCTTGTGTTTGATACTCTCATGTTATAATTTGTTATGTTAGACACTTTTTTTATAAGATTTTAATTTCATTGATGATCATCATAAAGTAGATAATCTATACTATTATATATTCTTACTTGAACATATACTTATAAGTATTGAAATCTTGCTTCTTAAGACTGGTGTCTGTCTTAAGTATGACTTTGATGTCAAGAAAGTATGTCTTATGGAATGACACCATTGAATGATCTTGAGAATATGAATGAGACATACATATAGTAAATAGATTTCTCATCAAGTTTAGAGAAATTATGGAGGATTGATAATAAAAATAGCACGTTTGATCACATTTGATGCTATTTTCTTACTACACAGCCACACTAAAATTCATTGTCGATAAAGTCACTAGCACTTGTAACCATAGATTGATCTTATGTCAACAAGGGACATAAAGGTCGCTATGATTCAGTGTTAGTTGGCTATATTAGATAGGATTGTTATGATGTTATCTCAGAGGGCTAAATTATTATTTTTTTAATTGTGGCCACATAAAAGTTTTTTCAATCAGTCTAGAGTCTTGTTTTCAAAATGTATTTTGTTAAAACTCTAATAAAACCCAATTAATATTGCTCAAGTGGGAGAATGTTAGAATTTTTCATAAAGTGAGCTGCTATTAATTGGTAATTTGTGATTTAATAAAAATTGACTGATTAAATTTAACTCAATTATGAGACATGCATGAGGCTCATTTAAAATTGTGATCTTAAAGATATGGGCTTAGCACATCTACATAGTTTAGTGTGGTTTGGCGGTTGTGTAGACCCAAAAACTTAGTAATCCTTTTATGGGGAGGATTGCTAGGATTATAAATAAGGATTAAAGCTAGGTCTCCTCTTCACTTCTAATACACACAGTTTCTACCCATTGAGAGCCGCCACCAAAGAGAAAAGCGAAGAGGAAAATCTAGTTGAGAAGAATTCATTAGCTTCCGCTGAATTCGATTATGGCTGCAAATCCATCAGGTAAGTAAATTCTAATTTCATATTTATGGTGTTCTAATTATCATACATGAGATCCTAAAATAAATTTAAAATTCTTACAATATATTCTAACTAACTAGCTTATGAGACATTAACTGTCAACTAATTTCCTTTCACAATTTCGGATAACATCAGCAGGGAAAAATAGTAAGTGGTTGGGATTGAAATAATCTCTTGTATGTTGGTTTTGCAAATGAGGGTGTTTTGAAAATGCCGGCTCTTGGATTTCCCATTTTATGATAGCTAGAAGAGGAAAAGCAAAACAGAAGAAAAGCAAACTGAGCTCTACACTAGACCTACACAAGAATTAGGATTCAAATCTTGAGCATAAAAGAAAGCAGAAGAACTTTTAAAAATATAAAGTATCATTTAAATTAAAAGCTTTTGACATATAAGAGATTTTTCAGAATAAGAATGATAACTGTGCATTGGCATTCAAATATATTTAAGCGTATAATTAATAGTTAGTGTATGAATTATGAAACTAGGCGTAATTAGAGGAATCAATTTACATCAAATTTTATTAAGAAGTGTTTCACAAGTAATAATTTATGAAAATTGTGTGTGCCGTTGTGTCCAAATAGCAATTTTCTTTTCTAATAATTAGTTCCCATTGGGTTTTAAAAAAATGATTATGTACATCTCCATTCAATTTTGTTTGCATTTATACATATCTTTAAGCGAACAATTATTGATACTAATAAAAAAAAATAGTGTACTTAATAATTTATTTTGTTTACCTGTCATTTAAGGTTGGAATTTACTTTGTATTCCAAAAAAAGTCGTTGTAATTTACTTTCTTAATATTTGTCACTTCATTTTTTTTTTTTTTTGTAAAAAGGAAGAAATTTACATATTTTTATCGTAGCTGGTTGTGTGTCTATTTAAAGAGAAGTTTCAATTATCTGTAGAGAAAAAGGGATAGATACACGGAATTGAAGATACAATTCTTCTCCATTTCGTTCTTTGGTGGAAGAAACCCGCAAAAGCCACAGCTCTATTTTGTACAACAAATAGATTAATTTATAATTTATTAGTATGATTAATAAGTTATAAGTTAACTTCTATAAGTATTTTATATACTAATTTATTAAAAAAAATGAGTTTTAATTTAATGAGTTATCTATAATAATTTATAATTTATAAACTATTGTTTCTTTAGATTCTTTTCAATTCTCTTTTTATTCTTTGTATTAATTTACAATCTATTCCTTTCATAACATAAATCTAAATATTTTTTATAAAATATAATTAACTTAATTTTAATATAGTTATATCCTAATTTTAAATTATAAATACATAAAAATATATAAGTGAATAAATAAGTAATATCATAAAATATAACTAATTATACTTTAAGTAATTATACTTTTGTTATAAATAATAATAAATTAAAAATTATATAAGTAAATAAATATATAAATTCATAAAATATAAGTAATTAAATATTAAATATTATTTTTTTGAACTTGCTAATTGTATTGATATAATTTATTTTTTAGATAAATATGAATTATGTTAATTATATATCCATTTTTATTAATATATCTTTTTATACTATTTTATAATTTCAACTGCTTCAATAGTTAATTTTGTAAATTTTTTTTTATAAAATCAACTAATTTATTAGTTATTAAATATTAGTTGTAAGTCACTAGCTATCAAATAACTCATTAGTTGCTAGTTAGCTTATTAACTTATTAACTATCAATTAACTTATTAGCTATTTATGTAAAATAAAGTTTATGGCCCCTACAAAATGGCTACAAAGTTATTTGTTCTCTAAATAAGAAGGCTCCCTTTATTTGTTGAAAAATACTTTTTATAGAAAATATTATTTATATGTATATTAATGAAAAAGTGAAATGCTACTTATATTTATGATTAAAAAATGATAATTAGAAGTATAAAAATATAGGAAAATAAATTTCATTTTAAAAAACAAGAATTTATTTTTCCTGAACTCTTTATACTCAACATGAAGCAAATAAATTTTTTCCTTCATTTTAACATTTTATTAATATATTATATAAAATTTATTTTCTATCAAAAGGAAGTGAAGCTAAAATATCAATTGTCTTTATAATTGACTATGATATTTGTTTTTGTATCCTGATGCTTGGAAATTAACACCTATTAATTGATCTCCTAATTAAATATGACAAGCAAAATTAAGTATCAATGTTTTAAAACATGGTTTAGCCATGGATCCAACGAGATGATTGGATTAAAGTTTTATCAATTCAACTAATCAAATTAGGTAGTCAAATTGATTTACATATATAATAAAAATCAAATACAAAATTATCATTATCTAATGTAATAGTAATCATCACTTAATAAAAGGGCATTTTACATGAAAAAAACATCATATATATTGAATTTATCATAATGACAATTATTAAATCTAAAAAATTATTGTTAAACTTATATAAATGTGTGTTTGTTATACATATATTATAGTATTAAACTTATATAAAAATATTTAATATATATTTAAATATTAATTAATTTTTTATCCATATACAAATAATAATTTTTAAAATATAAATTTTATTTATTTTGTATTAAGTTATTTATATTTGTTAGAAATTGGATAAAAAAATGGAGTATCACTTTATCATGCTAAGTAGAAAAATGCTAATTGATTTATATTACTTATACTTTCGAACAGGAAGTGTTGGTACAGTGGTTCAAACTTTGTACCCTTAACAGTGGGACTAGATTTAGAATCTCAGTATTGCCATCTTTGAATAACAGTGCAGCGAAATCAGTTCATCCATTGGGTTAGGTCATGAACGATTTATTGGTGTTGATTCTCATTGAAAATATAAGTACAATAATGGAATCATTTAGGAGTAGTTTACAGGGGAAGGGATGAGTACTCCTTGTGTTATATTTTAGGAGGGTAAAAGAGCCTTTTGCAATGATTCTTACTGAGGATTTCTTGTATCTTTTCCCTTATTGTTTAATGGGTGCATGCATGGCTTTTTTATATGCATAGGGAGGCAGTGACATAGGCATCAAGTTATAATCCTTTATCTTAGATTAGGGATGATTATATCATGAACTTTATCATAATTGATATGAATAATATTAGAATAATTATGATGAGAGGATGATTGATATAGGATATCAAATAATGTAATGGGATATTTATGGTAATGAATATGGATTAATATAGTTGGTACAATAGGATCATGAAAGGTTATGGTTATTGGAAAAAAAGGATAAGAATAACCAGGACTCCCTTGTAGACTTCATGCAGAGAACTTTTGGTGAGGAAGTTTAGGCATGATATATTCGACACTTCTATATATTGCAAGTGGGGTTTTCATTCCAATCAATCGAAGCCACCTTTAAAAGGATTTCTAGTGGACTGGAGAGGAGTTTCTAGTCTCTACAGTTAAAGCAACTCCTCTCTTGAGTTAGATCATTGTTAAATGGCTCCAAGCTTCTATGGAATCCTATTTATTTAGACCTTCATAGCAATTTAGGTACTTGCACTGCCAACCTTTAGACCACCCACTTAGGTTGCCTTTGGTATTTTGGTCACTTTAGACCTACCTCTTTAGATTAGTATAAATTAGGCCTCCTTCAAGCCTATGTTTACTTTTTGATACTCTCTCAAGATGCATTTTAGTACTAAGTTTTATCATGTTTTATAGGCCAACTCATATCTTTGGCCTTTTAAAATCAAAATATTTACAATTGGATTTAACTAATTATTACCGATCTAAATTGGATCAATTGAGAATTTCAAATTTTAGATAAATTTTGGTTTGGGAAAATATTTGGGTAATGGTTAAACCGACTGCGCCAAACCGAATTTTTAAACAATGCTAAATCCTTAACTCATCGGCCAATATTTTTTGCAAGCATAAGCCAAAAATAAAGGAAGAAGGGGACAACGTAGAGAGAGTATGAATTCCCCACTACATATTACTAATGGATAACTTTACCCACAAAACGTCATCTAATTGGCCTTGACAACGATACTCTAAGAGTATATGGTAAATTACAGGCAGTTGAGTGAGGATTCTTTTGTTGTATTTAAAAATAAAATAATTAATTTTATTAGAAATATTATATGGATTAGCATTAATCAATTATTGGAATATTTATTTAAGTAATTAGTTTTGTATTTTAACATTAAGTATAGAACAGATTGGGCCCTAGTTTAATATGTATGATCCATGATAGGTTGGATCATGCATAAGTCCATATGGGTAGAGGTCCCAACTTACAGCCCTTTAGTAGTTAGTAGTTTCCTATCACAAGTCTGACTATAAATAGAGAGATCAGGGTTATTATTTGTACACACAGAAAAATAAGGATTCCCACTCTTCTAAATTTTTCTCTCCCTTTTCTCTCTATCTTGATAACCTAAGGGGCCAAGTAGGTTGTAATTCTACTCATTATCATTCAGATCAGTCATGGCTTCATCAAGTTATGTTCCAGGTACGCTCATAAATTTATTATGATTAATTTCATATTTTTATGATTTTAATTCATATTTCCAACAATTGGTATCAGAGCATGGTTGACAGTATGAATTTAGATGATTATGAGCAAATTTTATTACCTTGGCAAATTCATGAAATTCTCAATTTTTCATTTTATTTTCGTACTTGAAATTGTAACAAATTGGGTGTTTTTAATTCTGAAACAATGGATCTATTTTTCTTTTAATAAAATCTTGAATCTTGATATTATGTACATTGAGAATATTATTCTGTGGTTTGATTGTATTAGAAATTCGTGAATGTTCGGATTAAAAGTTTGGATTTCTTCGAAAAATATTAGAACCACAGATTGTAAAATTTGAAGCCTTTTCTTTTTGAGTAATGCATGAATCTTATTCTCGTATATATCTGGTTTAATTATATTTTGATTCTGTAATTATTTCGGGGATGAAGGCATGAAATTTTTAAATTTTAGAAATCCTATAGATTTTAATCATACACCATTAAATCCTTATTTTCCTTTGATTAATACATGGGTTAGTGTTTAAAAATAGTCTAAATAAATTTTTCTAGAGTTAAAAGGGGTTAGAAGGGCTTAAAAATAATTTTTTTTTTAGCTTAAAAATCCAATTATAGCAGAAAAATAGTAACAAAACCGAAACAACACGAAGGAGGAAGACGACGAGGCGTCCCTAGTGCTGCCGCGCATGGGATACGCGCTCCAGCAGAGCGCGTGAAACCCACGCGCCAGAAGAAGAGATGCTAGCTTTTGCAGCGCGTGACAACACGCGCCAGTCCACGTGACCACACGCGCCATTGCGCCAGAACGCCTTTGACCAGTCAGCATCTGGCGTGAGCCACACGCGTGTGTGGCGCGTGTAACTCACGCGCGAACTTGTTGGCATTTGTAGCAGAAGTAACCTCACGCGCACGTCTTGGCGCGTGTAGAGCGTGTGACTCATGCGCTGGCTATTTTGGGCTGAATTTTTGCCCAGATGTATAGAATTTAATTTCCTACTTATCTATAATTTTTCAAGAATTTTTTGGGACCAGTAAGTATTTATTTTAAATTTTGTAATGTTTTGATTGCATAAAAATATATTTTATCTATGGAATCTTGGTCTGAGAAAATTCATGGATATTCTTTATATTTTTTTTGGGTTTGGTGTGCTGTCACTCTCTCTAATTATGAACATAACTATATTAAATAATTTTGAGCCTTTAATTATGTTATTTTAATATATATAAAACACCTAAAGCCATTTATTTCATACCAATGATAAATTGGGGATATAATAAGGTTATTTTTCATAAAATATTGTCCTTCCAAGATTTTTAGGAGTACATTGCATTGATGATGGATACACCCTATCGGTGTAACATTGTTAATGTAATTTTAAAGCTTAGACTCCTTAGAATAGGCATGCAGTAATTATAATTTTTTCAATATTTCTTGTACCCTATCGGTATAGTTATATTGATTTCATTTTTATATAGACTTTTGTACAAGCCAAATCTAAGGTACATGTATTTTGGATACCACTTTGTTAGATAGTTGTTTGACTGATTTGTTTAATTGGGAATCTTGTGTTGTAATTATGTTGTGCACGCATAATTAATAATTTCCCAATCCTGTTGCATCAGTCTCGGCCTTTCAACAACTATCTGTGGTGAGGACTCTTAATGGAACAAACTATGATGAATGGAGAGAGTCCTTGAATATGTACCTGACAATCTCTAAGGACGATTTGGCTCTTAGAGAACCAAAGCCGGCTGATCTCTTGTCCCAGTCTAGTGTTGCAGATAAGACCTATTATAAACAATGGTATGAATCGAATCGAATTTGTTTAGCAGTGATTAAGTTCACTATTGAGAAGGGAATTAGAGAAAGCATCCCAGATAAGGACACTGCTGTGGAGTATATGAAAGCTGTTGGTGAAAAATTCAAGAAGCTTGATAAGACTCAAAAAGTCTACTATCTCTCTATGCTTGATAACACTCGTTATGATGGAAATTCAGGTGTTAGAGAACACATTATGAAAATGATTCATTACTACAATAAGCTGAGATCATACGGTGTTGATTTAGGAGAGAGTACTTTGGTCTATAGAGTCCTTCGGTCATTGCCAGCTGAATATAATTACCTGAGAACCTCATATAATTCACAAGAGGGAGAGTGGACAATAGATCAAATGATTTCTATAGTAACTCAAGAAGAGGAGACTATGAAAAGTAATCCACAACCATATTTTATTAACCACTTATCTCAGGACTCCTACAATAAGTCAGGAAAGAAACCAGAGACACATATATCTGGAAAGCCTGAGTTTAAGAAAAGTGGTGATAAGGGCAAGGGACAACAAAAGAAATTTAAAGGCAAGTGCAATTATTGCAAGATCCCTAGACATAAAAAGTCTCAATGTTATAAGCTAAAGAACAAGCGTGAGCAAGAAGGAGCTCAAAAACAGGCAGATCCCAAGTGAGATGGAAGAGACTGTATTGGGAGTAGTAGGAAGTAGAATAAAATTAATTACATAGGATCATATTTTTCTTTATGTTTATCTTCTGGATACTTTTAATTTGAATTATGTCATTTATGCATTTTTTTCAAATTTAATTTCCAGTTCTATTTTAATAATTGCAGTTATTCCTTTTGACAAAGAAAATTTATTATGATCTTACTATTTTAGTATGCCACCTTACAAAAAAAAAATGATCCGTATCTTTTGAATTTGAAAGATTTTCCTATTGTATCTTCTGATATTCCCATTAATGTTACGATTAGGCATAAGCACCTAGAATAAGTTAGAAATCCTCCATTCTATGGGATCAATTTTAAGCCATTTTTCTAAAAAGAGATTAGAAAGATTGGTAAAACAAAGATTATATCTTAAAACTTTTAAGTGTGGAGTTATAAAGTAGAGATGAGACTCTATAATATCTAGTTAAAGAAATTAGACTAGATCAAGAGGTTGTAGACTTTCTTGTCCCTTTTATAGTACTAAGGCCATCGGATTTAATTGGACATTTTATTTTAAGGATAACTTGGATAGTGGGAGTTTGATGCTTAGAGTTATCAATTTATGTAACAAGGCCACCATTCTACCTATATCTATTTAAATTCCATTATCACTAGAGAAGATGATATTGATAGTTCAGTTCAAATAAATAAAGATCCTCATGTTGAAGAACCTGATCGGTTAACCATTGAATTTAGATCCATCGTAACAGAACTTATAATATTTTAGGTTTTTACTAAGCTAATTGGATTGAACAGATAGGATAAGATTTCTTACGCTTCCGCTATTGATAATCTTATGTATGCACTGGTCTGCATTCGTTAAATATAGCTTTTGCTATTAGTGTGCTTGGAAGATTATCAAGTGAACCTAGGATGGATCATTGAAAAGTGACCAAGAAAGTAATATGTAGTATCTTTAAGATACTATGAATCATATGTTAACTTGTAGACAATCTAATTTACTTGAAAGTATTGGTTATTCAGATTCTGATTATGCTTTGTACATAGATGATCATAAGTCAATATCTAGATACATCTTTATGATGTTTGGAGGAGCTGTTTCATGGGAAAGTGTTAAAGAGACACCCACAGCTACCTTAACAATGGAAGTAGAATTTATCGCATATTATGAGGCCACTTGATAGGCTATAAGGTTGAGGAAGTTGATATTTGGCATGTAATTAGTTAATTCTATATCACAATCTCTACCAAATTTTATTGCGATAAGGCTTCTATTTTGTGCTTTTCTCAAAACAATAGGAATTCTAGACATATTAAATAATTTTTTGTGTTAAACTCCTATTTGTTAGAGAGAAAAGATTGCTGAATTTCAGACTCACATTAAACATAGCCCTAGTGGAGACATGCAAGGGATCCGTTGACTTAAGGCTTACCTATAGGAGTATTTAAAATCAACTAACTCATATGAGTCTTGTTAAATTTTTATGAAGCCTTAGTTTAGTGGGAGTCTGAGATATGCTTATCTTATTTTATTGATATTTGTGACCAGTAATTGCTCATTTTGAAACAATGGTGATATGTTTTATACATATATAAATCATTTGCTTCCCTATCGGATTCAATGATTTTAAGTTGTTTCTCTTATGATATGAGTTATGGTCAAAAGATTAACTTTATATATATATATATCAAGTTCCTTTGGGATTATGAGACATTAATTTAACATCACTTGTCTCCCTATCGGATTCAGTGATTCTATATGGTCTCATTCCACTTATGCAATCATTGCTCAGTAACCTTATATATATATCCAGTTCTTTGGGATTATGAGACATTAATTTAACATCACTTGTTTCCCTATCGGATTCAGTGATTCTGTATGGTCTCATTCCACTTTTGTAATCGTCACTCAGTTTGGATATTGAAACATTGGTAATATGTTTTATACATATATATAAAAATCATTTGTTTCCTTATCGGATTCAATGATTTTAAGTTGTTTCTCTTCTGAGTTATAGTTGAAAGACTAAACATTATTCTGTTCCTTTCAGATTATGAGACATTATATCACTTGTCTCCCTATCAGATTCAGTGATTCTGTGTGGTCTTATTCTCTGAATTAAGTTTATAGCTTAATGTATAACTAATTGCTTAATTATTGATATTTTAATTATTCCATATAATTAATTAATGCTATCCAAGTGGGAGATTGTTGTATTTAAAAATAAAATAATTAATTTTATTAGAAATATTATATGGATTAGCATTAATCAATTATTGGAATATTTATTTAAGTAATTAGTTTTGTATTTTAACATTAAGTATAGAACAGATTGGGCCCTAGTTTAATGTGTATGATCCATGATAGGTTGGATCATGCATAAGCCCATATGGGTAGAGGTCCCAACTTACAGCCCTTTAGTAGTCAGTGGTTTCCTATCACAAGTCTGACTATAAATAGAGAGATCAGGGTTATTATTTGTACACACAGAAAAATAAGGATTCCCACTCTTCTAAATTTTTCTCTCCCTTTTCTCTCTATCTTGATAACCTAAGGGGACAAGTAGGTTGTAATTCTACTCATTATTATTCAGATCAGTCATGGTTTCATCAAGTTATGCTCCAGGTACGCTCATAAATTTATTATGATTAATTTCATATTTTTGTGATTTTAATTCATACTTCCAACATCTTTAGCTCAAGTGATATTTGATACTACTTGAAAATTTTATCTTTCTTCACATTTTGGATTCAATCTTAGAATTTTGTATTTGTGTGTTTAGTAACTAGACCATTTTTACCATTATCAAGAAAGAAAAACAAATAATTAAGTGCAGTATAATCTTTAGGTCATATTATTTACAAGCAATTCAATTCATGGGTAAATTATATAATTTTTTTATTTTTTTATTTTGCATGATTTACTCTTCATATTATGAAAATGTGATTGTAACCTACTTTTATTTAATTGATGGTAAAAAGAACCTCCCTCCATTAACTTTCTATTTAGTGTCCAAATAGAATCCATCACATATGACAATTACTCTTCAATATATATATATATATATATATATATATAAGATGTGCTCTATTTTCTTTTAAATAATCTTAAACACTTTCCTTCGGTCAAATATTAATCATAAATGAATTTTTAAAGTTGATGGTATTGATTTTCTTTTCGGTAAAATTATTAATTTAAAAAATGTTTAGATAATTTCTAATGTCATATTATTCATCTAAAAAAATACAATAATTGAAATTTTATTTCTTATTGGATTAATTGTTTTTCATGGATTGAAGGGCGTCTATCCTTATAATATACTCATTATCAATTTTCCATTTTTTTTCTAGTGATGCTTCATTTGTTTCAAAGTACTATAATTATTATTTCATAACAAGTTGAAGATCCTCATCTTCAAGTCTAAACAATAATCTAAAGGTTCCACAATGAAAATACATATCAAACTTCATACTCTACTTTTTAATTGATAAAATCAATAATAAATTTAAATTGGTCATATGTTTGAGTGGAGAACACAGTTAGTTTGATCATTAAGAAAATTGATTGATTTAGTTAAAATTTCAACCACCTTGGAGAGATTTTGAATCATAACTTTGGAAGGCATTATGAAATATAATACAACTTAAAATTCAAGATTATAACTCATAAGAATCATATAAGAAAAATAAGAATTGTAATCATAATATGATTTTGAATATTGAGAATCACAATGATAAAACTTTTGCCAATGTCTGCACCCAAAAAAATTGTATTTATTGGACATTTCTCAATAATCTAACTCCTAAATTTGTCTAATAGAATCCTTATAGATTTCATAAATTATTAAAATAAAAATAAAATTTTACATATTGATAAAATTAATATGGCTAAAAAATGTAGAAAGAAGAAAAAAAAATTTAACGAAAAATTCTTATACATGGAGACACGCTTGGATTCTGCTTGGATATCAAAACAGAATATTAATGTTTAAAGGGGTTGTTTGTACCATTAATTGTGTAAAAGCAGGTAAAAATATATTTGAATAATATGATAAATCACACTCAAAAAAATTTAGAAGGATTTCTATGTAATTTACTTTCAATTTCTCGTTGAAACCGTCCAATCTGCAAGTTGCTAAAATTTGAAAGACTTCTGAAGCAGAAATTTTATTGTTACAACAAAGTACAATACATTACAAAGGAAAAGATAAACAGTGGTGGGACCTACAATAGCGTGTGGCCCTTCAGAAGAAAAATTAACTACTTGTAAGTATTACTGGATATAGATGGAATAATGATATATGACCGGGTCCATTGCAAATTAGACGAGCACAACTTGGCATGCATTTATGTTTGGCTTTTTATGGATTCCACTTGATTTTTAATGGAAAACTAACGCATAAGATTTACCCTCTGATTTTTAAATATTTACCCAGTTATTTGGAGAGAAATTTTGTTAAACTCTAATTATGTCATATATATTTAATCATAACTAATAATAATGAATAATTATCAGTTTTTACAGTTCTCAAGATTTTAAAAATTGCAAAAAAATAAATTTTTAATGTACATAAGTCTCATAAAATTGATAATTATCTCAATTATGACTCAAATTTTATGATATGATTGGAGTATATAAAAATTTCTTATACATGTGCCTATAAGTGGAGAAAAACATGTGAAAAGAAAAAGGGGTTAAAAATACGGCTGCGGCAACGAGACTATTCCAACTATTAGTGACAAGAAGGATGTTTCTAATTTATGGAGGCGTACTTCTCGAATTTGGCCCAAGATGATGGAAGTTTTCTCAGTGGACAATGAAGCAAATCAAGAGGTGGTTACATGGAATAAAACTCTAGATGGGAAATTCACTATCAAATTTGCTTATAACATGCTTGTCCCCGATTCAAGCAGTAATGATAATCAGAAGTGAAAAGATATCTAGTGATGTGTCACAAATTAGTAGTTGTGATAATTCAACAAGTAAACATACTTAGTTCTGAACAAGACTTGATGAAAAAAATTAAGCATGTTATAGAGAACTTGTGGTTAAAATTTGATATCAATTCGACTTGTGTACTATTTTTCTTAACTCTCCCTTTGGGGATGTTTTTGATAATTTTGACATAGTTCAAGAATTCAAAGAAGTTCGAGAAACCCATATTTATAATCCTCACGTTTTTATCTTCGTGTTGATGCATTTCTTGCTAATTGGATACTCAATGTATTGCAAAAAAAGTTTATAACAACTCGAAAAAAGTATATGTATTGGTACTAGATGGCTTTTACTTAAAATGTTCTTTAATGAGGTAAAGTAGTAGAAAAGCTTGGCAGGGTGCTTTTGCACTAAATTAGGGACTCAAGTATGTCGGTTTGTGGCCATTTTCTACACATTCAAAACTATAAAATGAGATATATACCAAGTGAATAGAATATCTTTCCCTATTCAAAATTATTAAGGTTTCTATAATGGTTGTATGAAAAGGTCTTTTATAAAAAACTAGTTACATAAAAACATAAATAACTTAGCCTATAATTGACATATTGAGAGACTTACCTAGAAAACAATCTCTTTCGAACCACATTCAATTTTAACTTTACATGTTGCAACTTGAGGACCAAAATGAACAAGAAATTTTCTACACAGGGCAACATCATTTATAGAATTATAAGCTTTGCTTATTGCAATTAAACTAACCATTATCTCCATCAAACTACCACTTATCTCAATAATCATGGAAAAGAATTATAGCATGAAACTTTTTTAGGACCAAGTTTAGTGATTGCATAAGTACATGTTAATGCAAGCATTAAAAGTGATATGTCACTTGCACTACTTAAACCTAGAGATATATTCTTCATTGCCTTGTAAAGTCAAATAAGAAATGACTTCTACATTACTTTAAAGAAGAAAAAGAGAAGGATTGAGAAATGAAAGCTAGTAACATATCTTCATCTAAGGAAACAAAATGTTAGAACTTACATAGCATTGGCAAATGAAAAAATGCATTGCTTTCAAAAGGATGTAACTACTAAGACAACTTAACACTGCAAAGCCATAATACAAAAAAGACTTTGCATTGCTTCCCATGTTCTCAAGAAAAATAATATAGCAATTGGTTTGACAAAACAGAATATCTATCAAGAATTTAAAATTAACTTTCTAGTGAGAAGAATAAAGCATAATTTTGCATGTAAATCTAAGGATTTAAGAGTAACTTTGGACCTCTCAAATATGGACTAAAAAGTGATCAATCCTATGTATCAACCAAAATCCTTAGCACTAGAGGCTATTTGGCTTTAGAATGCCACAAATACTCAACAGAAAATTGATAAATGGACTTAATGTTATAGAATCACTTGAGAGAAAATGAATGTATAGTACTTTACTCAACACCTTGTTCCTTGATCGTAAAGAGCAACAAAGAAGGAGTAGAAGTTTTGTTTTATAAGGCATTTGACCATAACTTGTATAACGTGGAAAATATATTCTCTTTTAACTAGTCCTAGAGTTTAATGCATCTAATAGAATATCATAAGCTTTAAAATTATGTTATATGACTTGTGATTTGGCATTATGAAGAAAAGAAAGCCCTTTGGCAATTGCAATGGCCACTTTTGTCCTTACCACCCAAGAAAGTGGTTAGAGATCTTACAAACACATACACAACCTTCTATGCCAACATTGTAGGAAGAATGTTTATACAATACATGGACAATAAAACTAGATTTACATGAATTCTAGACACTAGCAATTACTGAGTCAAGAGATGGACATCTTTAGCAAAAAGAGCCATGTTCGTAACCCTCTAAAAAGGAGGAATAATAATAAATTAATCGAAGAATCATTTAATTACATGTTTCATGATTTGTTATTGTAGTATATGCAAGAAGAATCATTCAAATGCACCTCCAGAAAGAAGAATCATCCAATTTTAGTTAAGCTAAAAAGACATGAAAGATGTAGAAAAAAAAAAGTACCTTAACGTTAAATTATGACTATTTATTTTCCTACATCTGGAGGCCGTGAGGGAGAGAGATCAGTGGTGATGACGGAGAGAGATGGAATGTGATAGGGAGATGGCATGCGAAATCGTGAAAAAAGAAGGAAAATCCCTAAAATTTTCTTTGAATGCATGGTGTTAATGCAACAACACTGTTATTGTTTGTGTTTTCTGATAACTTTCAGTGACAACAAATAAATCATCTTACTAAAAAATCCTTTTAGTGATGAGAATGATTTGTCACTAAATTTGAATTGTAAATTTTTTTTTCTTATCACTGAATGTCACAATTTATTTTCCCCTCAATTTTTGGTGTCAGTTACAGTGACAAGAAATATAATTTATCACTAAATATTACTATTTTTGTGACAATAAATTAACTTTGTGACTAATTTGATGATTCAGTGACAACAGTGATTTTTTTTCTCTAAAGTTTTGTTTTTTGTGATGTGAATAATACTTGTTACTAAATTTTTGTCACTGAAAGCTCTATTTTTTGTAGTGTAGAAATATTTTTATAAGCATGGCATTAAGCTGTTTTTACTTTGACGCAGCCGGCCTTTTCACGTCATTACTTGTATTAAATATAGCTTAACCGATTGAAGTAATTGTCATTGATCCTTAGAGAAAAAAGAAACAGAGAGAAAAAAGCATCACACTTTATCAATCTTGTAAAATATTTATCAAGTACCGCAGTTAATTATTCATTAACATTACAAAAGGTTACATCACTTCCTCATCGTTATCTTGAATGGGCAATATTAGTATATCAGTTTGGAAATTTTATATTTTATGTCCCTTTTAGTCTACACGAAATATTTTTTTCCACATTTTTTATTATTTGAGATGGATTCATGATTTTAGATTGCAGATACAGCCATGATTACGACGCATTTAGCAAAACTATGAAGAAATACAATTTTCTTCATTTATAATATAAAATTATGATTATAATGCAGTTTGTAAGAATATTGTTATGGGTAACATAATAATTAATTATATGGAACTGAATTTAAAATATGCATGCGGAGAATTAGTGATTTTTTTTATTATAGTGGTAACTAAATTATTAAATATTTACGAATAAAAATTAGAGACCAAATCTTGAATAATAACGAAAATATAACATTCTTATAAAACGCCAAGTACCATTTAAATCAAAAATCAACTTTGCACATGGAGTTGTCCAAACGGAGTTGCTACAACTTGTGTCGCAGGCATGCAAAACGAGTTGGGCCCTTGGAAATTAGAAGAATGGCGTAACTGTTCGTTTATCATTTTTCAGCTTCAAACAAATGACCAATTGGAGAAGTGTTTGGTAGGCCAGTATCTATTTTAATTAGAAAAAGCCCAAGAAAAGAGATACTAAATCCATCCAAAATATAGTAAGAGAACAAAATTCAATATTTAAACCACAAATAGATATGGCAACTAAAGAACTTTTTAAATGAAATAAATAAATTCAATTAGATAAAGTAATATTGATCGCGCCTAGAAAAAAATAATATCGATGCAAAACAATCATGATTCGTGAGTTTTAAATGAATAGTATTTTTATTGTGCAATTATTAAAGAGTTAATTTGCACAAACAACCTAATAAATATATAAATTATAAGGCACTATAAGAAAATCTGTGATAAAAATTTTGCAATGGACTTGAAAACAGAATTTTCACTACCCACTCATTGGCATTTGGCATAGCCTTGGCGCATGCACAAGTAAGCGAGCTTTCATCACCATAAACGAAGTTATAATAAGATTAATATCTATAGAGCACAGTTACGTCAACATTTGACTACAAATATTTCCTAAACTCTAGCTAGTTAATGTTGTTTTAGTGCTGCAGCTATGATATGATTAGAAATATTTTCTACTATTATGGAATAACTGATAGATATTGAATGCTTAGAGGGATCACATGTTAGAAAATGACCCACATAAAATCAAGCACCCTTATAAATAATATTTTACATTGGTTTCAAAACAATCATAAAAGATGCAAAATATTACAACAACATAATAACATCCATTATGATATAAGGAACCTAATGTCATATGTTTTGCTAAAGATATAGGAAGAGATATTCAAAATAAGTCATTTATAAATAATCGACATCTAATTTTGATATATCACTTTAATTTATATTAATAACTGATATGATATATTATACTTCTCATATAATCTATCCCACTCCCTTATCCCAGTTCCTCCCTCTCAACCCTAACCTCCGTCATTAGTATTTCTTTTTGGATTATTTTTATGCCCCTTGTATTCAACTTTCCAAAACACTGTACCTAGAAATAAAAAACAATATCTTATGTGAAACTATAGACAATATCCATAAGAAAAACAAAATGCTAATAACCATAATTTTAGATAATAAATCTTGTAAAAAAAGTTTAAAAATTGTGAGAACTTATACCAAATACCCTAATTATAGATGAGTGATGTACTAAATATTATTTTGATACTCGTTGCTAAACACATGATGTTAATGCTGGAAATCGCGCATCATACATGCACAGCGGAATAAAATTTTTTGCACGATTTCCACCAAGGATCCATGCGAATTTAGAACGCCATAGATTAGGAATTAGGGTTTATACCTTTCGGCAAAATTCTTCTGACCGCTACACCAAGTCCGATCTGCTTCCAAATCACGAACCGGAATGGAAACCAGTAAATTAGATCACCAGTACAACGTTTTGTGGCTGCACCTCTGTGGTATCCACACGAACCTGTGAATCACCGATGAATGTCCGCTACACACACCGGTTGGAATTGATCTCCTTAGACCTCGTAGTGCTAGCTACGCCTCTTCAGGGATTTTGATCAAGGAGAGGTGCTAGGGTTTTCTATGCTTTTACTTAGGGTGCGTGAATAATGAATAGCCATCCTATTATTACCCAATAAGCCTATTTAAATAGGTGCATAGAAAAACTTAACCTATTTGGGCTTTATTCCATGTATAATTATAGGCTTACTATTAGGCCTTATAATTATAACATGAATTCCCAAATATTAAGTCCAAACAATTTGGTCCATTAATTCCAAATTCACTAAGCTCTAAGTGTGCGACCCTACAGGCTCTCATTACGTTGGCAATGACCATTAATCATATTAATGATCATAAACAATGATTGGTGTCTAGCAACACATCATTATTACCCAAGTAATGAGAAAGTCGGTGATTTGACTAAACCTTTACACGTGATCATCACTTATGTCCTTTTGTCCTATACATCTAGATTGAGCACGAGACATGGACCGTGTCATTCCCGTATAGCCCAATCTTAAGGTTTCTTGACTCCTAAGTAAGCTGACTGAAACAAATGTAATCGACATCTCATGTTAATTCATTTGAGTATGGCCATGCATTTTCTCAGCTTTACTTAATCAAGGGGCCCATAGATGTTACTCCTGTTATATAGGAGGGACAAATCCCATCTTGATCACACAAACCCCTCCGCATGATATGTGACATATCCAATATCTACCCTTGCATTCACTTAACCATTAGTGACATAGAATAGTATCAAAATATGAAACTCACATGTAGGGAACCTTGGTGATCTCAGGTCAAAGGACCATATTAATAATGATCACTAAGAACCACTTATGACACTCATATAACGATCCATGTAGTGTTCTTAATATGGGTCGGTCCAGTATACAAGTTTTCTAACTTATACTCATGTGTAAACTTAATATCCCATATAAGTCTTCACACATGCTAGTCTTAACATATCAAAGCAACCTAATCCACAATGATATATGACTAGGGACATTTAAGAATACAATTATTCTAAGGTTATTATTATAATTAAATATATTACGCAGACAATATATATAAATATAATAATTGGAATTGCCATTAAAATAACATGATTCAAAATTACAATCACCAATATGATTGATTTTAGGGCATATACACTAACAATCTCCCACTTGCACTAAAGCCAATCATCCATGTATCTAATACCTATGGATCTCATATGACTATCATGCTTTTGCTGCGTCAGGGCTTTTGTCAGTGGATCAGCGACATTATCGTCAGTCGGTATTTTGCATATCCTGACATCATTTCTGTCAACAATATCTCTTATGAGATGATAGCGTTGGAGTATATGTTTGGATTTCTGGTGAGATCTAGGTTCCTTGGCTTGCGCAATGGCTCCATTATTGTCACAATAGAGCTCTACTGGGTCAGCAATGCTAGGAACAACTCCAAGTTCATTGATGAACTTCTTAATCCAAACAGCCTCTTTTGCGGCATCTGATGCTGCAATGTATTCAGCTTCTGTTGTAGAATCAGCCACTGTCCCTTGCTTTGAACTCTTCCAGGTCACAGCGCCGCCATTAAGGCAAAATACATAACCTGACTGCGACCTGAAGTCATCTTTATCGGTTTGAAAGCTAGCATCAGTGTAACCATTTACAATGAGCTCTTCCTCACCTCCATAAATCAAAAACATGTCTTTAGTTCTTCTTAAGTACTTAAGAATGTTCTTGACAGCTGTCCAGTGACTTTCACCAGGATCTGATTGGTATCTGCTCGTCATGCTTAAAGCATACGAGACATCAGGACGAGTACATAACATAGCATACATGATAGATCCAATCGCAGATGCATAAGGGATCTTACTCATGCGTTGTCTCTCATACTATGTGGAAGGACATTGAGTTCTTGAGAGACTTATGCCATGTGACATCGGCAAGAATCCTCTTTTAGAATCTTGCATGCTAAACCTTTTTAGCACCTTGTCGATGTATGTACTCTGACTTAGGCCAAGCAATTTTCTTGATCTATCTCTATAGATCTTGATACCTAATACATAGGAGGCCTCACCTAAGTCTTTCATAGAAAAACAATTTCCTAACCAAGTTTTTACAGACTGTAGTATAGGAATGTCATTTCCAATGAGTAATATGTCATCTACATACAACACCAGAAAGACTATTGTGCTCCCACTAACCTTCTTGTATACACAGGGTTCATCTTCATTTTTGATGAAACCAAACTCTTTGATTGCATCATCGAAACGAAGATTCCAACTCCGAGAAGCTTACTTTAACCCATAAATGGATCGTTGCAATTTGCAAACTTTTCCAGCATTTTCAGGATTTACAAAACCTTCAGGTTGTGTCATGTACACATCCTCAAGAAGATTTCCATTAAGGAAAGCAGTTTTGACATCCATTTGCCAGATTTCATAATCATAATATGCTGCTATAGCTAGAAGAATCCTGATGGATTTAAGCATGACAACTGGAGAAAAGGTCTCATCATAGTCAATACCATGAATTTTTTTGAAACCCTTTGCAACCAATTGTCCCTTAAAGGTACACACATTACCATCCATGTCAGTTTTCTTTTTGAAAACCCATTTGCACCCAATGGGTTTTACCCCTTCAGGTGGATCAACCAAAGTCCAAACTTGGTTTGAATACATGGAGTTCATCTCTGATTTCATAGCTTCTAGCCATTTCTCAGAATCTGGCCCCATCATAGCCTCTTGGTAGGTTGTGGGCTCATCTTGGTCTATGAGCAACACATCACCGTGATGAGTCACGAGAAAACCATATCTCTCGGGCTCACGACATATCCTAATAGATCTACGTGGGTTCTGTGTTACATGAGCAGGTTCTTCCACAACTGTTTGTGGAATCGGCTTAGGTTCCATCTCAAGTTCAATGTTTTCTCGTTGATCTTGAATTTCTTCAAGTTCTATTCTTCTCCCACTGATTCTTTTAGAGATAAATTCTCTCTCTAGAAAAACACCAGTTCGAGCAATAAACACTTTTTGCTCGGTTGGATTATAGAAATAATATCCTTTTGTTTCCTTAGGATATCCAACAAAAAAACATTTATCAAATTTGGGTCCAAGTTTATCAGAAGCCTGACGTCTTACGTAAGCTTCGCAGCCCCAAATCTTCATAAAAGACAAACTAGGACGTTTCCTAGTCCATATCTCATATGGTGTCTTTTGAACTGATTTTGATGGAACACAGTTTAGTGTGAAAGTTGCAGTCTCTAGAGCATGTCCCCAGAAGGAATTTGGAAGGTCAGCCTGACTCATCATTGACCGAACCATGTCTAACAAAGTTCGATTCCTCCTTTCAGAAACACCATTCCATTGAGGTGTTCTTGGCGAAGTGAGTTGTGATACAATGCCACACTCCTTTAGATGATTAAGGAACTCTCGGTCTAAGTATTCACCACCTCGATCTGATCGAAGTGCTTTAATACTTTTACCAAGTTGATTTTGTACTTCATTTTTGAACTCTTTGAACTTTTCAAAAGATTCAGACTTGTGTTTCATAAGAAACACATAACCATATCTACTAAAATCATCAGTAAAAGTAATGAAGTACTGATAACCTCCTCTAGCTTGTGTGTTTAAAGGTCCACATACATCACTATGTATAAGGCCCAACAAATCACTAGCCCTTTCACCTTTCCCAGTAAAAGGGGCTTTAGTCATCTTACCTAATAAACATGACTCACATACCTCATTTGATTCGAAATCAAATGAGTCCAAAAATCCATCCTTATGAAGTTTGGATATGCGTGTCTCATTTATATGGCCTAAACGACAATGCCAAAGATAGGTTGGATTTGAATCATTAGTTTTGACCTTCTTCGTGTTTATGTTATAGATTGGATTTTCAAGGTTCAGAACATAAAGACCATTCATTAATTGTGCACTGCCATAAAACATTTCATTTAAATAAATAGAGCAACATTTGTCCTTTATTATAAATGAAAAACCTTTCTTGTCTAAACAAGAAATAGAAATCAAATTTCTACTAACAGTAGGCACAAAATAACAATTGTCCAATTCTAAAACTAATCCACTAGGTAAAGATAAATAATAAGTCCCTACAGCTAATGCAGCAACTCTTGCTCCATTTCCAACGCGCAGGTCCACTTCACCTTTGGCTAATGATCTACTTTCTTTAAGATCCTACACATTTACACAAATGTGAGTACCACATCCAGTATCTAATATCCAAGATGTAGAAGTAGATAAATTAACCTCTATAACATAAATACCTGAGTTGGAAGTCCCACTTTCCTTTTGCTTCTTAAGCTCTTCCAGGTAAATCTTGCAATTTCGCTTCCAATGTCCTGGTTCTTTACAATGGAAGCATTGTCCTTCCTTGGCCACGCCACCTTTGGGCTTCAGTGCAGAGGAACTTGACTTGGACTTTCCATCAGTCTTGTCCTTTTTCTTTTTATTCTTGGCCTTAGACTTGCCGTTTCCTTTGCCCTTTTGAACCATCATAATGGAATTGGGCTTGGACTTTTTTAAGTTCTGCTCAGCAGTTCTCAACATGTTAAGCAGTTCAGGCAAAGTCTTGTCAATTTCATTCATGTTGTAATTCATGACGAATTGACTATAGCTCTCAGGCAACGATTGCAGAACTATATCAGTAGCCAATTCTTGCTGTAAAGGAAAACCCAATCTTTCAAGGCTATTGATGTACCCAATCATTTTAAGTACATGTGTAGCAACGGGTGTTCCTTCAGCCATCTTACACTGAAATAATGCTTTGGATACATCATATCTCTCATGTCTTGCTTGCTCTTGGTAGAGCTGTTTAAGGTGATCAATCATATTGAACGCCTCCATGTTCTCATGTTGCTTCTGAAGCTCAGAGTTCATGGTAGCAAGCATGAGACAACTGACATCCAGAGCATCTTCTAGATGCTTCTTATAAGCATCCTTTTCTGCTCGAGGAGCATTAGCAGCAGGCTCATTTGGAGTAGGTTGCTCTAGGACATATTGCTTTTTCTCATGCTTGAGGACAATCCTCAAGTTTCGATACCAATTGAGAAAATTCATCCCATTCAGCTTATCCTTCTCAAGGATAGATCGCAGTGATAAATTTGATGCATTTGATGCCATGGTTATCTACAATAGAAAAATATGCAAAATGAGAATCATGTATTTCATTTATTTAATAAGGTCTTTTATTAAATAATACTCTCACTATTTTACTTAAAATAATAGCCCTCACTATTATTTCAAAAAATCGTAGCGTTTGAGATTTTCTAGTGGGCCAAGATCCATATTTCACCTAGACTTAAGTCAGCTTTGGCTGATCACTTAAGTTTTGGCTATTTAGGTAGGCAACTCCTTGCCAATTACATCTTATGTAACTCTTGGATAGTTGGGTGAACAACACTTGTTCAAATCCATTTTATGGACTTAAGCCCAACTCCATGCCTCTAGGCCCCCAATCCTATTGAGATGGCCTAGTTAAGTCAAAACCCAATTATTAGCATTTGGATATCACTATTATCCTATCGTGTCTCACCAAGATAAACTAGGCACTTTGCTTTGGCAAACCTGCCTTATGTTGATCAAGGCCTTGACAAGTGCCATTCATTGGAAGGCATCACTTTTATTACTGACTTAATATTTGCATTGAGGGATTTAAATGTCTATTTTAGATCTCACCATTATTTGCCATCCATACATGCCTATATCTAACATATCATATACATTAATATAAAGCATGCAATAAAGCATAAAATAAATGTGCATAGTTATGGCCCAACTACTTTGATTTTCCCAAGCCAATGAGAAAACCAAAAGGTCAACCTAGGGTAAAGATATCTTCTTTAAGCATCTTCCACAGTTGTCCTCATATTGATTTTGGCTCCTTGTCTCCATGGCAGCAAGCTCCAGGCTTAAACATATTGTACATTTGAAAGTAAACTATTCTAACTTTACAATACATAATGAAGGAGAAAACTCGAGTTACATTCGAGGGGAGTGAGGTGAGAGAAAGAATGTACAACTAGAATTTATAGAGAAAGGCACGACACGCAGGCCGTACTTAATTACAATAAAACCAAAACCAATAAATGAAATATAACCATACATTATGGTGTAAGGGCCATAACTATGCATCATGCAGCAAACATCACATGTAAGCATACAAACAACCATAGGTATTTATTGAAATTGATCTTGTTTCCAATTTTAACTTGTTTAAAATTAGAAGGTTATGAAAAGATTGATTTTAAAACGCAGCTTAGATTTAGGCAATCAATTATTGCGCTACGCAAAGTTAGTACGGCGGTCCCGCTAGCCGGTTAGCGGGCGGGGGTCGAGGGGGGGCCGCCCCTCGCGGGGGTGAGGGGGCGGAGCCCCCTTCCCAAAAAATTTTATACATCTTACATTCAAAATTTTGAGGACTTTCGGGCAAAAATCCAGAAAATTTTGAACGTTTCAATTTCTGTTTTAACCATTAAAACAATCGGCCAAAATTAGAATTTATCAAGAACCCTAATTCCAGAACTGTTCTGGAATCCTACTTCTTGAAGTTCCGCCATATTAACTCAAACATTAGTCCATGTTCTATTTAATTTAATCTCATTAAACGAAACAGAATGCATACATCACATGTATACAACCAGACATGTTTCTGATCGAATTTTAATCTCATTAAAACAGAAACTTCATCAGCTACGTTTCCAGTTTTTTTAATCTCATTAAAAAAAATGAATCATTAATTATGTATGTTTCAATCTAATTTTAATCTAATCAATACCGACTCATCAACATACAAAATTACATTGATCCAGAACCCTAATTGCATCATGCGTGATCTGATTAAACACCAATTATCTAGATTTAAACGCATAACACAGAAAACTAATCTATGGATTCGCAACCAAGCTCTGATACCACTGCTGGAAATCGCGCATCATACATGCACAGCAGAATAAAATTTTTTGCACGATTTCCACCAAGGATCCATGCGAATTTAGAACGCCATAGATTAGGAATTAGGGTTTATAGTTAATGCTTCCTAGAAAAACACAGTTGAATCTAATCCTTGCAAATATAATGAGCATTCATTAAATTTTGTGAAAATGATGGTACACATTTTATACAAATAAATAGTAGATAATATGATTAAAAGTTAAAGTGAATAAATGAAATCAAATTTTTTACCTATACAAATTGATAAAATTTGCATCATAATGACAAGCAACAAGATATGGTATAATATGAAACCAAAAATCAAATATGAGAACAAAAACAAAAACTAGATAAATCTTTACCTTTAAATCCTCCATTTTTTCAATGAAGGCACAATGCCACAAATTTAGAGAAGTCCTAACAGAGATTCATTTCTATAAAAAAAAATGATGAACAAAAATACAAAATTATAGAGGATCATCTTTAGGTTAGAAGAAATGCATACCTTGTTAGAGAAAGATTCAATTTAGGATTGGAAAAGACTTAGGATGAAATTTGCAAATGACATCATTACTTCACTCTCACACCAGTGTTTCAAGTTTAGATGTTAATTATTCGTAAAAAAAAAAATCAATATGTAAACTACAAGGATGTTAGTTATTCATACAATAACCAACATTATAAACTAAAAGATGTCAATTTTAAGTAGAAAATTAACGCCTCTTGCACACCAATTTTTTTAAAAAAATACACAAAACCAATTAACACATAAAATATAACCAATTAAAACTTGCAAAAATATTATTAAACAATAATAATCTGAGATAGAAATTAATAACAATATAACCCATTGTAGGAGCTTTTGTACATAGTTTTTAAACTTTCATTTATACATCAAAATACAAGTTATAATAAGTCATTGACAACCAAAACAACTATCAACAACTAATTTATAATAACTTCATTAATTACAAACAGTAATAATATCTAGAAACACCTAAAGTCATTCATTGTGGTTCAACTCTAATGTTGAGGAAATGTATTGCCTGAAGTTCTCTCGCCTTATCAAGTTGTTCTCTAGTGAATGGCTAGGGCTTGCCCTCAAAGTGTTGCAAATTGTATATAATTAATGTATTATCATTAAGACTAATATAGTTAATTAATCTAGCATGTTAAGAGTTATAAATAAGCAAATGATTACCTTAGTAGGGAGTTTACAAGCAAACAACAAATCAAACATGTCATATATGATATAGTAGCCACATTCCATATTTCTAGACTATTTTGAGCATTATAATAAAATAAAAGATTAATTTGATCCCATTAATGCATAATCTTCTTAAATAAATATAATACAATTTTACTATTAACAACATATTTGTACCTTTTACGATTTGAAAGATTTACCCAATCCTAATTTTAAGCCTTGTTTTGAAGTTATGGTTAAAGCTCCTTCTAAGGATTTCTTTAAAATAGATTGCACTTTTTCCAAAAAAAGGATCCATCCACTAAATAAGCTTACTCCTCTACACTATTAAGGCTAGCATCCAATGGCCACTACAAATATAATATAACTATCAAAATCTATTTAAAAAAATATTATAACTGAAACATAAGTGAGACTTACCCCTTATGATATAGTATGTAGTAGAAGTGTTTCTTGGGTTCACATAGTAAGATGTTGACAATGTAATCTTTTCTTTTATCCTATTCTATTGTGGATTGAGCATTAAGTTAATATCAATTTAGGAATCCATATGTAACATTTGTCAGTGGTAACATATTAAAGCAACACTTGTAAAAGGATTGATATGAGATAAACTTATATTCAAATAATAGTTTTATTAATTTAACTTTAATAAAAAAAGACAACATAAACTTACTTGATTCAGGGCTAGAAATAAGTCACATTGATCTCCTCAAACTTCAATAGTTAATTGATGGAAGCTTTTTTTTTTCTAATGAAAATCAAATTATCCAATCCTATCATATTTACTCTAATCAAGAGCATGACTTAGTTATCGTTGCCTCCAGATCTATCAAGGCATTATTGTAGGTTTTTTCAACCAATATCAAGAGGATGTAACTTTTTTAAGCATAATTAGGAAGTTGCTAAAACATAAATAATGGTGATTGGTAGTTTCACAAAACAAGTGTAAAATAGCCTTAAAAATATATAAAGCTTTATTGAGGGGGTGAATATATGATGATACCTCCATTGGATATTGAATGAGGTTTTTGACCATGCAATGAAAGTCTTATAAGCTTCATCTATTGTTCAGAATACATCGTTTAGCATTGACACCATAACCTTATGGACCAAGGCTTGTCGCCATCACCTTGACTTGATTGCTAGACAATGGTTAATGGTATAGTTAATGACTTACCAAAATCTACCCATTTGCAACCATTAGCTGTGGTGCTCCCACTACTATCAATGCATATTGAGCTTTACCTTATGCAATGTGAACCTCACATAGGAAACCCAATTTATGCCTAGACATATATGAAAAACTTTTAGGTTTAAGTGTGATATTTACCTTAGGTATAGTTTTTAGCATTTCATTTGCCATGTTAGCCAAAGCATTCTCCTTGCAAATTATAGGAGAGGTTGACACACCCTACTGATTAAGATTACACTTAGTTTGGTAAGGCCCTGGTCATAAGAGCCACCTTATCTGTAAAAGCAATAGGTTTTAGGGTTGGCTAGATGGTACAAAACTTGAAGTTGCAATATGCTAACTGGTTACATGTTTGTGCAAGATACGAAGCATATCACCCTACTATTGCACTTATAGATGCTCCACAATTACCTACTACAGCCTTACCTCAATGTCCTTATTAAGTTTTCATGTCACTTTATTATGATCTTTACTTTCATTTATGCCAAGTCAACCTTTAATTGTCCCACTAGATAGTGCTTTACTGGGCTAAAAACATTTCTATGACTAACACAACATCCGATAACCCTAACACAATTAGGAGGCTTTTTAATTCCCAAAGCTATGGTTACAATGTTATGCTTCCCAATTGGCTAAAACTCACCCTTGAAAGTCTATTGAATAAGAGCATCTTGTAGTAATTAACAAAGAATGATTAGAAATAACTCGATTGAAATGAAAGTTTCAAAATTAAACAACACAATTTGGTATGAATTTTAATAGCTACAATTTTTTTCACAATGACTTGACTTTCCAAGGTTATGTACTGCCTTTGCTTGTTTACTCTGCATCTCTTCCATAATTTTATGCAATAAATGAAAAGTGTCTTATTGTCATCCTCACCCTCTTTATCTTTAACATACCTTTTAACTAATAAGTCCTTTTTCAAATTCTTGTAGCCTTCCTAGGAGAGCTTGTATGGATATATATTCTTCTTTCACTTCTCTTAATTTGACTTACTTAATGCTTATTTACCAAAAGACACATTAGTTTATAAGAACAAATACTATACAAATAAGACATTAAAATAAACTAAATGATAGAATGTAAAAATTTTAATTTGAAATACTCATCCTTACATTGTTTTTGAAGCTTCTCCTATGATTTCTAGTCGAAATAGTTCCATTGTTGCATTAGGCTAATTTTTTATGGTCACAAGATTAATGTATTTCCACCTTAAAGTTAACTTGGAGTCCTTCTATGCTATTACTGCATGCTGTAGTACTTTGTTGTGCATTAATCTATCACCTAAAATATTAAAGGATTTTTATAAGAAAAAATATATATATGAAGGATCATATTATATGTAAGTTTGTTACAAATTAAATTTTCATATACATAGCACAAATTTATCCAAATTAAGTATACATATTAAGATCTCCTTTCAAATATTATCCTTAAATTCCTCAAGTACTTTCTTTTAACAAGGAATAGTTATTGATACTTTGGATTGTACAATTACTTCAACAAAATTGACAAATTGATTACTATTTTCTCCATCCAGTTATCATTTCTTATTGAACTTAATAGCAATCTCTCACCCTTAGTTTATGTTGCAACAATGCCTTTCAAGGTAGTGGAACCTTGTATGTTTCCTTTGGTAGGAGTAGTTACCTTTCGAGAAGGATCGATATTTTGGATTTATAAAAAAAAATAGTGTCAAATATGTATATGTAATAAAGTTTTAATTGATATTATTGAATGATAAAAAAATAACAAATATAAGATTGATCTTCAAAACAAATGTATAACTAAATTGCTTATAAAAATACATAACTTTCATAATAAATAACTAAATTAAAATTACATTAGTCATCACAAGCACCTTCACTAATTTAGATAACAATAGAGCAAATTAGAATTATTGAAATATACCTGATAAATGAACACCCTGAAAAGATACAATAATATACAATGGTGAAGGTAACAAGTAAAAATGACAGGGACATTACCATTGAGGAGAGCATGCCATAACCATATAATCTAAGTGTGACTAAATCCTAAAAGCTTCACCAAACATAATATATAGTATAATCCTAAACTTAATGATAAACAAGGCTTTTATAATGTCATTTTACAAAGATATAAACATCTTAAGTAGAAAAACTAGATTTAATCACTTAATATAGAAAAATATAATGAAAATGAAAGAGGAAAGTGTACTTAAAAAATTTGTTATTGATTGGAATGAACATGAACCAAGCTCTGAATATAGAAGAGACATGATGACGGTTTAGGAGTTGCTAAAGAAATTTCGATAACAGAGGTGATAATGCTAGGGAAATAGGTTTTAAAAAGCAAAAGTAATTGGAAACAGAGTAATAAATGCAAGTTATGCAGACAAAATAATTAGACATTTATTTTTTACTAGAAAATTGACATCCTTAATAAATAATGTTGGATTGATAAAAAATTGACATATAAAGTTAAGATGATATTTAGAAAAATACCATCGAGCCACTAGTTTCAATATTGATTGTTTGAAAAACTAATGTCATAAGTTATTGTGCATAAATATAATGGTTTGCCTTCACTTACGACATTAGTTATTTGTAAAACTAACATCTTAACACTATTTTTATTTTTAAACATATTGACTATGATATTCAATTGATGTCTTAAGTTTTTTTATCTTTTTAAACATAATGGCATAGATTTACTTAAGACATCAATTGTATATGTAATTGATGTTGTAAATTTTTTTTCAAACATTTTGACCTTGACAAAATTACATTGACTTTGCATTTAACCATTGTCTTAAGTTTATATGAAAATTTCAATAATATTACTATATAACTATAGACGTCAATTTTTAATTTAAATGTTGTCTTATTTGTCTTGATAATTTCAAAAATATCACTACATTAACATTTATGTTAGTTTTTCTTATGACTAATATTTATTAACCATTGTAGAACTGCAATTCTATAGTACTATTCTTGTTACACATCATACATCCTTAATTTATTAAAAAGTGTCATATTTTCATGCATACTTCTAGGCATGGGAGAAGAATTATACAATTTATATGATTATGTAATTTATTAGGTTGTCCTCATTTTATGTTATGTTTTGTATGGTATTAATAAGATTAGGATTGTGAAGTATAATACAAGATGTTGATTTCTATTTGGAATATTCTATATATATTTGAAATTGGGAGGCAAATCATACCATATTAATTATTTAATGAACTTGATGGGTATATAAGATATTAAATATCATTTTTTTAGAAATACCAACATTTACTATTATGTTTCAGTGATGGTTTTCTAGTATAAACTAATATTGTTTGTCTAATAATCAACATTTTATCTTACTACACTATATTTCTTACAAAGAAATGATATTGGTTCTTTGGTAAAGAAACTAATGTTATTTGACTTTTTCACATCAATTATATAACAAACGTTAAAACTAATATACAATGATGCTCACTATGATTTTTGTTGGAAATTGACATGGTATTTTTAATATTGATGTTTATTTGCATTTCTATAGTAGTGTTAAGAAACACATCTAACTTTCATTCGTTAGCAAGATTTATTAGTTTCTAATCATTTGAAATGAGGAGTAAATTGATATCACAAGGAAATAGCAATTGTAAATCCTAATAATTACCTTTATTGATATGGATCGGACTCGTCTAAAGTGCAAGATATATTTTTGAAAGTAAAATGAAATATCACACTAGTAAGAAATTCAAGAAAAATAAGCAGTTATAATTATATACCAAGTCTTGAGTGCTCTAAGAAGTTAAATTTCTAAAGTGCATTATATGTCTCGGAGAAGATCAATCCTCATTAATATACTTAGTTGTACCTAAGTTGTAGGATTGCATTGATTGGTATATTGGCTAAAAGCACCACTTTTAACACATATGTACTTGCTTTCGATCTCAATTTATAGCATTAAACTTAATAAATATATTTTTTTAATGTCATGTAACATTAAGATATTTATATTATATTATAAATGAATGAATGTTAAAAGTGAAGTTAAATTATTAAGGTTTTATTAATTACAAAGTTTATTTCAATCTCGTGACAAGGTATATGTTCAATAATAGATCTTGAGCTATTATGAATTGAAGATATACTATTTGAACACATTGAATAACAGGTCTACCTTTATATTTTATATATTCGCTAATGTTTAATTCATATCCTTAATAAAATAAAACTCAATATAAGAAATATTTAAGTAAAATAACCCTAACAATAAAACACACTTCATGCAAATTTGTGTCCAATCATAATAGACTAACTTCATATTCTATATAAGATAATGATTTTGAGATGTCAAATATAAATTTATTTTAAATAAAAATGATAGGAAGGAGAAGTTCCTTTAGATGCCAATGGTGTGATGGAGTTAGTGGTAGAAAACCTGTCTCAGAAGTCACCATCAAGTCCAATTGGTTTTAGAGATAACAATTCAATTAACACTAAAAAATACACAATAAATAAAAGACTTTGAAGAACTCATAATCAAGTGATGTAAATTGCAAAAACTCGAGAAGACTTTGAAGAACTAATAATCAAGTGAAGCATACTTCTTGGTATTTTAGAAAATTAAAATGATATAAGAATGAGATGTTTTTGAGACCATTGAAGAACTTGCATTTTATTGAGCTATAAAGCATATATTTATACATGATAAAGTGAACTAAATTGTAGAAAAAATTATCACATATTAGGTATATTAGAAAAGTTCATAAAAAATAGTATAATGAGATAATGAAATGATCATAATCATATTCCTAATAACCACTCTAACTACTTTATCTCTTAAAGATAGGAAACATGATTTTCTCAATAGCTCCATGAATTTTGTAGTTAACACTCATCCATGAATCATGTTGTTAACACTCCTCCTTGGCTTTAGAGTTGCATACTTTAAGCTTTTGCCTCAAGAATTTAAATTTAGCCTTAGGCATTGCTCTTGTTAAGATGTTAGCACTTTGATCTTCTATTTTAAAGTAGATTAGCTACAATTTTCCTTTCTTTTGTACTTCTATTAAAAGATGAAACTTTTTCTTGAGATGTTTTGTTCTTCCATGAAACACTAGATTATTGGTAATTAAAATTGTAACTTGATTGTCCACAAATATCTATGCACTTTTTTCTTAATCCATGTGCAAACTTGTCATAAGTTTTCTGATCCAAAAAGCTTGATTCATAGTAGTAGTAGTAGTAGTTGCAATATACTTTACTTCCATTGCAGATTGAGCAATGACTTCTTATTTCCTCGAACACTATGAGAAAATTCCAAAACCAAGGCTAAGACACTTGAAGTACTTCTCATATCATTAATATAGTCAACCTAATTAAAATTAGAATAACCATGGAAAATAAAATTTTTAACTTGATTGAATCTAATTCCATAATTAACTGTGCCTTTGACATATCTAAAAATTCTTTTTACTACTTGAAAATGAATTTCACTTGCACAATGCATGTAACTTAATGGTAAACTCACTGCATGCATGATATATGGCGTAGTTACAATCAAACACATTAAGTAGCCTATTTTATATAGCTTTTCATCAATATTTTTATCTCCATTTTCTTTACAAAACTTCTTTTTTTAATTCATTGGATTTGCATTTGGCTTATACTTTTTCATATTGAACTTCTTCAGGATTTCCTTTTTCATGTTTTTGTTAGCACACAAATATTTCATTTTTCTTTTGTTGTATTTGCATACCAAGGAAGAATGACATCCTCCTAAGGTTTATCATTTCAAAGACATCTTTCATTTCTTCTTTAAACTTATCAATCCACTCCTCACTGTTTCTTATAACAAGTAGATCATTAATATATAGAGATACCACAAGTATTTCATTATTAACCTTTTTTATATATAAAGTAAGTTCACCTAAACTCTTTTTAAAGCCTAAGTTCACTAAGTGTGCATCAATTCTATTATACTAGGATGTTAGTGTCTATTTTAAACATACAAGGCCTTTTTTAGTTAATATACCTTCTTCTCTTATCCTTGAATGACAAATCCTTCAGGTTGCTTCATGAAAGTTTCTTCCTTTAAAGTCTCCATTCAGAAAGGATGACTTGACATCCATTTGATGTATAAGCTAATCTTTTTATGTACTAAGCTCCAACAATATTCTTATTGTATCCATCTCGATAACTAGGGAAAAAGTTTCAAAGAAATCTATCCTAACCATATAGGCATATCCTTTAATAATAAGCCTTGCCTTATATTTGTTCACAGAGCCATCAAGGCTGAGCTTGGTCTTATAAACCTATTTAACTCAAATAACTTTTTATATATACATTGATCTACTAACTCCTATATTTAGTTCTTTTCAATCATCTTGAGCTTCTACTTTATTACAATTGTCTATTTTTTTTATCAATTATAGCTTTTTCATATCTTGTAGGCTCTATTGTAACAACATTACACCTTTGATAAATGCCTAAAGGTGATCTAGTTCCTTTATCAAATTCTTCATCCATATCATCATTCTTCTTCTATAACTTAAGCTTCTTATCATTCTCCTAACTTTAGGTGTCTGACATTTTTGCTAATAATTACTTTGTTACTTTATGGTAAATAAACCTTATAGGCTTATAAAACTAAACTATAGCTTACAAAGATCCTAGATTCTACTTTCTTATTCAATTTTGTTAGGATCGGGAGCCAAACAAGCACAGTAAAATTAACCAATCCCGAGCAACGGATCTATGCAAAACATTAGATTAGGATAGTGATTTGAAGAATACCTTTCAAATGATTTAGGAACTCGTTTGTTGATCACCTCTTCGACTTCTTTTCAGCCGAAGACTCCAAGATATCCACACAAACCCGTGAATCACTAGCAAATGTCTCACATCCACCGATTGGATTTCACCTCCTTTCGTTTCGTAGTGCTAGTTACGCCCTCCGAAGGTTTAAAGGAGCTATTAGGTTTTTCTATATTGGGGATGCATGAATAAAACCTATATTATTACCCAACAAGCCTATTTAAATAGGTGTATAGAAAATCCTAACTAATTGGGCTTTGCTCCATGTATAATTATAGGCTTATTATTGGGCCTTATAATTACAAGATGGAATTTTCAAATATTAAGCCCAAATAATTTAGTTTATTAATTCTAAATTCACTAGGCTCTAAGTATGCAACCCTACAGGCTCTCATTATATTGGCAATGATCATTAATCATATTAATGATCATAAACAATAAGTAATGTCTAGCAACACATCATTGTTACCCAAGTAATGAGAAAGTCGGTAATTCGACTAAACCTTTACATGTGATCATTATCTATGTCCTTTTATTCTAGAAATCTAAATTGAGCACGAGACACGGATCGTGTCATTACCATATGGCCCAATCCAAAAGTTTCTTGATTCTTAAGCAAGCTAACTGAAGCAAATGTAATTGACATCGCATGTCAATTCATTTGAGTATGACCATGCATTTCTCAGCCTTACTTAATCAAAGGGCCCACAGATGTCACTCCTATTATATAAGAGAGACAAATTCTGTCTTGATTACATAAATCCCTCTGCATGATATGTGACATATCCAATAACTACCCTTGCATTCACTTAACCATGAGTGATATAAAGCAGTATCAAAATATGAAACTCACATATAAAGAACCTTGGAGATATCAGGTTAAAGGACCATATTAATAATAATTACTAAGAATCACTCATGACACTCATATAACGATCCATGTAGTATTCTTAGGGTAGGTCAGTCCAGTATACAAGTTCTCTAACTTGTACTCATGTGTAAGTCAGTCCAGTCACCGCACATGTTAGTTTTAACATATCAAAGTAACCCAATCTACAATGATATATGACTAGGGATATTTAAGAATACAATTATTCTAAGGTTATTATCATAATCAAATATATTACGTAGACAATATATATAGATATGATAATTAGAATTGTCATTAAAATGACACGATTCAAATTTACAATCATCAATATGATTAGTTTTAAAGTATATACACTAACAAATTTATCTTTCTTAACATGAAGAATATAAGAGAAACACAGATAACCAAATGTCTTCATATTAAGCAATTTTGGTTTATAGCCATGCCATGTCTTAAATTAAGTCTTTTTTTGTAATGCTTTTATTAACAATCTACCTAGTTGAAAAATCATCATGTTTGCAGCCTCAACTTAGAACTTCTTTGACAACCCTTTATTATGAAGCAAGCACCTAGTCATTTCTATAATTGTCTTATTTTTCCTCTTTATAACACCATTTTGTTAAAAAGTGTAAGGTATAGTTAACTGGTGTTCAATGCTTGCTTTTTCATAAAATTTGTTAAAATTTTTAAGGTATATTTAGTTTCATTATTAAATCTAATTGCCTGTATTTTGCATTTGTTCTGAGTTTCCACCAAGTTTTAAACTTCAAAAAAATGTTAGTAGCCTTAGATTTAAACTTCATTAAATAAGTCCAACATGTTCATATTGATCATTAATGAAAGCAATATAATACTTACTGCCATTTAATAATAGTGTTTTTATATGTTCTCCCACTTCTGTATGTGTTAATTATAGCTTCTATATAGCTCTTCAAGCATTGTTTTATGGAAAAGGAAGCTTTGTTTGCTTATTATATTAATAAGCTGTGCACTTATAAAGCTCATTTTCTAATTCAAGCATGCATTTCATAAGCTTGTTCTTCTTCATAAAGAGTAGAGCATCATGATAAAAATGCCCTAATCTTTTATGCCAAAGCATTGTATTACTATTTTCTTTGTGTATTACAACTTGCTCTTCATTCATCAAATCAAGGCAAAGCTTTTACCTTTCATTTAAACTTTGAATGCTTCTCTACCTTTTGCATCTTTAATCATGCAATTTTTGTCTTTATACAATACCTTGTAGCCTTTTACCAACTATTAATGATGTGAATTTATGATGGATCATCCTAAAATTTACTAAACTAAATTGAAAAATAGAATAATAGCCACCCATGCTCTAAAAAAGGAAGAATAAAAGTGGAAAATGATACAAAAAAATGCCACAAAGGGTGTAAATCTTTTAATGAATGAAAAAGAAATGCGCCACAAGGATGAATACTTGATTAGTGAAGACACAAAGGGTGAACTCTTTTGATAAGTTATAAGTTCTTTCAAGAACTCAAGAAAGAATACACTCTTATAAAGAAAGATATTTAGCTAATTCTATTACTTAAAATGGTATAAAATTGAATTATATAAAGAATAATCTTCCTTATATAGGCTAGAAAGTTAAAAGTTAACTAAATAAATTAAGCTCTAATTAGACTAACTTAGGCCTAGACTCTAATTAACCAATAATTAAGCAGTAAATAAAGTATTAAATGTCTAAAATGTCATGCTAAAAATAATAGGCCAACACATAAAGGAAGATAAAAGGCCTAAAAAAATAAAATATAAAATCAAATGCCTCAGCCTATGAATAGTACTTGAGTATAATACTCAATTAGTATATTCAACATAAGGTAGTACTCAAATACTAGCAAATAGAAATGAGCTCTAAGCTTAGTAATTGAATATAGTATTTGAATATTTGGTTGAAATTTATAAGATACATTTATTTAGTCTTTCCAATCTCTTCCAAGCTCTCTTTGTATACATCTAAGCTCTTTAAATTGACTCTTGAAGCTTTTCTTTAATTCTATTGACTAGTTTTTTATGGTTATCCTCTTCAGGATTACATCATCTCCTTTTTTTTTAAAAATATTTATCCTTAAATCTTCAAAATCTATATCAAAGGATAAAGATTAGAAACATCAAAAGAAGCACTCACATCAAACTCAACATGAGAATTCAAACTTGAAATAAAGTTATGATTTATTTAAGAACTTGAAATGAACTATCTCCACCTAGATATAGCTTGGATTTTTTAATATTCAAGAAGTTTCCTTTTCGCCCACACTATCAACCAAAATAACCACTCAGGTCAAATATAAAGTTAGCAAAATTTGAAAAAGTAATTAGAAATAATAGCATGATTAAAGTAAAATAATCTTTCATAAACTTCCTATAGGAACTAGCCAAACCATATAAAATCCTAATTTTACTAAAAGACTTAAGTGGAGGTCATCCTTCAATTATTTTAACTTTTACTTCTCCTACCTTTATTTCTATGCCACTCCTAACACTTCTTAAAAATATGAATCTCTTCATGCAATGAGAATATTTAAAAAATTGCCACTTAACATTTCAACTTTAAGAGTTTGTAAAACATATTTTAAAGAATTGATATGTTCATCTATATTTCTACTATGGATAAGAATATCCTCAAGTTATGGTAAATTTTTCCAACTTTTCAAATTTTCCAATAGCAACAATGAAGTCTATTCTTTAGACTTAAGAAAATAATAAAAATTAGCAATAACAAACTTATTCCTAAAAATACTCAAGATATGATTCATTAAACTTACAAAAAATACTTAGTGCATTAGACAAACCAAGTAATAATATTAACCACTCATACAATCTATATTTTGTTTTGGAAGCATTTATCTATTCTACATCTATTCTCAAGCACATTTATGGATATAAATTTTTCAATCCAAACTTAGAAATTATATAAGAGTCATGCAACCTATCAAGCATACTATCAACCAAAGCAAGATCACCAACATTACAAGCTTTTCTACTAAGCAAATTTTGTAGAAAACTTTTAGGTGCATGCAAGTTATTTCTTTTGAAAAAAATTTATAATGCTTAAATATATTTTCAAAAATCATTTCTTCACAAATATTAACATGTAGAGGAATATCAAGATCATGTAAAGGGATAGCCAAATCATGGTCATTTATATGTAAATTCTCAATGTTCTCATAACTTAACAATTTCGTATGTAAAGTATCATTATTATGCTTAAAATTCAATAATTTATTATGTAAAGTAAAGACAAGAGTACACCTCCAAAGTGAAGCATCATTCACCATACTACCTTTACTTTGTTTATATTGGATGACACATGAATAAGTTTCTAGGAATTCCATCATCTTAGAATGCTTCCTATTTAACTTTTCTTAATTTTTTATTTGCTTTAAAAATTCAAAAGAATTTACTAAAACAAGTTTAGGGTTGTTAGTATTTTCATAAGCTTTCTTATTTAAAATAATTGACCCTGAAGCATAGAAAATACTCTTTATCCCACTTATTTTTCTAATCACTCTCAAATTTTTCATTTTTTATTTTTCTTTCAACATTATTTCCCCTTTTTTCTATACATTCACTCTATTTTTCTCTTAACATAATTTTTTTGACTCTTTTTATATTCACTTTTTTTTTTTACTCTTTTCTCCTTTCTATTATTTTCAACCTTTCTTTCCTTTCCTTTTGTTCCTCTCTTTTCTTTTGTATTTTCACATAGTCTTTATATACTTATTTTAGGGTTAAAGATTTAAGAGTTATCTTTTTCCAATTCATTTCAAAACTACTTTAATTGAGGACTCCATCATGAGTAACTTTTCAATCAAATTGCCAAAGTCTTCGAAGCAATTAATAGCAAGCATTCATAGGAGTAACATCACAGACACTTCATCCTAGTATTTACCAAGCGTAAAAGAAACTGACACATACTTTGAAACCTCTATCCCATCATTATTATCCAACCATTACAACTTGTATGGAGTGATATATTTTAAAGTAGGCAAATTTAATTTCTCTACCATATAGGTACAACAATATTGGTATAACTTTCACTACCAATAATTACATTGCATATCTTACCCTTAATATGAATCTAATATGGAAGATATTCTTTTTTTGGCTCTTCACTTTTTTATTTAACTTGTTCTCCTAATACTTTATTGAATCTTTAAAGCTCTCTTGAGTGGATAATTAATGGCATAATGAACATGCTCCAAACATTTGAAGTACTTTTCCTTGGAATGCCTTTGATACTTTTTGACTTTGCCTTTTCTCTTTGGCGTTACTTTTTTAAGCTTTGATGAGGATTTTCCTTTATACTTAATAATACATTTAGATTCTTTTTTCTTGAACTTTGATAAGAAATGGTTCTTGTACTTCTTATAGCTCTTATCTTCCTTTTTTTTCAAACTTCTTTTCTTCTTAACATGGAGAACTCTCCTTTTTAGAGTTATTAAGATTATAATCATCCTTATCTCTTTTTTATTTATCATCTTTTTTTTTCACTTATCCTTTTACTTCTTCTATCATCTCTTCTTTCATTTTTTCCATCTTTTCTCTTATTGTTATTTTCTACTCCTTCTTCTTCATAATATTCCTCTTTTTGTTTACTACTTTCTTCCCTTCTAGTCTCCCACCAATTTCTATGGTAGTGGATAGGAATGAATCTTATCCTTATAACAAAATTTAAATCATTCCAAGTACTAATAGGTCTTTCACAATTATTCCAAATATTTGTTATAAGTTAGTTCCACCAATCAAAGGCATACTTAGAGAATTTGAAAGTGGCAAACTTCAATTTCTTCTTTTTGGAATAGTGGTGGCAATTCAAGATTAATTTCATCTTCTTTTCTAACTTCAAAAAAGCATTCGAATCATTTTATTCAAAAAAATAGGATTTTCATTTTTATGTTATCAAAATTAGCATCAATTCTCTCCTTTCTTTGCTTATTATCCTTATGACTACTACCTTCTATCATCTTAAAAAAATATACCTACAAGAAAGGTTAATTAAAAAAAAAGGACCTCACAAAAGTACACTTCTCATTTATCTTAAAGTATTCACATTTGTGTTAGCACTCTAAGTAGATTTTTACCCTTAAATGAGTTACACACTCTTACATTTTTTTAAACACTTTTTCACTTTTTCATTTTTATAGTTCTTTGAGAATTAGGAAACACAACCAAATAAGATTCAATAAATATGATAATCAAATTCACTGACCAAGGCTTATACAACTTGAAGAATCCAACAAGATAGTTAAAGAAATAACAAATGAAAAATCAAAAAGCAAACTAATTAAGACTCAATAATGAAAATTTCAAAGAAAGAGAATTGATTAGGACTCAACTAAAATTAAACAATTAAAAAAAGAAGATAAATGAGACTCAAATAAAAGATTCAAAACTATGACCAAAATAGACTTAAGAAATTAAGACATAGAATAAAGATTAAAAACTCAAAGATTTAAAGGAAAATGGAATCAAAGAAGAACAAATTGATAAAAGGAGGACACAATCACAAGACTCAAATTAAGGATTAGGATTAAGAGACTCAAAGATAAAGGCAAAGAGTAATAATGAATGATACAAAAAGTTAATGAATAATGCCAATTGTATTTTCCTTGAATAATCAATAAGTAATAATAATTTTATTTTACTTTTCATAACTTCAAACTGTTAGAAAGTTACAAGTTAGTACCTTCCCTCTAGTGGCCTAAAATTCTGATAACCACCCGTAACCACCCATAATTATTTTTAAAATTATAATAACTGCTCAATAATTGTTTGAGATAATCTCATCTATTGGTTTTGATACTTGATAGACGTATCAGATTGAATTACATACACACATAAAAATTAGTTCTCTCCTTGCCCACAAAACACATAAATTCTATTTTATGCTTTTATACAGAAAACCTCCATCAAAAAGTGTGTTCGATAAGAAAAGATAAAAGATAAAAACTAATTTCATTAATTTTTGCATAAAATTGGAAATTATGGCTTCTTCATCTAATCCAAGTTAGTGAAAATTATAAGTTTCAAGATCTAATTTGAATGTATGATGTTAGTTGAATGATTGTATGTTTACCAATTTAAATTATCTAACATGTGGTATCAGAGCACTAGTTGAGAAACTTATGATTTTTCATTAAGAATTTTGAATTTTAACTTTATTACAAATTATGACTATCATGAATTATATATATCACAGTAAAAATTGTTGTATCTTTGCTTTGAATTCTAATGGATGATTAAATGTACATATATTAGGTATGATGAATCTAGTTTTCTTTTGTTTTGAAATATGATGTCATTCTTGCATGGAAATATAAGTATATATATGAGGTTCGAAATCTTAATGGCATACAGTTTTAGAATTACCAATTATCTTACTCTATCTTCATATAAAGTTTTCCGTTTATATATATATACATGGTGGGTACCTTATCTTTGAAAATTTTGTTTATGTATATATATATATGGTAGTCTTCAATGTTTGTATGCATGGCAATTTTCGTTTATATGTATTTATGACCAATATAATTTTTTATCATATCGTCCATGTGCATGGCACCTTTATAATGCCTTATTTTGTCCTTAATACATATCTTTTTAATTTGGTTTCCTGTCTTGCCATTAATTGGATTACAGTTTTTATTGATTCAGTAATTGTTGTTTTGTGTTATTTCTTAAATGTCTAAAAAAAAGACACGTGCAATTAACAAATTAATGTATAATTCCATTGCCAATATCTTATTTGATCGTGATTTCCTTTTATTTAATTTTTGTCCTACATGCATGATAATAATGGTGGAAAATCATTTGTTTTTTTAAGAGTATATTTATGTTTAATTCAAACTTTATGTTTTACAATTAAAGTTTTATAATATATATTTATGAAATTCAAATGTATTACTATATGCTATTTTATATGCATTTAAATGAAAATTACATTATTTATGCATGATCTTATGTTAAAAGAGTTTATTTACACCAAAGTGACCAAATAGAATGTTTAAATATCATGTATAAAATAATTATTTATTCATGATATAGATGAAATGCCTATAAAAAAAAGGATGAATAAATGATTGTTCATTAATTGATAGAACTCTCATATTTTCCTAAAGGAAAATTAGAAAGTAAATTTCTTGTGTTAAATATATTTTATTCATCCAAAGATGACATATATACTTAACTAAGACTTTTTTAAATTTCTTGATAATGCTAGAATTGTGGCATTTATTTATGACAGTAGATTGTGGTGTTTTTCCTAAAGGAAAAACTACAACATACTCTAATATATTTGTCTAAGTTTATATTAAAATAATTTTTGAGTAATTTATAATTTATTTTGTAGTCATACCTCTTCATTCACAAGCTTCCTCTATTATCGTTTTCAATGGTTTGAACTTCTTTGAATAAAGTGAACAAGTTAATTTTCACTTAGGTGTACTAGATCTTGACTTGGCACTTTTGGAAGTAAAACCTACTGAGATAACTGATGACAACATTGAAGAAGAGATATTTAAACTTAAAGCATGGGAACGACCTAATAGATTAAGCTTGATGTTTATGCGAATCACCATTGCTAACAATATTAAGACTACCATTTCAGAAATAGAAAGTGCTAAGGAATACTTTAAGTGTGTGGAAGAATATTTTCATTTTGTAAATAAGTCACTCACTGGTACTTTAATGGCATAACTCACAATTATAAAGTTTAATGGATCAAAGAGTATGCAAGAACGTACCATCGAGATGACTAACACTACAGCAAGATTATAGACACTAAGCATGGCAATGGATGACTCCTTCCTAGTTTATTTTATTCTAAACTCATTACTTTTTAAGTATGGTGCTTTCCAAATTAACTACAACACTATTAAGGATAAGTAGGATATTAAGGAATTGACTAGAAAGCTTATTCAGGAAGAGAATAAGCTTAAGAATATGGAAAGTCACTTCATCAACCTCACTATTCAAGGAGCTAGTAAAGCATTAAAGCCAAAATCTAGGAAGTTTAAGAAAAGAAAGGACTTGTTAAAGCTTCTCAAACTGAAAGGAAGGAACACAGTAATGATAAGTGTTGTTTTTGCAAGAAAGAAGGACCCTATTAGAAAGACTGCCTTAAATGTAAGGCTTGGTTTGAAAAGAAATGGATTCCTTATGATCCAAACCACAAACCAAAATAAGGATTATCTATACATAGGAAACCATATGAAGGCTAAAATTGAAGGCATAGGAACTTATTATTTAGTCTTAGATACTAGATATCATTTAGACCTATTTAAGACTTTTTATGTACCTTTAATTTCTAGAAACCTAATTTCTTTGCCAAAGTTAGATATTTGTGATTTTAATTTTAGGTTTAGACATGGTTATTTCATTTTATATAAGAATTCTAAACCTATTGGTTATGGTATTCTTGTTGATGGTTTATATAAATTAAAACTTGATAATAAATTTACTAAATCTATACTGACTATACATCATAATATTGAGATTAAGCATGGTATGCTTAATGAAAGTTTTACTTACTTATGGCATAAGCATTTAGGACACATTTCTAAAGAAAGATTAGTAAAGAATGGGACTCTTCCAAATCTAGATTTTATTGATCTTGGTTTATATGTGAATTGTATTAAAGGAAAGTAAACTAGACATAACAAAAGAACAAAGGCTATAAGAAGCACACAACTTCTTGAATTAATACACACTGATATATGTGGACCTTTTAATACTCCATCTTTTGGTGAAGAAAAATATTTTATCACCTTTAGTAATGACTTTTCACATTATGGATATATCTATTTGCTTAAATAAAAATCTCAAGCAATTGATACTTTTGAGATATATATTAATGAAGTTGAAAGATAACTAGATAAGAAAGTGAAAGTTATAAGGTCAAATAAAGGTGGTAAATTTTATAGAAAATATGATAAAACAAAATAATGTCCAGGTCCATTTGCAAAACTTCTTGAAAGACATGGTGTACGTGCACAATACATAATGCCACATACACCACAACAAAATGGTGTAGTAGAAAGGTGTAATCGAACCTTGATTGATATAGTTAGGAGTATGATGAGTAATTCCTTATTACCCAAATCCTTGTAGATGTATGCATTAAAAACATTTATGTATTTGCTTAACAAGGTTCCTAGTAAAGTTATTCCTAAAACTCCTTTTGAGGTATAGACAAATAAGAAACTAGTTTAAGGCACTTGCATGTTTGAGGTTACCTAGTAGAAGTGAGAGTCTATAATCCACGTGAAAAGAAGTTAAATTCTTAAATGGTTAGTAGTTACTTCATTGGTTACCTAGAGGAATCTAAAGTGTATATTTTTTACTATTCTAACCATAGTCCAAAAATAGTGGAAACTAGTAATGCAAAATTCCTTGAAAATGGTGAAGTTAGTGGGAGTGAGGAACAATAGAACTTGGATATAAAGAAAATTGAGGTAAATGCTTCTTTACCTATAATAAAGGAAGTTAAGATAAATATTCCTATACCTATAAGTATTCCTTTATCCGTAGTTATTCCAAATGTTGCTCTAGTTATTACAAAAGGCCTTAGCAACAATGAATAATATTATAATAAAGACACCCATTGAAGAAACTAACTCACAAATACCTGAGGTAAATAGATCACAAGAAATTCCTTTCTTTTCAAAGGATAAGAAAACTAGCTATTTTGAGTGATTATAAGATTTATTTGCAAAAATCAAGCATTGGAATCAATTTGGACCCAGTTTCATTTTCAAAAGCCGTAGAAAGTGTGAGTCTAAGAAATAGATAGATGCCATGAAAGAAGAGTTAAAATCCATAGAAGATAATAAAGTTTAGGACATTGTTGATTTGTCAGAATGTGCAAAATGAGTTAGGTGTAAATGGATCTTTAAGATAAAATGTGACTCTAAAGGTAATATTGAACGATATAAAGTTAAGTTAGTTACTAAAGGATATAATCAAAAGGATGGCATTGATTATAAAAAGACATTTTTATCTATCTTAAAAAAAGACTCAATTACGAATCATTATGGCATTTATAGCTCATTATGACTTGGAGTTACACCAAATGGATGTAAAAATAGCTCTTTCTAAATGGAAATCTTGAAGAAGAAGTTTATATAGACTAACCTGAAGGTTTTTCAATTGAAGGAAAAGGTCATTTGGTGTGTAAACTTAAGAAATTAATATACGGACTTAAACAAGCTTCAAGACAATGGTATATTAAACTCAATAATACTATTACCTTTTTTAGTTTTAAAGAGAATGTAGTTGATTGCTGCATATATTGAAAGATCAGCGAGAGCAAAGTTATCTTTATAGTCGTATATGTTGATGACATCTTACTTGCAACTAATGATTTGGGTTTATTGCATAATACAAAAGAATATCTCATTATGAATTTTAAAATGATAGATATGGGAGAGGCATCCTATGTGATTGGAATTGAAATATTTTGAGATTGATCACAAGGATTGTTAGAATTGTCTCAAAAGGCCTATATTGAAAGAATTCTAGAGAGATTTAATATGAAGAATTATTCTGTTTGAATTGTTTCAATTCAAAAAGGGGACAAATTCAGTCTTATGCAATGCCCAAAGAATGATATGGAACAGAAACAAATGAAATCAATTCCATATAATTTTGTTATGGGAAGTTTTATGTATTTGCAAACTTTGCATAAGACTAGATATTAGTTTTGTGGTTAGAATATTAGGAAGATACCAAAGTAATCCTAGAATTAATCATTGAAAAGTTGTAAAGAAAGTTTTACAATACCTTCAAGGAACAAAAGATTATATACTCATGCATAAAAAATCTAATCACATATTCGGACTCGGATTGTGCTGGATGCATTGACAATAAGAAGTCCACTTTTAGCTATTTGTTTCTTTTTAGAGAAGGAGTCATATCATGAAAAAGTGCTAAAGAATTTATTATTGCATCATCTACTATAAAAGTAGAGTTTGTGGCATACTTTGAAGCCATAATTCATGCATTATGGTTGTAAAACTTTATTTCAGGACTTAAGGTTGTCAACACTATTACCAAGCTACTGAAAATTTGTTGTGATAATTCCACAACAATATGTTTCTCAAAAAATAACAAATACTTAAAAGTGCCAAGTATATGGAATTAAAGCATTTTGTCGTTAAGGAAGAAGTTTAGAAATAGAGAGTGTTATTGAACATATTAGGATAGATCTCATGATTGTAGATCCATTGATTAAAGGTTTACAACCAAAGATATTTAAGGAACATATACATAGAATGGGTCTTGGTTGTCTTTTTCCATGATGTAGTTTATAATGTTAACACTTTGAGCTCGTTAACTTGTTTCTGATATGAATTATTTATTTCTAGTTATGTTGCGTGCATAATTGTATTTTAATGAGTTAATATAAGTATTCTAAAAACATTAATGGGACTTTTTAAATTTTATGTGACTTATAGACCTAGTATGGTAAGGTATTAGTGTTTATAGTATATGGAAGGAAGTATGCTTTGTAAATAATATATAACCGCCATAACACATACTTAGTGTTTTATCATACTAATGTAATTATAAAATTCTATAGATGAGTTTAGTGCATTTTATTATAGCACCCTTTTATTTCATTCAAATTTTAGGCCAAATGGGAGAATGTTAGAAAGTTACAAGTTAGTAACTTCCCTTTAGTGGCCTAAAATTATGGTAACCACTCGTAACCACCCATAAATTCTATTAATCGCCCATAATTGTTTTTAAAATTATAATAACTACTAAATAATTGTTTAAGATAATCTCATCCATTAGTTTTGATACTTGATGAATGTATCAGATTGAATTGCATATACACATATAAATTGGTCCTCTCCCTGCCCACAAAACACACAAGTTTTATTTTATGTTTTTATACAAAAAACTTCCATCAAAAGGTGTGTTTGACAAGAAAGGATAGGAGAGAGGAACCAATTTCATTAATTTCTATGTAAAATTGAAAATTATGGCTTTTTCATCTAATCCAGGTTAGTGAAAATTATAAGTTTCAAGATCCAATTTAAATGTATGATGTTAGTTGAATGATTATATGTTTACCAATTTAAATTATCCAACACAAACAACTCTTTTGTAAATCTTTTTTTTACTTCACACTTTTTTCTCACTTTGATTCACTTTTGAATCATTTTTTTATTCACTTGTATTTTTTTTACTTTTTTTATTCTTTCATATCACTTTTTTTTAAACCAACCAATATTTTTTATTCTTCTTTTTAGCTTTTTGCCTTTTTTTTAAATTACAATATTACTTTTTTTTGTTCACCTTTGAATCACACCCCCAATAAATAAATATATATCCCTTTTGTATTAAAAAGGACATGAATATAAACTTACAATGCTCGAGCACCTCAAATTAAAATGGTAGTACTTAATTATGAGTTTCGAATACTTCAATTTTACTACTATTTGATTTGAAAGTTTTGAACATTAGAGTTGAGTACTTAAAATTATATTGCTTTTTATTTTTCACTACTCATTTAGTATAATCAAATGCCATGGCTTGGAATTTCAAGTGCAAAGACGCTAGCAAACAAGACAATTTTGAATGGATTCAACACATGAAAAATTGAAGGCCAAGTCTATGATGCCTTAAGTAAAAGTACAAACATGGGTAAAACTAAACACTAATGGATCATGCTTGAAGGGTGGAGATGCAGTTGCTTGTGGTGGAGTTATTAGGGATAGTGCTGGTGATTGGTTGGTGGGATTTGCCAAGAATGTGGGCAAAGGGAGTGTTCTTTCTGCAGAACTATGGGGTGTGGTAACTGGCTTAGAATTGGCATGTAATCAAAATTTTCAGCAAGTCTGAGTAGGTTGTAGTTCAAATTATCACTAAGGATTGTGTTCCATCCCTATCTTATTTTCTGCTGGTGAAGAGAATTAAGAATCTGATTAACAGATATTGGCAAGTGAAGATTACCCATAATTATAGATAAGGGAATAGGGTTGTTGACTAGTTAGCTGCCAGAGGGCATGCTTTGTCAATTAGAACTCATATTTTTAATGAAGTTCCTTAGGGTTGTGGTAAAATTTGTATAGAGGATACTACTGGAATTACTTTTTTTAGAAGTGTGAGGTTATAATTGCACTTTGCCCCATTTTGTAGCAAAAAAAAAAAAAAGAGTAAGAGTACAAACATCACTGCCTTTGACATGTGAAAAACATTAAACCATTACATGAATATCACTTTTGGTAGCAGATTTTGGAAACTGAAATGGTTTTTTTTTTATATTTATGTTTTGGTATGGTAAAATTTTGTATTCATAACAGACTCTGGCTGCATAGAATGGACTGCTTGTATGCTTGGATTGGACCCTTTTAAACTTTTGAAAATGTTATTTGAATTAATAAATCGGACTGTATCTAATTTTGCTTTTTTTTAAAAAAAAATTCAGAGCACTTTGGGCATGGAAATTGTGTTTCATCTTCAACAATAACACAAATAATAATTTATCTAATAAAATAATAAACTGATCACATAATTTGAATAAAAAATTTTGATGAAGATATTAAAAAAATGTTAGAATTTAATATGTCCTATTTATTTTATAATCATGTACATTCAAATTTAAAAATAATAAATTATTGATAAAATTTTATATAATGTATATTTAATTTAAAATATAATAATTAAAATTGATATAAAAATATTAATGAAATTTAAATAAATAAATTTTATTTTAACTATCAAATATTTTTATTAAAAATGGAATTTACAATTAATTAATTCAATTAATATTTCTATATTAAAGGCTTAACTAGTTTAAACTATTTTAATATTAAAAATAAATATAGTATGTTATATTTATATTGCTTAACGATATTAGTATTTGTATTGTAAACAATAAAGGAAGTGAAAAAAGTAAAAAAAAAAAAAAGGAAAAAAATGCTATGGAGATCCTTAAAAAAGAGAAATAAAATAACAATGGTAAAAAATAGAATATGTAATTAGATATTTTGATTAAATTAAAATTATTTTAACTTATTTACAATATTTTTATAATAAAAAATATATCAATTTATATTCATATTATTTAGTAATATTAGAGTTTCAACTTTAAAATAATAAAAATTAAAAATATAAATATAGTCATGTAATTTAATTAAATTAAATATTTAATTTATTTGAACTTTTTAAAATAATAAAATATTAAAATATATTATGTTATATCTATATTACTTAATTATATTAATTTCTGATTTGTAAATTATAAGAGTAGATACAAAAATGAAAAATGAAAAATAAGCAATTGAGAAAAAAATGATAATACCAATAATAAGAGTTAAAACATGATTATATAATTAAGTAATTCAATTAAATAAAAAATAATAATAACAATAATAAATACGTAATTTAAATCTTTAATGTATTTAAAATTTTTATAATAAAAGAAAAATACATCATATCATATTTATAGTATTTAGTAATATTAGTAGTGTTTAAGTTATAAATAATAGGAGCAAAAAGATAAGAAAAAGAAAAAAATGAAATGGAATAAAAGTAAAAAAGAAAAAATAGTGAGTAAATTATAAAGTAATAAGATTTAAAATTAGAATATGTAATTAAGTAATTCAATTAAATTAAATATTTAAATTATTTAATATATTTTTATAATTAAAAATAATATATCATATTATATCTATACTACTTGATAATATTAATATTTGAAATATAAATAATAGAAGTTAATATAAAAAAGATAAAAAATATATAATAAAATAAACAAAAATAACTAAAATAACATTTTGATGCTTGACAAAAATTAAATTTATATTTCAAATATAACATTCCAATATTACTATATAAATATTTAATTTGAAGCGTATGTATACATTTGTGTCTATGTGCATATATATTTTTACGTTCTTCATCTTTAGGCCCTTGAAACATCTATTCATTTAGATTTCAATTGAACCAATCCATCAACAAAAAAATTTAGATCATTTTATAATGATCATTTTTGCAGTAAAAAAATGACATCCTGAATAGAATAAAATAGAGATGAGCTTTCAGATTTACCTTTGTCATATGACAGCTTTTCATTTGTCAAATGACACGAACATGAATATCTGCATATTTTACCCAAAGGCACCAAAATTTGAAGCCATGCAAAGGTAAAATGAATCAACACGTAGTTGCAAGACACCGCATACCGACTTGACAAGATGTGACACACAGCCAATTTATGACTCAAATCAAAAGCAAGATGTGACACAGAGCTGAAGTGGAACATGCAATTGAAGACCACACTGAATTGCCAAAACGAAATGAAACGGGACCAAATGTGAAATGATTAAGATGACAAACTGGAGCAATTAAAAGATGCTAATTTGGACTGGACAGCAAACAATTGACGTGACATTTAGTCAAATTCAGGACAACCCAACGTAATAATAAATGGGCAGGACTTTCATATCCTACTTCGTTATCCTGGATTAATTAGCCGCAACCAAAAACCTTTAAAGTAACTTTGCAGTTGTTAAAATGGCCGTCTCTTAAATACTGAAATATTTGTTCGAAAATTACAATTTCATCATTTAAATATTTTAATTTACCGCGTTAAGTCTATGGTTATCTTCTCCCTTTTAAGTGCTTCTATTGAAATTATTCAAATCTGATTATTGGATCTCTCTTTCGATGTGACTCCCTCGGGCAAATATTGCGGTTTTAATGTTTGTAGCCACACGATGCACCCGCTTTATCACGGCGCCATCTTCATCATCCTGTTCGACGCTATTGTCGAAGAGTCGGTGATTCCTCCACTAAAGGCAATTGGACCAATTCCTTTGCCACACCTTCTCCTTCCACCACCGCCTCCCTTTCTCCCCATCACCGTAGCCCTTCATTACCCTCTCCCCTTGTGACATGAATACTGTCATCTCAATGTGGATACAGTCATCTCACTGAGGCACCTTCCGCCTACTTAAAACGTCATCATTTTTGGATTAGCTATCCATCTATTATTCCTTAATTTTTATGGCAACTGACTGCATCTACCTTTTAATATAAGCCTGTTTTCAGAGATTTTAATTTGAAGTTTTTTTTTTATTATTTATCTTTGACCTTGTACCTAGTATTTCATCATGAACATTTAATTCAAAATTAATATAATTTATTTTTATGTTTTTAGTTTCATTAACATTTAATTTTTATTTATTATATGTGGATTTTATATTCATTTTTTGCTATATTTAACATAATAAATAAATTAATTTTTAATTTATTAAACAAGTCAATAAATTATAAATTAATATCCAAATATGTTTAGTGCACTAATTTATTAAAAAAATAAATTTTAATTTAATAAATTGTTATGAATAATTTATGATTGATAGTTTATAATTTATTATTTTCTTTTCTAATTTATCTTTTTTTAATTAGTTGACAACATATGCCATAAATTCAATATAAATAATAAGAATAAATGAGTAAATATATAATATCATAAAATATAATTAATTCAATTCTAGATAATTATGTTTTTGTTTTAAATTATATATAAATAAAAATAAATATGAATTGTTCTAAAATAAAAATAAATATATGATTATATTTTAAGTAATTATATTCTTATTTTGAATAGTAAGATAAATAACTACTAAAAATATAAATAAATATGAAATGTGAAATAAGTATAATTAATTAAATTTTTACAATTATATTTTTATTTTGAATATATTATTAGATCAATATAATTTAATTTTAAAATAAATATGAATTTTAATTTAGACCTTATAACTTGTTATATTAAGATATTTCTATATCATTTCACATATTTTATTAGTTTAATAATTAATTTTATTAAATATTTTTAATATAATCAACTAACTCCTTAATTATTAATAACAACAATCAATTAATATCAATGCTTATCTAATTTATCAAATACTTGCGTTAGAATCATTTAACATGCAGAAACATGTAAAGTAAAGGTGATCATTTACGAATAACACAGATACATCAAACCAATCGAAAACTACACTTCTAAATCTCTTAAAATTTAAGGTTATACCTCCACGTTCAAAGGTTTTTTCGGGGTTTGGATGTCCACGTTAATCAATCTCATTAAATATAACTCCTTGTGATTGTTGATCAAGATTCTTTAAATAAATCCATTTTGGCAAATTCTAAGGCATTTAGGAAAATTTGGAACCCCAGGTGATATTGTTAAAAATAAACCGTTTGATTCTCATTTTGTTATCTCAATGGTTCTTATAAACAAAGCATTGCTAGTGCTCGTGGTAAACTTTAAAATGAGTCTTTTTGTATTCGAAATTAGTGATTGCATGCCGATGCTTACTTGGCATTTACATCAGAAATATTTGAGATTGAGACTACCATGGATTGGAATTACTACCTAACTGATGAGTAGTGATGCAAAGGCTCATTGTAGTAGCCATTATCGAATTGTGGAGAAGGAAGGAAGAAGTTGACCTAGTGCATCGTGGATTACAGAAACAAAATATAAAGGGGATTTACGAAAAGTCCTGCAGTGATCCAAAATTAGACTTGACTATTTCACCCAAAAAAAAAGTTTGGAAATATGGTTTCAAAACGATGCAAGCCATTGGATTTTAAAGCATTTAAGTTAATCATATCCAACTTGCGGTTATAATGTAGTCATATCTTTCAACACAAACAATCAGCTTTCTATTTTTAGGTTACACAGGATTTTTCTCCTAAATTTTAACTCGTTCTTACCAAAGTCCCGCGAACAACGACGGAAAGGGGGCATTGCACCACCTTTGATTCAATCGGAAGAAGCATCTCCAGGATGCAAGGAGCATAATTTTTTACTTCTTTCAAACTCATCTTCCATGTTCACATCATACTCTGTAAAAGGGAAAAAATGGTTTATGATAGGGTGCTATGTGACTAGGACATTGAGTGGATTAGCATTTGTTGTCATCATTTGTGAGGTTATTTTTGCAATTCTACCCAAATAAGTGTGCCCAAAAATAAAATTTACCATGCTACAACCTTGCAACGTAGCAATGCTTTCAGCTGCCATGCATGCTGGGTTTTGGCATCCAAGGTTGGCCAAAGATACCATAGTCTTCACCATCAATTTTTTATTCATAACAAAAAAAGATGATTAATTATTTTACTTGAATTTCATTTAATTATTTGGTCTAAATGGAAAATACAATTATTTTTTATTTAATTACCCTACAAATTAATTTAATTATTTTGTGTAAATTAAAGAAAGAATATAATTAATTATTCTAAACTAATTTTATTATAGAAATATGAAATAAAATTATTTCAATAAATTATTTTGATTATTTAATGTAAATTAAAGGAGAAAATAATTATAATATTTTTCCTAAATTAATTCATTTTAATAAATTATTTTAATTATTTGGTCTAAATTAGAGGAAGAATATCATTTACTTTTAATCAAGAAAGTGAGTAATTATAAATTTAAAATTATTTTTAATTAATTATATATTAAAAATAAATTAACCCCCTTGTATTTAAATAAAAATCTATTCTACTAATTAATTTTTAAGTAAAAAATTATTTATAATATTCAAAAGTATAACAAAATTCATAGATTAGTTACACATATTTAAACGCTTAAAGAAAATCCAATTTTGGAACGGGGCATCTAATTATGCATCAATTCTTAAAATTTTTTAAATCAATATTTTTAATTTAATTATATTTAATTAATAAAAATATAAAATATTATCTCTAATTTTAAGATGGTTAGATTTTATTCTATTTTGTTTTAAAAATAAAAAAAATATCCTCTTAAATTACGCAAGTCTTAGAATTACTATTTATCGTTAACTTAATTAATCATTTTATTAAATTATATGTTTCTTTCACAAAATTTTAAAAAATATTATAATATTATAATACATTATTTTATTTTATAATTTTTAGTCTATAATTTTGTAATTGATTTTGAAATATTTAATTAAAATTATGGAAAAAAAACTATTACTATTTGTTGTAATTTATAACAATAAGATACCCTAAATTCATTTTTTTCATTTAAATTTACCTACAAATAATAAATTACTACAAAACCTAAAAGATCAAAATGACACACTACCATTTAATGACTTACAACTTGTCTTGCAATTTTTTAAATAATGCTACTTGAATTTATTTTTTTAAAAAATTAAATATTTTTATGATTAAATTAAATTTTAATATATTAAAAATAAAATTTTAGTTTTAATTTATTTATAAAAAATTTTAAAAATCTAATAATAAAATAATTAATCTCTTAAAATATGAAATTTTTCATAACATTAAATTTGATTTAATTTTAACATAAATTAACTTGAGACTATCATTTTTTTCTGTGTTAGCACGTCAATAAAAATTATAAAAATTCTTTTATTATTATTATTATTATTAAAAATTCTTAATTTTTATTTTTTATTATATATTTTCTTTTCATTCATTTATTTTATATTTTTTTATTGATATTATTATCTGAAGATCAAACAATAACATATTATTTTTTGATAGTTTAGTTTTTAATGAGATTTAATTTATTCATTTATTTTAAATTTTTGATCGATAATACTGTCTAGATACCAAATAGTAATATATTATTATTATTACTATTTGATCCATAAATAGAAATATATTATTCTTCGATAGTTTAGTTGTTAATGAAACTTCATTTATCCATTTATTTTAAATTTTTTTACTGATATTACTATTTAGATACTAAATAATAAATAATAACATGTTGTTCTTTTGTAATTTAATTATTAATGAGATTTAATTTATCTATTTATTTTAAATTTTTAGTTAATATTACTATCTAAATACCAAATAGCAACATATTATTGTTTGGTTTATAAGTAGTAATATATTATTCTTTGGTACCTTTATTATTAATAATAATACATTTGTCTAATTATTTTAAATTTTTTATTGATATTATTATTTGAAAATTAAATAGTAACATGTTATAATTTGTTCTATAAATATTAACATGTGATTTTTTGATAGTTTTGTTGTTAATCAGAATACATTTGTCTAATTATTTTAGATTTTTGTAGATGTTATTTTTTGAAGACTAAACAGTAATATATTATTTTTTAAAAGTTTGATTATTAATAAGAATTAATTTATTTATTTTTTTATTTATTTATTTTAAATTTTTAGTTAATGTTATTATTCAAATATCAAACAGTAACATGTTATTATTTGGTCTGTAAATAGTAATATTTAATTTTTTAATAGTTTATTGTTAACGAAAATACATTTGCTCATTTAGTTTGAGTTTTTGGTTGATGATACTATTTGAAAACTAAATAATAGCATATTATTCTTTAATAATCTAGTTATTAATGAGATTTGATTTATTCATGATGCTACTCTTTTGATACCAAACAGAAACATAAAGTTACTTTTTCAATATTAGATAGAAACGTGCAATCCAACACGTTGTTTGTGGATTATATCTCATAACAAACTTTAGTTTTAACTTCATTATTCTATTTTTAGTCCAAACATTATAATGAAGGTGATAATAATATGTTATTTTAGTCATGTTACTATTTGTATGATAAAAAGAAATATTGAAGCACTTATATTGAAAATGTGCATGTTTTATATTTTTTAGCATCATGTTACTGTTTGCATTCCAAACAATAACATGCAATCCTTTATGTTCTCTTCACATTACATCTCGTAAGAAACTGTAGTTTTAACTTGATTAATTTATTTTCCAGTGCAAACATCATTATGGCAACACTTATTTTTCTTTACCACAATTTAATCTTATTTTTTCCATTGATGTTACTATCTTGCATAACAAAGTTAAACAAATAATAACATGCCTGATGATTATGTTTCTCAGGTTACTACAATGCATTTGTTGACATTGTGCATGTTTTATATTCTTTGACATGATGTTACTGTTTGGATTCCAAATAGTGACATCCAATCCTTCATGTTATGCTTCGATTTTCTCTCATAAAGAACTTTAATTTTTACTTGATTAATCATTTTAAGTCCAAACAACAGCATGATAGTCCTTATTTTATTTTTTCATATCTTAATTTAGTTCTTTCAATGATGTTACTATTTGGAATAGCTAATGTCAATTTTTTGCCTGGAACTATACTCTCAATGATGATTAAAAAAATACTCTTTAATTTTGGGAGCATTTTGTGTTTTTGGCACAATATGCAAATAGTAGCATCTTTTTCATTGATATTGTTGTCTTGTATAAAACAGTAAGGTGACATTTTTTTATTGATATTATTGTCATTTATGTCCACCATAATGTAGCTACCAAGGTTTACTTCATTCATAGTAGATACATACCAACTAATTTGTTTAAAGGAGTTATACATTGTCACTGCACAACACTATACAAAATAGACTATAAGAGCACTATAGGAATATAAAAACACTAAAATACAAATGTAGTAAGAAAAATTAACCTAAACACATTTAATTAACTTATCAAAATATTTTTAAAAATTATAGGACCATTACAAAAAATTTTCTATAATCATGCAAAACCCAAAAAATGTAATAGAAAATCATAAAAAATTTAAAAAGTGATCAAAACAGTGAAATTTGGCCAAAAAAAATCCTACCTTATAGTAATGCAAGGACTTTTGATGAGAAAAATAAAAACTAGCTCCTATAAAAATTTTAGTTTAATCAAAACTAGTGAGATCTAGTACAGTTCCTAAGAAAGGTAAGCTAAAAGATTCTTGAAAATTGATTTCTTTTAGGCTAAAAATCTTTATTTAAATGTTAGATTATATTAATTATGATAAAAATATGATGAATTATGGTGGAGAAACAATTAGAAATCAAAGAATGCAAAGGGTTGCACATATATGCAAAAAACTATAACTACCATAAAATTCAAGTGAGATAATAACAGATGCAATCTACTAATTAGAATGCTTGAATAATTGTGTAATATACTACTAGTAATATATAGGAAGAGAGGATCTCTAACAATGGTGCGAAAATAAACACACAATTTGTTAAAACTGGATGAGAAATAATAGAAAATTTTGCATAAAAAAGATAAAAATAGAAAATAATTAAAAATATATTTTGAGAATATAATAGTAATAATTCATAATATTGGTACCACTTTAAAATAAAGATCAGCACTAACACATCTTTAAAAGAAAGTTCAGGAAGTAGTACCATAATATAATTTATCGTAAAATTATATATCTAATTTAATTTTTATTAATTATATAACATATAAATTATTTAAAAATTGATCAGATAAACTAACAATTATAATGTTATAATTCTTGTTTTAAAAGTTAAAAAAGATTATATAATTTAATAAAATAGTTAACTAAGTTAACAATAAATATTAAATCCAAATTTTATATAATTAAAGGAAATGCTTTCTAGATTTTCAAAATTAAAGGAGATAAAATTTAACTACTATTTTAAAATTAAAAGAAATAATTTACATTTTCTCTTTATCACTCAATTCAATTACATTAATATTGAAGGTAATTTTTGTCATATTATCTTGATATTTCCTACTTTTTATAACAAGTGTCATTTCTATAATTTTTCATGTATTAATTTGTCATATCTTCTTAATTTATTTTTTGATATTAAATCAATTTTTGATAAAATTTAAATTTGAATTACTTTTTATTTATCACTAAAATTCATAAATACTAAATTATTCTAGTATCATAAAAAGTTCTTCAACTTATATTTATATTTTATTTTTTTCTCTCTACACCTTACTATTATCTTCTTTTATAAAAAAACTTTTACCTTTACCATTTTTCTCTTTTATAAGATTTCGCTACTTTTAACCTTTTGTATCTACTAAATAATACTCCTACCATACAAATTCCTTTTTATGATTTCTTTTGCTTCTTTTCTAATATTATTATTGTTCTAATTTGATTTTTTATTTTTAATTATGAATGCTTGGTTTTATTAAATTTCTATTTTAAAGATATGTAATCTAATCTATTTTCATTAGTTTGCTAAATTTTTTATGTACAAAAACTACAAAAGCATATATATTTTTATATAATTTATTTTATTAGGTAAATTATTTGATTATTTCATGCACTTTTTAACAAGAAAAGATAGTTAGACATATTGGATGAAATTATGAGAAGAGCAAAACTACCATGTGAATTGTTGCTTTTAAATTTTTTTATAAATTTACAATTGAATTTAACAAATTTGCAAATGAACTCAGGAGCATTTCCTATTTAAAAATTTGAAGGTTATTCTATCTATATTTTTATCTAATTTTATTTAAAATTTTTCTTTTTTTATCTTCATTTATTTTAAATAGAATTTTTTTATTCTTGTCATCATCTCATTTTAGATTCAATTTAAAATTTGTAAAATCTTACTTATAATATGCTTTCTCTTCATATGTATTTGATAATAAATAACTCTATTTGCAACTATTGAAGAAAGTTTGAATCTGATATTAAGTTTATTTTTGTGAACATCATTTTTATTCTAAGAAAGTATGAATTCAGTATCCAACAATATTTTCCACTAAATAATATAATAATTTATTTTCATTTAATGAATTCTCATTATAGTAATTGTAAATTTATTTTTTAATCTAATTAATTATTTTTTTGGTAATATTTTTCTAAATATTTATGTTATATTTTCTAATCTTTTTTCTCCTCCATGTTATTAACATATTTTTCTTAAATTTTAATCAAATTATTTTATATTTATGATTATATTAATTTTTTAATTTTGATATCATTTTTTTATAAATTTATGACTTCATAAGCATAATTAACCATATTTTTTAAAAAAGTAGTGATCCATGATGTTATTGTATGTCTATATAGGAATTTTTTTCAAATTTTGGAAAGAGTTTTTTTTTTTTGGTTAATTTTTATTACAATTCAATTTTTAGAAAACACTTAAATATGATCCCTTATTGGTGTTATCTTGCTAAAACTTATTCTTATCTTTCATGTGAATTAAAAGATGAAGAATATTTAATATTAAAATATTTAATTTTAGTTGATAAGTAGATAGTAATTGGTGAATTATATTAAATGAGTTATCTACAATATAAAATTATTATTTAAAAATTTTATTTTATAAAGTAAATGAAAAATTTATTACTGTTATAAATCTATTCTTATTATAAATTATATTATTAAATATTAATATTAATGATAATAATTATCTTAAAAATGATATTTAATTAATAGAATATTTAAATTTAAAATCAATTTTTTAGTAAAATAAATTTAAAATTAATTATCTACTCGAATATTAAGCTAAATGAGTGGAGAGATGAATTTTTTCTTTCTTTAAATTTCTTTGATGGATTCTTATTATAGTAATTGTAGAATTATTTTTTCATTTCATAATCTAATTAAATAATTTTTTAATAATATTTTCTTAAATATTTATGTTATTTTTCTAATATTTTTCCTCCTTGATGTTATTAATATATTTTTCTTAAACTTCAACTAAACTATTTTATATTTATGATTATATCAAATTTTAAATTTTGTTGCAAATTTTTTTTTTATAAATTTGTGGCTTTATAAGCAAAATTGATCATGATTTTTAAGAAAATAGCAATCCTAATCAATGTTATTATTGTGTATCTATATAAGAATTTTTTTCAAAATTTGGAAGGAGCTTTTTTTTGGTTAATTTCTATTATAATACAACTTTTAAAAAATACTTAAATATGAGACCTTTATTAGTGTTGTCCTATCAAAAGCTATTCTTCTTTTTTATATAAATTAAAAAATGAAAATATTTGATATTAAAATATTAAATTTTAGTCAATAAGTAGATAGTAATTTGTGAATTATGCTTAATGAGTTATCTACGATATAAAATTATTATTTCAAAAGTTTATTTTATGATATAATAAATGCAAAATCTATTGTTATTACAAAGAAAATCTATTTTTATCATAAATTATATTATTAAGTATTAATAATAATTATTATCTTAAAAAATGATATCTAATTAATGCGATGTTTGAATTTAAAATTAATATTTTTGCTAAAATAAATTCAAAATTAATTATCTATTTGAATGTTAAATTAAATGAGTAGAAAGATGACTTTTTTATTTTCTTAAATTTCTCTCCATTTTTATTTCATTAAATACTTCTCTTTTAAATATCCTTTTCTATAAATATTTTATTCTTCAGCTACTTTTCAAGGGTATTTTTTTCAATTATTTTTAATTTCCTTCCCTCATTTTACCTTAAGGTTTTTTTTCTATTTTTCTTTTTTATAGATTTTCTATAGAGGTTCTATAATTATTACTGTTTATAAAATACTTATATTTTTTTAAAAAAATTATTAGATAAAATGTTTGTTCACTTGCAAGCCTACAATCTAAAATTGAAAAAATATGAATTTTTTTTTTTTAAGATTGCAGCACATATTTGAAATAGTTTGGAGTGATTTAACTTATAAGTATCAAAAAATAAGAAAAGTTTTTAGACTTATTTTATATGATACAATGTATATGAAAGAATTTGTAAGCTCAGTCTTTTGTTATATTATAATATCAATTTTAAATTTTGATGATAAATATACAATAAAATTATAATATTTTATTTTTTAAGATATCTTTTAAAATTATTGATTGTATATTAATTTTTTTATCCAATCTTCTTTATAAATAATTAATATATAATTATAATATTATATTATTAAAATAAATATTTATCAATGATTAATTAATTATTTAAAATATCAAGAGCTGGTGCAATTAAGATAATTGTATAATTTATCTCGATTAAAATAATATATATTTTTCTTTTTTTTTTCAAAAAGCCTTAGATTTCATCACTACATGCACAAATAACAATAATATATATATATTTGCCTAGCTTAGATCATCATCCAATCCATCAGAGGGGCCACCTTGTAATTAATGCATGCTTATACATTAATGTGAAAAGTGGAGTTAGACAGAAGTTATTTATCTTTTTCTGCTCCTCTATTATTTATGGTCTTTAACGTGACACGTGGTTTGTTAAGCCCCAAAAAATGAACAGCAAATTAAAGACTTAACTTAACGTTCTACCAAAAAAAATTAAAGACTTAACGATGGATATAAAGAAAATGGATAGCAAAAGTTGACTACTCCGAACCAACTTCGACGTGGACCCAGACCGAATTGAAATGCAAACAGCATCGCCAGACTTAAATTGAGTACAATGCAATTACAGGATGCAATTTGACAAACAATTTCGAGGCAAAAACGACAAACGACCCACTTGGAACTTAATTGGATCAATACTAACTAAGACCAAACCAGACGCAAAAAGTAACTAAACTTACCTGGACAATTAATCAAACTGATTTAATGCAACAGATGGCAAAACGGATAAATGTGTTTATGGTGAATTTTCTTTTCAATATAAAATCGGAAATACACTTAATTCAAAGAATAATCTAAGACTTAAATCATGTCCTCAAAGGGATTTTAGTTTGATAGATTTATGTGTCAATCGAATTAAGAACAAACAATAAAAAGAATGTAAAGAAAAGAGCAGATAAATGCAAGAAATAAATCAACTCAAAAATAAATTAGAACTGAAATAGAAAATGACAGAATTACATACTCAGTATTCTTTGTTTGCTAATTATCATGACAGTAGGCGTGTGAGAGATTTGTGAGAAAATGAAAATCTAACCTCCTACACTATTCAAAAGTCTTATTTATATATTTCTAATGCTAACGGTTAATTCCTAAGAATCTGACAAGTGTACATTATATAAAACTGCTAAAAATTGCTTCTAATAACTGTCATCAATTTTTGAAATCAAATCGAAAATTACCAGACTTCGATATCTTCAACAATCTTCAATCAACTCTTGAAATCAAGACATTCCTCAATTTTCGAAATCAAATCGAAACTATTCCATTGATCGAACTTCAATCTATATACCTTTCTTTTCGAATTGAAATCAAAATAGACATCTTTTTTTGAAATCATATCAATTACCACAATAACCTTCTTCAAGACTCTTCAAATCATTCGATTTATCTATTGTACAACTCAAATCACCACACTCAAATTGTCTTTTTGAACTGAATTTGAAATATCAACTCCAGTCTTAACTCTTCAAAATCTCCTAATTTTCGAATTAAAATCGAAAATAGGACTTAGCAAAATTTAACACCAACATATGCCCCCCAAAATATTTATCTTTTACGTGTAATGAAAAAACAAATATTTTAAATTCCAAAAATGGAGGGAAAAAACAAATTGTAATAACTTCAACAGTCACGATTTGTATAATAATCATGTCTTCAGAGGATAGGCCCACCATTATCGGTAATAAAAATCGCTTATTCCCAATGGACTCTTTTTATCTGAAATCATCTCAATCGTCCATTCCATCAAGATAGGGTAAAAGGGAAAAAATATCAAAATGACCATTTTACCTTTTATCATTTACAGTCTTCTTCACCGTTTCGCCTCCTTCAATTTTCGTTGCTTTGCCCTGAAAACCCTGTTACTTCTTGGTGTAGTCTTTCCTACCTTCATCCTCTAATCTAAAAAATGGCTTAAAAGGAAAAGATTTCTTCACCTTCCAACTCTTTACCCAAATTCTATCGAGGCCACTGGCTTCATATCCAAAGATCACATCGAATATATGCCTGGACTGGAAAACCAGGAAGAAAAACTGGCTATTTGGAGGTCTCATGTATTGATTCCTTTTTTTTGTAAATTATAAAACCTTTTCCTTTCTAGTCCATATTCACCACCTGCTGAGATTAAGATGAAAAATGATTTCTTTCCTTCACTTAGGTAAGAAAAGATTTTAGCTTCCTACTCCATCATTAGAACTGATTTTATTGAAAACCTAAAATTAACCTTTAGAATGAATCCTCTTGCAAATTGTTCTTCTTATTTTGATTAGTTGACTAGGATGCAAAACCACAAAAAGGATGCTTGGAAAGCTTTAGAGATTTATGATTTTATCCAGTTGAGTTGTTGTAATCTCCCCAATGGTAGCTAGCTCTTTCTTTTTTTGTAACAGAGTCACCAATTCTTTTCATGTTCCCTATGGTATGATTACTCAAACTCTTTTCAATTTAGCTGCTATTGCTGGTCTTAAACCCACTGGAGTGACTTTACAACCTGATGTTAAGCCTTCGAACAACCAGATTCTCCTAAATTTTTCAAAACTTACCTACACCTAGTTTATTCCTAATAACCATTCCAACAATGAAGAAGTTTTGGACAATGAACATGTTACCTTTCTTTTACTCTGGCTATGCTCTTATGTCTTTTGTTCGAAAAGCAACCAAGTTTCTAAATCCCTTCTTCATTTATCCCAACTCCTCCATGAAGGAATAAATATTAATCTGAGTAAATTGATTCTGGGCCATTTTTATAAGGCTATGAATGATGCTATTATTATTTTAAGATCAAAGTAGCCTCTTCATAATCTCGAAAGGCTTTTCTAGTTACTTTAACTTTGGTTTAATGCTATTTTCGAAGATAAGTTGAGCATAAAAGCCCCATATGATGTTTCAAAAATCATTGAAGGTATAAGACTTAGCAATTTGACTATCACTTCTTCAAAATTCCATAATTTAGAACAATTTCAATATTATTTTTCTTTATTTCATTCCCTCAAAGTCCATTCTCCATCTCTTTCTCCCTTTTCAAGTCAGACTCAAGGTCTAGAATGGTTTACTCGTTCCGTTATCTCTAAAATCCCTGAGATCCAGGCTAAAAACAATGAAATCTGAAAGGAATTTTTGACTTGTGATATTTTATCTCCCATATTTCTAGGCCAGAAATGAGAATTTACTCTTATCAGCCTAATCTAGTGGCAAGACAATTTAGCCTTAGTCAAAATATTCTAACTACCATGTATGAGGATTCTTCTGAAGTTATGTTCAAATCATCAACTGTTAATTTACCTGATCTCTTTGCTCTCATAGAACATTATAGGAAGAAGAAACTAGAATTAATCCATTTCAAGTTTGAATCTTCTTTCTACTGCACCCTTTGTTGGGATCGGGAGCCATACGAGCGCAGTGGAATAAACCGATCCCAGCCAACGGATCCATGTAAAACGTTAAATTAGAATGTAGGATTTAGGTTATACCTTTATATGATTTCAGATTTTATTCATTGATCACCTCTTTGACTTCCTTTCGGTCAAAGATTTTGAGGTATCCACACAAACCAGCAGATCACCAATGAATGTCCTCATGATCACTGGTTGCAATTCATCTCCTTAGCCTCGTAGTGCTAGCTACGTATCTTCAAGGATTATGGTCAAGGAGAGGTACTAGGATTTTTCTATGCTGCATGGGATGCATGAATCATGAATCAACCTTATTATTACCTAACAAGCCTATTTAAATAGGAGCATAGAAAATCCTAACTAATTTGGGCTTTGGTCTATGTATAATTATTGGCTTATTATTGGGCCTTATAATTATAACATAGAATTCCCAAGTATTAGGCTCAAACAATTTGGTCCATTAATTCCAAATCCACTAGGCTCTAAGTGTGTGACCCTTCAGGCTCTCATTACATTGGCAATAATCATTAATCATATTAATGATCATAAACAATGAGCGGTGTCTAGCAACACATCATTGTTACCCAAGTGATGAGAAAGTCGGTGATTCGACTGAACCTTTATATATGATCATCATTTATATCCTTTTATCCTAAACATCTAGATTGAGCACGAGACATGGACCGTGTCATTCCCGTATAGTCCAATCTCGAGGTTTCTTGATCCCTAAGTAAGCTGACTGAAGCAAATGTAATTGACATCCCATGTCAATTCATTTGAGCATGGCCATGCATTTTCTCAACTTTACTTAATCAAGAGGCCCATAGATGTTACTCCTCTTATATAGGAGGGACAAATTCCATCTTGATCACACAAACCCCTCCGCATGATATGTGACATATCTAATAACTACCCTTGTATTCACTCAAGCATGAGTGACAGAATAGTATCAAAATATGAAACTCACATGTAGGGAACCTTGGTGATCTCAGGTCAAAGGACTATAATAATAATGATCACTAAAAATCACTCATGACACTCATATAACAATCCATGTAGTGTTCTTAGGATGGGTCGGTCCAGTATACAAGTTCTCTAACTTGTACTCATGTGTAAGCTTAATATCTCATATAAGTCACTACACATGCTAGTCTTAACATATCAAAGCAACCTAATTCATAATGATATATGACTAAGGACATTTAAGAATATAATTATTCTATGATTATTATCATAATTAAATATGTTACGTAGATAATATATATAAATATAATAATTAAAATTACCATTAAAATAACATGATTCAAAATTATAATCATCAATATGATTGGTTTTAGGGCAAATACACTAACAATCTCCCACTTGTACTACAGCCAATCATCCATATATCTAATACTGATGGATCTCATATGACTATCATGCTTTTGCTGCGCCAGGGCTTTTGTCAGTGGATCGGCGACATTACCATCGGTCGGTATTCTACATATCCTAACATCATTTCTATCAACAATATCTCTTATGAGATGATAGCGTCGGAGTATATGTTTGAATTTTTTGTGAAATCTAGGTTCCTTGGCTTGCACAATGGCTTCATTATTATCATAATAGAACTTTACTGGGTCAGCAATACTAGGAATAACTCCAAGTTCAGTGATGAACTTCTTAATCCAAACAGCCTCCTTTGCGGCATCTGATGCTGCAATATATTCAGCTTCTGTTGTAGAATCAGCCATTGTCCCTTACTTTGAACTCTTTCAGGTCACAGCGCCACCATTAAGGCAAAATACATAACTTAACTGCGACCTAAAATCATCTTTGTCGGTTTGAAAGCTAGCATCAGTGTAACCACTTACAATAAGCTCTTCCTCACCTCCATAAATCAAGAACATGTCTTTAGTTCTTCTTAAGTACTTAAGAATATTCTTGACAGCTGTCCAGTGACTTTCACCAGGATCTGATTGGTATCTGCTCGTCATGCTTAAAGCATACGAGACATTAAGACGAGTACATAATATGGCATACATGATAGACCCAATCACAGATGCATAAGGGGTCTTACTCATGCGCTGTCTCTCATACTCTGTGAAAGGACATTGAGTTCTTGAGAGACTTATGCCATGTGACATCGGCAAGAATTCTCTTTTAGAATCTTGCATGCTAAACCTTTTTAGCACCTTGTCGATGTATGTACTCTGACTTAGGCCCAGCAATTTTCTCAATCTATCTCTATAGATCTTGACAGTTAATACATAGGAGGCCTCACCTAAGCCTTTTATAGAAAAATAATTTCCTAACCAAGTTTTTACAGACTGTAGTGTAGGAATGTCATTTCCAATGAGTAATATGTCATCTACATACAACACCAGAAAGACTATTGTGCTCCAACTAACCTTCTTATACACACAGGGTTCATCTTCATTCTTGATGAAACTAAACTCTTTGATCGCATCATCGAAACGAAGATTCCAACTCCGAGAAGCTTGCTTCAACCCATAAATGGATCATTGCAATTTGCAAACCTTTCTAGCATTTTCAAGATTTACAAAACCTTCAGGTTGTGTTATGTACACATCCTCAAGAAGATTTCCATTAAGGAAAGTAGTTTTAACATCCATTTGCTAGATTTCATAATCATAATATACTGCTATAGCTAGAAGAATCCTGATGGATTTAAGCATAACAACTGGAGAAAAAGTCTCATCATAGTCAATACCATGGATTTGTTTGAAACCTTTTGCAACCAATCGTCTCTTAAAGGTACACACATTACCATCCATGTCGATTTTCTTTTTGAAAACCCATTTGTACCCAATGGGTTTTACTTCTTCAGGTGGATCAACTAAAGTCCAAACTTGGTTTGAATACATGGAGTCCATATCTGATTTCATAGCTTCTAGCCATTTCTTAGAATCTGGGCCCATCATAGCCTTTTGGTAGGTTGTGGATTCATCTTGGTCCATGAGCAACACATCACCGTGATGAGTCATAAGAAATCCATATCTCTTGGGCTCACAACATATCCTACTAGATCTACGTGGGTTCTGTGTTACATGAGCAAGCTCTTCCATAACTGGTTATGGAACCGGCTCAGGTTCCATCTCAAGTTCAATATTTTCTCGTTGATCTTGAATTTCTTCAAGTTCTATTCTTTTTCCATTGATTCTTCTAGGGATAAATTCTCTCTCTAGAAAAATATCAGTTCGAGCAATAAACATTTTTTGCTCAGTTAGATTATAAAAATAATATCCTTTTGTTTCCTTAGGATATCCAATGAAAAAACATTTATCAGGTTTAGGTCCAAGTTTATCAAAAGCCTGACGTCTTACATAAGTTTCGCAGCCCTAAATCTTCATGAAAGATAAACTAGGATGTTTCCCAGTCCATATCTCATATGGTATCTTTTGAATTGATTTTGACGGAACACGGTTTAATGTGAAAGCTACAGTCTCTAGATCATGTCCCCAGAAGGAATTTGGAAGGTCAGCCTGACTTATCATTGACAGAACCATGTCTAACAAAGTTCGATTCCTCCTTTCAGAAACACCATTCCATTGAGGTGTTCTTGGTGGAGTGAATTGTGATACAATGTCACACTCCTTTAGATGATTAAGGAACTCTTGGTCTAAGTATTCACCACCTCGATCTGATCGAAGTGCTTTAATACTTTTACCAAGTTGATTTTGTACTTCATTTTTGAACTCTTTGAACTTTTCAAAAGATTCAGACTTGTGTTTCATAAGAAACACATAACCATATCTACTGAAATCATCAGTAAAAGTAATGAAGTGTTGATAACATCCTCTAGCTTGTGTGTTTAAAGGTTCACATACATCACTATGTATAAGGCCTAATAAATCACTAGCCCTTTCACTTTTTCCAGTAAAAAGGGCTTTAGTCATCTTACCTAATAAACATGACTCACATACCTCATATGATTTGAAATCAAATGAGTTCAAAAATCTATCCTTATGGAGTTTAGAGATGCGTGTCTCATTTATATGGCCCAAACGACAATGCCAAAGATAGGTTAGATTTAAATAATTAGTTTTGACCATCTTCATGTTTATGTTATAGATTAGATTTTCAAGGTCCAGAACATAAAGACCATTCATTAATTATGCACTACCATAAAACATTTTATTTAAATAAATAGAGCAACGTTTGTCCTTTATTATAAATGAAAAACCTTTCTTGTCTAAACAAGAAATAGAAATCAAATTTCTACTAACAATAGGCACAAAATAACAATTGTCTAATTCTAAAACTAATCCACTGGGTAAAGATAAATAATAAGTCCCTACAACTAAAGTAGCAATTCTTGCTCCATTTCCAACGCGTAGGTCCACTTCACCTTTGGCTAATGATTTACTTGCTTTAAGATCCTGCACATTTACACAAATGTGAGTACCACATCCAGTATCTAATACCTAAGATGTAGAAGTAGATAAATTAACCTCTATAACATAAATACTTGAGTTAGAAGTCCCACTTCCCTTTTACTTCTTAAGCTCTTCCAGGTAAATCTTACAATTTCGCTTCCAATGTCCTGATTCTTTGCAATGTAAGCATTGCCCTTCCTTGGCCATGCCACCTTTGGGCTTCAGTGCAGAGGAACTTGACTTGGATTTTCCATCAGTCTTGTCCTTTTTCTTTTTATTCTTGGCCTTAGACTTGTCCTTTCCTTTTCCCTTTTGAACCATCATAATGGAATTGGGCTTGGACTTTTTCAAGTTCTGCTCAGCAATTCTTAACATGTTAAGCAGTTCAGGCAAAGTCTTATCAATTTCGTTCATGTTATAATTTATGACGAATTGACTATAGCTCTCAGGCAACGATTGCAGAACTATATCAGTGGCCAATTCTTGCTGCAAAGAAAACCTAATCTTTCAAGGCTATTGATGTACCCAATCATTTTAAGCACATGTGTAGCAACGGGTGTTCCTTCAGCCATCTTACACTGAAACACTGCTTTAGATACATCATATCTCTCATGTCTTGCTTGCTCTTGGTAGAGCTATTTAAGGTGATCAATCATATTGAATGCCTCTATGTTCTCATGTTGCTTCTGAAGCTCAGAGTTCATGGTAGCAAGCATGAGACAACTAACATCCAGAGCATCTTCTAGATGCTTCTTATAAGCATCCTTTTCTGCTTGAGGAGCATTAGCAACAGGCTCATCTGGAGTAAGTTGCTCTAGGACATACTGCCTTTTTCTCATGCTTGAATACAATCCTCAAGTTTCGATATCAATCGAGAAAATTTGTCCCATTCAGTTTATCCTTCTCAAGGATAGATCGCAGTGATAAGTTTGATCATTTGATGCCATGGTTATCTACAATAGAAAAATATGCAGAATGAGAATCATGTATTTTATTTATTTAATAAGGTCTTTTATTAAATAATACTCTCACTATTTTTCTCAAAATAATAGCCCTCACTATTATTTTGGAAAACCTTATCGTCAAGGTTTTCTAGTGGGCCAAGATCCATATTTTATCAAATCTTGAGTTAGCTTTGGCTAATCACCCAAGATATGACTGTTTAGGTAGATAACTCCTTTATCAATTATATCTTATGCAACTCTTGGATAGTTAGGTGAATAACACTTATTCAAATTCATCTCATGAATTCATAACCAACTCTATGCCTCTAGGCCCCAATCCTATTGGTATAGCCTAGTTAAGTCAAGACCCAATAATTAGTAATTTGGATATCACTATTATTCCATCACGTCTTACCAAGATAGACTTTAGGCACTTTGCTTTGGCAAACCGACTTATAGTCGATCAAGATCTTGAGGAGTGCTATTATTGGAAGGCATCTCCTTTTTTTGACTTAATATTTTATTTGAAGGATTTTAATTTATTTGATCTCACCATTATGTACTTGGTTTTATTAAGCATGCATCATATACCTCTAGCATAGCTATCTCATACATTCATCATATGCATCTCATACATAAAACATAAATTAAATGTGACATGATTATGGCCCAACCTAAGTGATATTCTAGAGCTCAAGAATATCAAATAAAACTAAGAAAGAAAAACTTCTTCCTAAGAATCTTCTTTTTGTTTCATGGTTTGATCTCCACTTCCATTGTTTCCACTTCAAGTGCTCCAATAAAATTATTACATAATAATAAAGAAACCTCTAGTTACATTCGAGGGGAGTAAGATGAAAAGAGAATGTACAACTAGAAGTAATAGAAAGGCATGACATGCAAGCCGTATTTAAAAATTGCAACAAAACCAAAGGCCATAATCATGCACCATACATCAAGTAACAAAACAACATGATAAGTGAAACATATATCCAAATATATTTTCAATATCAAAATCTGAATTAATTAACTAATTACTTAATGTCGCACTATGCAAAGAATTTACGACAATCCCGCCAGCCAGTTAACGGGCGGGGTTAAGGGGCAGCACCCCTACTAGGGAGTTAGGGGACGGAGCCCCCCGCCCAAAAAAATTGATTGCACTTAACATTCAAATTGCAATTCAATTTGTCAACAATTGACATTCCCCTTTAGTTAATCAATTCAATAATTATTGACACTCAAATCACGGGTTTACAAATTTGATTTATGACAGAATCATAATGGATAAATTTTAATCATATTAAAATAGATCCAATTAATTCACAAATTTTATACGAAACAAATTCAACAATTAATTTCATGAAAAATCAGATTTAGCCATTAAGTGCAAGGTATATCACATATATGAAAAAGATTCAAGAAGTTAATTTGATTAATTCTGATTCATGACAGAATCTATGTTTTAATCAAAAAATGTCTTTCATATATTAAAAAAGATTCACGCAATTAATTTTTTTGATTCTATTTAAAACAGAACCCAGAAATCAACTTCAAATTCAAATCAAAATCCAGAATTATTGCAACAGATTTAAATTTAAAAAGAAACCCAGAAACAGATTCGAGTTTCAATAAAAAATTCAGAAACAGATTTGAATTCAAAACAGAAACAAGAATTAATCACAAAACACATTCAAATTTAAATCAGAATTCAAAATAAGGTTCAAATTCGAAACAGAATCAGAATTAATCATATTAAGTTTGCTTGAACCAGAATGCATGAAATCAAATTTATCCTAATCCTAATTAGGAATCATTGAAGCGTGATATATAGAACAATTCATCAACATCATAATCACGCAATTAGCAAATAAAATCCTAATTTAGCATTTTACAAGTAGCTCTGATACCACTGTTGGGATCGGGAGCCATACGAGCATAGCAGAATAAACCGATCCCAGCCAATGAATCCATACAAAACATTAAATTAGAATGTAGGATTCAGGTTATACCTTTATATGATTCCAGATTTTGCTCATTGATCACCTTTTTGACTTCCTTTCGGTCAAAGACTCCGAGGTATTCACATGAACCAGCAGATCACCAATGAATGTCCTCATGATCATTGGTTGCAATTCATCTCCTTAGCCTCGTAGTGCTAGCTATGTATCTTCAAGGATTATGGTCAAGGAGAGGTACTAGGATTTTTCTATGCTGCATGGGATGCATGAATCATGAATCAACCTTATTATTACCTAACGAGCCTATTTAAATAGGAGCATAGAAAATCCTAACTAATTTGGGCTTTGGTCTATGTATAATTATTGGCTTGTTATTGGGCCTTATAATTATAACATAGAATTCCCAAGTATTAGGACCAAACAATTTGGTCCATTAATTCCAAATCCACTAGGCTCTAAGTGTGTGACCCTTCAGGCTCTCATTACATTGGCAATAATCATTAATCATATTAATGATCATAAACAATGAGCGGTGTCTAGCAACATATCATTGTTACCCAAGTGATGAGAAAGTCGGTGATTCGACTGAACCTTTATATATGATCATCATCTATATCCTTTTATCCTAAACATCTAGATTGAGCACGAGACATGGACCGTGTCATTCCCGTATAGTCCAATCTCGAGGTTTCTTGATCCCTAAGTAAGCTGACTGAAGCAAATGTAATTGACATCCCATGTCAATTCATTTGAGCATGGCCATGCATTTTCTTAACTTTACTTAATCAAGGGGCCCATAGATGTTATTGCTGTTATATAGGAGGGACAAATTCCATCTTGATCACACAAATCCCTCCGCATGATGTGACATATCTAATAACTACCCTTGTATTCACTCAAGCATGAGTGACAGAATAGTATCAAAATATGAAACTCACATATAGGGAACCTTGGTGATCTCAGGTCAAAGGACTATAATAATAATGATCACTAAAAATCACTCATGACACTCATATAACAATTCATGTAGTGTTCTTAGGATGGGTTAGTCCAGTATACAAGTTCTCTAACTTATACTTATGTGTAAGCTTAATATCTCATATAAGTCACTACACATGCTAGTCTTAACATATCAAAGCAACCTAATCCACAATGATATATAATTAAGGACATTTAAGAATATAATTATTGATAAATGCACAATTGTACTTAAATTTTATGTGTTTCATCACTGATTTGATATATATCTTGTGCAAAAATTAATTGAAAAGGATACTTAGATGCTCGATATTTTATTTTCAGGTTTTGGAGTGACACATTTGAGCATTAGAAAAGGATCCGGAGTCAAAACCCTGCGAATTATGGAGAATCGAAGCAAAGTTGCTCACCTGGCAAAGAACACGGGGTATGGGAATCCCGTGTGGAGGGCCGTGTATCTTTTTGGATTGCTTTGAAACTTCACTGAGCTGCTCAGAGAAGAACACGGGGGTAAACACGGGATGTGTCATACCCCGTGTACCATACTGCCCTTCACTTCGAAGGTAAACACGGGGAGTGTTATACCCCATGTTTCATGCTGCTCAACCTTCGCAAAAGAACACGGGGTACAACATGGGCCGTGTCATACCCCGTGTATCATGCTGACCAGCCTTCGCAGAGAAACACGAGGTAGAACACAGGCCGTGTCACACCCCATGTACATTACCCATATAAGTATTGTGCGAAAAATCAGAACCAGGAGGAGGAAAAATCGAGAATTAAAAGAGGAGCTGCTGGGAGAAACCCTAGGAGAGACCCAAACTCACCAAGGGCAACTTCTAACCGTGGATTCAAGCAAAGGATTGAAGATTCAAGCAAGGAATTTGTAGAGCTTCATGATTTGTTTGATTTCCCTCTCTATTTTTTGGTTTTCTTCTAGTTTTATAATATCTTCACACTAAACCCTTGTGCTCAGCTAGGGTAAACTTGTTCATGGATTTATGGAATTGATTTTTATATAATCTAACTTGATTTACTGTTGAATTATGATTTGATTATGCTGTTTTGTATTTCAACAATTCAATACTTTCGGAATATTAGATTTGTGTGATAGATTAGTTAATTCTAGGTTGGAATGACTAATTAATTAATCGGACCTTGCATGATCATTAGGAATATCAATTAGACTTAGGAATTAAGCTGATTGGATTCTTTTGCACAGGATGAAATGTCTAAGAATGGATTCTAAAGTAATGTTGATGCAACCTAGATGAGTGATTACTAGAGAAATTCTGAGCACTTAATCTTTTGATTAGTAGCTAGTAGCCTTGCAATGAGGTATAGCTTATTTTTGGTAATCCAGCAATCTAAATTAACAGTAAACCAAGTTAGAGGATTATCTTCATTCCATAATGAAATATACAAGGGAACCCTAAGCTGAGCACGCTTCCATCTCAATTAAATTAAATCTTTTTTATAACTAAGCTCTATTTTGCATTTTATCCTTAATTCACAATATCAATTGATATACCTAGATAATTTACCTCGAAATTCAGTTAGTATTCAACATTCAATCCCTGTGGAGACAATATCTTTTATACTATAACTCAACTTAACCCGTGCACTTGCGGCATCATGTCAAGTTTTTGGCGCCGTTGCCGGGGATTGCAACTGGTTGATATTAACAAGAACTTTTAAGTGAATTAGACTAGGCAATTCATTTTCTTTTAGTTCTTGATTCATCTTGTTCTGATTTTCTTATTTTTATAGTATTTCTTTCTTATTTTGTTTTGTTCAAGTATTACCTACTCTTTTTGCAGAAAATCTTAGTATATGCAAAGGAGAAGTCTTGAAGGATTTCTTGATTTAGACCCAGAGATTGAAAGAACTCTGCTTAGGAGAAGGAGAGAGCAAAAATTAGTAGATGTCAAAGAAGCAATTGGCATTGAACCAGTGATTGAAGACATGGATAACAGATCTCTTAGAGAATTTGCAGCACCTGACGCCACTGGGCTTCAATCCAATATAAGAAGGCCTGCTGTTGAGGCTAATAACTTCGAATTGAAGCCAGCTCTTTTATCTATGGTGCAGCAAAACCAGTTTGGTGGATTACCAATGGAGGATCCAAACCTCTATATTCAAATTTTCTTAGAGTACTGTGATACAATCAAGATCAATGGTGTAGCAGCGGATGCTATCAAGCTTAGACTCTTCCCATTCTCTTTGAGGGATAGAGCAAGGGCTTGGTTGCACTCTTTACTAGCAGGGTCTATCACTACATGGGAAGAGCTACTGAGGGCTTTTCTATCACAATATTTTCCTCCAAGCAAGACTGCTCAATTAAGGAATGAAATTACCACATTTTCTCAGAAAAAAGGAGAATCTCTATTTGATGCTTGGGATAGATATAAGGAACTATTGAGGTTGTGCCCACATCATTGGTTAGAGAAATGGCTAGTTCTTCATACTTTCTACAATGGTTTGAACTACAATACAAAGCTTACTGTGGATGCTGCTGCTGGAGGTGCCTTGATGAACAAAAGATTGGATGAAGCATATGATTTGATTGAGGATATGGCTTTGAACCACTACCAATGGTCAAATGAGAGGGGATCTTCAAGGAAAGCTTTAGGTAAGTATGAATTAGATGCTTTTAATCATTTGTCAGCTAAGGTAGATGCACTAGGAAGTCTAGGTAGCAAAGTAGATGCACTTATGACTGAGTTTGATAAATTTCAAGTTAATAGTGTAAATGTAATAGGTGCTACTGACCTTCCTTGTGAGATTTGTGGTATGACAGGTCATATGGCAACTGAGTGTACATTGGAGCAAGATTTTACTAAGCAAGTGAACTATGTGCATAACAATAGGTTTGGACAGAAAAATCCGAATGAATCATTTGGAAACACCTACAATCTATCATGGAGGAACCACCCAAATTTTTCCTACAAGCCCGCCCAGCTATACAACACTCAAAACACTCACAATAGGCCACCACCACCACCACCCAATTTTCAAAACCAAAGACCTTATAACCTACCAGCTCAACCCTCTTCCACTGCTAAGTTAGAAGGCCTCTTGGAGAAATTTCTCATTTCCCAAGAGAAAACTAATGAAGAGTTTAGGCAGCATGGTAGAGCCATGGAGGATTCTATTAGGCAACTGTCCTCCAAAGTTAACTCATTGGCCACACATGGAAAAATGTTAGAGACTCAAATAGCTCAACAAGCTTCTGCTTCTTCTTCTAGAGCTTTTGGTCAACTCCCTGCTCAACCTGAATCAAACCCTAAGGAGCATTGTAAGACAATCACTCTTAGGAATGGGAAGCTATTGAAGGATCCAAATGCCACTCATGAAGGTGAAGAAGAGATAAGTGTGGGGGAAGAGCAGCAAGAAGGCAAAAAGGCTACAATTCCTAATGATGTTGAAGTGAAAGAAGGGGAATCACTTGAAAAACCAAAGTATGTCCCTCCAGAGCCATACAAACCGCCTATCCCTTATCCTCAAAGACTAGCAAAGGCGAAACTTGATAAGCAGTTTAGGAAGTTCTTGGAAGTATTGAAAAAGCTGTATATCAATATTCCCTTCACAGATGCTCTTTCACAAATGCCATCATATGCAAAGTTCTTGAAAGACATTCTCTCGAACAAAAGGAAGCTAGAAAAGCATGAGACTGTAGCTCTAACGGAGGAGTGTAATGCCATCATCCAGAATAAACTACCTCCTAAGCTAAAGGACTTAGGCGACTTCTCCATTCCTTATGTGATTGGAAATGTTCCTATTGACCGGGCATTGTGTGACTTAGGAGCAAGTGTGAGCCTCATGCCACTGTTGGTTGCAAAGAGACTCAACATAGAAGAAATAAAGTCCACCACAGTTTCACTTCAACTAGTTGATCGTTCAATGAAATACCCAGTAGGTATACTTGAGGATATACCTATCAAGGTTGGTAAGTTTTTCATACCTGTTGATTTTATTGTGCTTGAAATGGAAGAGGATTCACAAATCCCTATCATTTTGGGTAGACCCTTTTTAGCCACTGCGGGTGCTTTGATTGATGTTAAAAATGGAAGACTTTTATTATCTGTTGGGGATGAAAAAATTGAGTTTAATTTGAATAAATTAATTAAATTACCTGTTTGTGAAGATTCAATATGCAGGATTGATGTGGTAGATAAAGCTGTGAAAGAAACCCTTCTAATGGGGTGCCTTCAAGATCCACTTGAAGCATGTCTAGTCACAAATGGAGTTCTTGACAATGAGGAGACTGCTGCATATGCAGAGTTTTTGGAAGCAAGCCCACCACTTCCCCTCCCTGAAGCAACTGAACCATTGGAAGTGGAGTCCAACAATCCCACCATTGAGGAAAACACACCACCTAAGGTAGAATTGAAACCTCTCCCATCTACCCTCAGGTATGAGTTTCTAGGACCCCATTCCACTTATCCTGTGATAGTAAATGCAAATCTAACTGCTCTTGAAACAGAAAAATTACTTAGGTAGCTTAGATTTCATAGAAAAGCTTTGGGGTACACAATTTTTGATTTGAAAAGGATTAGTCCTTCAATATGCATGCATAGGATATTGATAGAGGAAGATAGTAAGCCCTCCATTGAACATCAGAGAAGGTTGAACCCAAATACGAAAGAGGTTGCAAAAAAAGAAATAGTAAAGTTGCTTGATGCTGGGATAATTTACCCAATTTCAGATAATCAGTGGGTTAGCCCGGTACATGTTGTTCCTAAGAAAGGGGGGTTAACTGTGGTAAAAAATGAAAATAATGAGCTAATTCCCACTAGGATTGTCACGGGTTGGAGGATGTGTATAGACTACAGGAAATTGAACAAAGCAACCTGGAAAGACCATTTCCCTCTCCCCTTCATTGATCAAACTTTGGAAAGGTTAGCTAAGCATTCACATTTCTGTTATTTGGATGGTTATTCTGGTTTCTTTCAAATTCCTATACATCTAAATGATCAGGAAAAGACCACATTTACATGTCTTTATGGTACTTTTGCATATAGAAGGATGCCTTTTAGTTTGTGTAATGCTCCTGCTACATTTCAGCGTTGTATGATGTCTATTTTCTCTGATTTTATTGAAAACATCATGGAAGTTTTTATGGATGATTTTTCTGTATATGGTACTTCCTTTGATAACTGTTTGACTAATTTATCTCAAGTGTTGCAGAGATGTGAAGAGGTAAATTTTGTTCTCAATTGGGAAAAATGCCATTTATGGTAAGAGAAGGGATTGTCCTTGGCCATCAAGTATCCGAGCATGGTATTGAGGTAGACAAGGCTAAAGTGGACATCATAGAGAAATTGGCTCCCCCAACTTCTGTAAAGGGAGTGAGGAGTTTTCTGGGACACGTTGGTTTCTACCGACGTTTCATCAAAGATTTCTCTAAAATTGCCAAACCCTTAACTAACTTGCTTGCTAAAGATATTGCTTTTGATTTTAATCAAGATTGTTTGGATGCATTTTGCAGGTTGAAGAAAGCCTTGATTTCTGCCCCAATCATGCAAGCACCAGATTGGAATATGCCATTTGAGGTGATGTACGATGCTAGCGACTATGCAATAGGAGCGGTACTTGGGCAAAGGAAGGATAAGAAAGTTCATGCCATATACTATGCCAGTAAGACTTTGGATGAGGCTCAACTGAACTATGCCACAACCAAAAAGGAACTTCTTGCAGTAGTTTATGCAGTTGACAAATTTCGATCCTATTTGGTGGATTCCAAGGTGATAGTCTTTACGGATCATGCAGCAATCCGATACCTTTTAAGCAAGAAGGAAGCTAAACCTCATCTAATCAAATGGATTCTTTTGTTACAAGAATTCGATCTAGAAATTTGAGATAAGAAGGGTACGAAGAATGTTGTGGCTGATCACCTCTCAAGGTTAAAGCAAGAGTTAGGAGATGAGGAAGATAAAGAGATGCCAATCAATGATTCCCTTCCAGATGACTATCTGTTGGCTATCTCTTCTTCAACCATCCTATGGTTTGCAGATTATGTGAATTACATAATGAGTGGTGTTTTACCTCCGGATGCAGGGTATTAGCAGAAAAAGAAGTTTCTAGCAGAGGTGAAACACTACTTTTGGGATGAACCTCTTCTCTATAGAAGATGTGCAGATGGCCTGTTTAGAAGGTGTGTACATGAAGAAGAAATTGCAAGCATTCTATTCTATTGCCACTCCTCCCTATATGGAGGACACTTCGGCATTTCAAGAACAACTGCGAAGATTGCCCAAGCGGGTTTTTATTGGCCAACCCTATTCAAGGATGTTCACCACTATGTCACTTCATGTGACCAGTGCCAAAGAGTTGGTAATATATAAAAAAGGCATGAGATGCCTTTAAACAACATTTTGGAAGTTGAAATATTTGATGTCTGGGGAATTGATTTCATGGGACCATTCCCACCTTCTTGCAGCAACAAATACATACTTGTGGCGGTTGATTATGTTTCCAAATGGGTTGAAGCAATTGCTACTCGGACTTGTGATGCCAAAGTTGTAGTTCGATTCTTCAAGAAGGTGTTATTTCCTAGGTTTGGGATACCTAGGGCAGTCATAAGTGATGGAGGGTCTCACTTCATTGTCCATCAATTTCAATCGCTCTTGAAAGGGTATGGAGTAACCCATAAGATCTCTACTCCATATCACCCTTAAATCAGTGGGCAAGTGGAGCTTTCAAATAGAGAAATCAAGAACATATTAGAGAAGACTGTGTCTAGATCAAGAAGGAATTGGACACTCAAGTTGGATGATGCCTTATGGGCCTACCGAACTGCTTTTAAGACTCCAATTGGAATGGCACCATTTAGGCTTATCTATGGGAAGCATTGCTATATGCCAGTAGAGATTGAACATAAGGCGTATTGAGCAATCAAGTTGCTCAACTTCGATTTGCAATCTGCTGGGGAGAAGAGAAAGCTTCAACTTCTTGAGCTTGAAGAACTGAGAAATGAAGCCTACGACAATGCCAAGATATATAAAGAAAGAACAAAGGCTTGGCATGACAAGCGCATCCTCAGAAGGGAATTCCATGAAGGAGATCTAGTGTTGCTGTTCAGTTCCAGATTTAAGCTCTTCTCAAGGAAGCTCAAGACAAGGTGGACTGGACCATTTCTTGTGAAGAAGGTGTATCCATTTGGAGCAGTGGAAATTTAGAGTGAAAGCACCGGCAATTTCAAAGTTAATGGCCAGAGATTAAAGCATTATGTTGCCGGGCCACTAACAATGGCAGCTCCAGACTGATATAAACAGGGGTCGAGCTTATGACCTTAAACAAGCGCTTCTTGGGAGGCAACCCAAGCTTATTTTTCTATTTTTTTCTTGCTTTTAAATCTTAGTTTTCCCATTTTCATTCTGAGTTTCTGAGTAGTTTGAGGCATATAAGTCATTAGTTGTTGTTTTAAGATGTTCATTTTTGCACTTGGTCTCTGTTTCTGAGGTAAATTAGGCATGTATGCACGTTTGTTGTTCGTTTTCTTGCACAAAAGGCTCAAAGCGCAGTCCAGTGAGATACACGGTGTACAACACGGGCCGTGTCATACCCCGTGTACTTCACTTTCTGGCTAGTAAAAAAAGGACTTGTGATTTTCATCGCATTCTAGCGAGATACATGGTGTACAACACGGGACGTGTCATACCCCATGTAACTCACTGTCTGGTTAGCATAAAAACTTTGTGATTTTCATGGCGTTCTAGAGAGATACACGGTGTAGAACACGGGGAGTGTATTACCCCGTGTACCTCACTGGCTGAACCAATGATAAGGATTTTTGACAAGAGCCTTCCAGAGAGAAACACGGGGCACAACACGGGCCGTGTTGAACCCTGTGTACTATTGTGAAGTCTGTTAGCTTCTTTCAGAGAGAAACACGGGGAAGAACACGGGGTATGTCAGACCTTGTGTATGTTTGCGAAACCCAGAACACTTATTCGCAAAGAAACACGGGGTACAACACGGGCCGTGTTTGACCCTGTGTTCCTGGGCGGACGAGCTTTTAATGGCGAAAACCCCTAATTTTCCTTCATTTTTCCCTCATTTTCTTCGTCTTCCTCCGTGCCCTAGTCTCTCTATCTGCATTTTCGGCCATTGTTTTTCCAAATTACACCGATTAAAGTGCTTTATTTGGCTATTTAAGGTGATTTTGCTGCTTGATCTTCAATTTAATCAGTTGAAATTCAACATTTGGATTCCTCTTTTGCTTAAACCAAGAACTTAGGATTTCTATATGAAATTCTCAAGGTAAGAACATTTTTTGTGAAATCTTTGGAGTTAATTGCAATTACTTATGTTTATTGAACTTCAATGCATGTTAGAATTTATAGGAATGTTCATATCCTTTAAGGTTTGATGTTTGATTAATTGAATTTGAATCTTTGATTGATTAATTGAAATATTTGATTGATAGGACTTGAAACCTTTGATTGAGGGACTTATAGGACTTATAGGATTTATAGGACTTGGAATCTTTGATTAGCTGAATTTAAATTGTTTGAGGTTTAGTGATTACTTGACTGATTGTATGATTTACCTCATTGATATGCTCACTTATTTGCATTAATGGAATCAAATTTTGAATTGTAATTCATTTGACATTAGATGGATATTGAAAGTGCTTGCTAAGCTTTTGCTCTTAAAATTTGCTGACTGACAAACTCTCAACACTCTTTCTCACATTGTCATTTTCTTTTGCAGATCATGTCAAAGAGACAAAAGACAACTGCCATGAAGACAACCAAGGGTAGTACTTCTAGAGGGACCTCCTCTAGAGGACCAACACCCCCATTCTTGGAGTTCACAGAAGAGGCTCATATTCAAGCATTCGATAGACACAAGGACCGGTCGTTTGTGAAAGGCCGATACCTGGATTGGGCTGTTTTGAGAGAGTTCGACCTGGAGGATGAGATCCGTGAGCTCATAAGTGTAGGTGCTTGGGAAGTATTTTTTCAGATTATAGAGCCTACCTACAGGGAGCTTATTTTGGAGTTTCTTAGTACATTCTATCTAGAGAGATATTTCGGGACTGTGGATTCAGCTGACACAGTGTAGTTTCATCTCGGGGGAGTCAGTTATTCCATAAGCATCACCCAGCTCTCAGTGCACTTGGGCCTTTATTCTGAAGAATTTGTGACTACTCCTGAGTATTATGATATACTGATAGGATTGCCCCGTGGGACCTAAGAGTGGCGAGTATGGGCTGATATTGCTATCGGGAACACCTATGATCCCACTAAGAGTAAGGCGTCTAGCCACAGGAGAGTTTCCTGGCGAGTCATCCATTCCATCTTCAGTCACACCTTGAGTGGACGGGGGCACAGTCATAGGGTTGTGAACACTGCTGATGTACTCTTCTTATATAGCATGATCCAGAGAGTCCCCATTCATATTGGAGGTGCATTCGCTCATTTCTTCTCGACTCAGGCATCAGATAGGAGAGCTGGGAGTATTGCTGTCGGTCCATATATCACCAGACTAGCCAGGCAATTAGGAGTATTTGATCGACCATATGGATCCCTCATTATAGTATCTCATATGACACCCCTCTGAAGGGGCATTCTTTTGGCTATGGGGATCCAGCCTGTGCAGCAGCAGCCCCATGAGGCAGAGCATGATATTCCAGGAGATGATGGTGATCATGATGCAGCTCCTGATATAGGTCCGTCATCTTCTGCGGGAGGCAGAGTTTCATCCGACGCCTACTTCAGAGACATATTATCTAGTCAACAGCAGATTCTGGCTGAGCTTCAGCTTATTTTTTAGCGTCAGACGAGGATTGAGGGTCTTTATGACGACTTGGATAGGCGATCCAGACACATCGAGAGCATGGTCGAGCCCCTATTCAAGCTTTTCCACCCCTCTTCCCCAGATGATCCGGACCCTCCTGCTCAGTAGCTTGGATTGTTTATTTTTCCTTTTTACTTATATATTCTGCTTTTACTTATTTCTCCTCTCTATATCCATTTATCTAGTCTGTACTTATATTGACTATGCACTTTCATTTACTTTTTATCATTTTAACTACTTCCCTTTTGTTTTCTTGCACTTTTAATATTCATGTCTGTAATAACTAACAGCATATTCTTTCTAGTATTGTATCTTCTTTCTTTTAGATTACCAGTCTTTCTCTCCTACTCTGTCTCTACTTTTGGATCTCCCTGAAGTCATCATCTATACTGGACAACCATGCTCCATTTGTTAGGGAAGTTTCAGTCCCCCATCTATTCTCTGTCTCTTTTCCATTTACTTTTCTGTACATTGAGGATAATGTCCAATTTTAAGTGTGGGGGAGCAGCGTTTAGAATGTTTTGCACCTGAATCTGCTTGATTAATTTTGAGTGCTGAAATTTACTCTAAATTCTATAATATGTAAAAAAAATGTAAAATTTTTTTTTAAAAAAAAAATTTTTTTAGGGCAATCTTTTGAATAAAGTGATATTGGTTCATGCCTTACTCCTTTAATGATTATCTGGCAACTTAATAAAGAAAATCTAAAGCTTGAAGCTAAGAGTAATGAGCATAATTAATCCTCATGAGATTTGATCCTTTGAGCAATTTTCACATTAGAAATTAAAGCTCATTTTTATCTTCTTGAGGGATTATGTCATCACTCTTGACTTTTTGCTCTAGAACTTGCATTTGCTCTTTTTGAGGCTACATTTTATGTATTTTGCATGTCAAAAATGATGAGGCCATGTTTCTTTTCCCTTTCTATTTGTCTTGCTTATTTGAATCCTTTTCTTTGATATACCCTAAACTATTTTCAATTTTTTCCTAGTTAGCCATTTTGAGCCTTGGACCCTCATTTCTAGCCTAGCCCATCTTATGTACATCTAAAGCCACTGCCCAAGTGAACTTGAACCTTAGATTTTAAGGGAACTTAGACACATTACATGAGTTTGGCTATCACTTAGAGGTCCTTATTTAGTGCTACTAGTTGGATAAGTTAATTTATAGCTTTGATTGTTGAAAATAAAAAATAAAAAAAAAATAAAAATAAAAACAAAAAAATGGTGTTAAATAAATAATTTAGAAAGAAGAAGAGGAAGAAAAGCTTGTTGAAAAAAATATATATATATTAAAAAAAAGGGGGAGAAAAGGTTTTGTTTGCTGATTTATGTATGTATGTATATATATATATATATATATATATATATATATATATATATATATATATATATAAAGAGAAAGAGAAGAATAGGGGTTGAAGCAAAGTAATATGCTAAGCTGAGTAATGGAACTCGACAATGGTCAAACTCAAGGCCAATGTGTCTTTTCCCTTCTCTGACTCTATCACTTTTCATCCCTTAATTTTCCTTTCCCTTATCCTCACCATTTTCCCTAATAAAGTACTCTGATTTGCATGCATTTTACAATATAGTAATGGAGATTAGAGTTTTTGCAAGCATATGGTAGCATTAAGTCCTGAGCTGATTGACTTGAGAGTATACACAAGCCTTATGCTGAGAGTGTGAGTAAACACTTTACGTGTGAGGCTGTTCTCTTTTGCTTTTATGCTGAGGATTGACTTATTTAGTTGCTTTATTTTCATTTAGTTGCTTGGCATGACTTGATCCTAATCTTTGCTTCGTTGAATGATTGCCTGATGTGAAAATAAAAAAAATAATAAAAAAAGGAGAAAAGAATAAAAATTGGAGTAGATTTTTTATTCTCTTACTTCCTTACTTACTCGAGGACGAGTAAGATTCAAGTGTGGGGGAATTGATAAATGCACAATTGTACTTAAATTTTATGTGTTTCATCACTGATTTGATATATATCTTGTGCAAAAATTGATTGAAAAAGATACTTAGATGCTCGATATTTTATTTTCAGGCTTTGGAGTGACACATTTAAGCATTAGAAAAGGATCCGGAGTCAAAACCGTGCAAATTGTGGAGAATCGAAGCAAAGTTGCTCACTTGGCAAAGAACACGGGGTATGGGAACCCCATGTGGAGGGCCATATATCTTTTTGGATTACTTCGAAGCTTCACTGAGCTGCTCAGAGAAGAACACAGGGGTAAACACGGGACGTGTCATACCCCGTGTACCATACTGCCCTTCACTTTGAAGGTAAACACGGGGAGTGTCATACCCCGTGTTTCATGCTGCTCAACCTTTGCAAAAGAACACGGGGTACAACATGGGCCGTGTCATACCCCGTGTATCATACTGACTAGCCTTCGCAGAGAAACACGGGGTAGAACACGGGCCGTGTCACACCCCATGTACATTACCCATATAAGTATTGTGCGAAAAATTAGAACCAGGAGGAGGAAAAATCGAGAATTAAAAGAGGAGCTGCTGGGAGAAATCCTAGGAGAGACCTAAACTCACCAAGGGCAACTTCTAACCGTGGATTCAAGCAAAGGATTGAATATTCAAGTAAGGAATTTGTAGAGCTTCATGATTTGTTTGATTTCTCTCTCTGTTTTCTGGTTTTCTTCTAGTTTTGTAATGTCTTCACACTAAACCCTTGTGCTCAGTTGGGGTAAACTTGTTCATGGATTTATGGAATTGTTTTTTATATAATCTAGCTTGATTTACTGTTGAATTATGATTTGATTATGCTGTTTTGTATTTCAACAATTCAATACTTCCGGAATATTGGATTTGTGTGATAGATTAGTTAATTCTAGGTTGGAATGACCAATTAATTAATCGGACCTTGCATGATCATTGGGAATATCAATTAGACTTAGGAATTAAGCTGATTGGATTCTTTTGCACAGGATGAAATGTCTAAGAATGGATTCTAAAGCAATGTTAATGCAACCTAGATGAGTGATTACTAGAGAAATTCTGGACACTTAATCTTTTGGTTAGTAGCTAGTAGCCTTGCAATGAGGTATAGCTTATTTTTGGTAATCCAGCAATCTAAATTAACAGTAAACCAAGTTAGAGGATTATCTTCATTCCATAATGAAATGTACAAGGGAACCCTAAGCTGAGTACGCTTCCATCTCAATTGAATTAAATCTTTTTTATAACTAAGCTCTGTTTTGCATTTTATCCTTAATTCACAATATCAATTGATATACCTAGATAATTTGCCTCGAAATTCAGTTAGTATTCAACATTCAATCCCTGTGGAGATGATATCTTTTATACTATAATTCGACTTAACCCGTGCACTTGTGGGATCACGTCAATTATTCTAAGATTATTATCATAATTAAATATATTACACAGATAGTATATATAAATATAATAATTAGAATTGTCATTAAAATAACATGATTCAAAATTACAATCATCAATATGATTAGTTTTAGGGCATATACACAAACACCATTGACTTCATAGAGTGGTGGGATCATTATTATTCTCATCTTCACAAACCTCTAACTACTTGCTTCAAAAGGATGACTGACCAACTTGCTTTTAATCAATCTATGTAGAAAGGAGACCCCAGTCGAAAGACTAAAGATATGTATATTCAATAAATCTCTGCCTTTGAAAAGTATTTTCAAACTAGCTATATATCAAGAGCTGTAGGAAGAACAATTGTTGATACAACACATACTTTAAAAGATAAAATAAATAAGATTGCTGAAAAACATGCTGAAAAATATGTACTTGATTTATCGAACTGCCTTGAAATAATGGACCCTGAGATTGGATGTATAACTTATCGACCCATAAAAATTGACATAAGATCTAAATTTTAGAAATTTTGTCCTTCATTTCCTCTTTTGCTAAATGCTCCTTTTGGACTAGCAAGACCTTTACCTTGTCTAAAATGGTTTAACCCAATTAATTTTTCTTTAGCAAATATATTATTTAAGCCAAAATCAAAGCAAATATCAAAAATGGAAAAGGTTGAAAAAATCAAATACAATACTTTGAATTATCCTTTTGATCTACATCCATATCAAAAAACTTACTTGTTAGAAAAAGTGATTCCAAGTAATTTTTTCTTTCAAATTCGATTTGCTTTATCTCCCCACTTGTTCTAACTAAATCTTTATTATAGTGACTGAAGGTACTAAAGTCTTCAAAGAACCTCATGAAAGTGAAGACTGGGAAGAAGAAGGTTCTAAGAAGAAAAGAAAAAAACCTGCTATTTTTTCCAAGCTCTCAAAGCCCACAAAGAAAGTAAGCATATTCTTTTATGAATATTTTCTCAATAAACAACTACTTATCTTTCTTTCCTCTTTTTAGACTTCAAAGAAAACAGAATCAAAGGGATCTAATACTTTAAAATTTCCTATAGCAGCACATCAAACAAGCAAAAATGTCCCTTTGAAGAAAATAAAGGTATATTAGCAAAACCTCATCTTATCCTTTTTAATATTAGTCTACTGGGACTAAATTCATTTCTTTATTAGCGCAAAAAGAAATCTCCATTGAGACGAAGTGAAAGGAAAAGAGATTCATAAAAATTAGATTCGAATCCAAAAGCATCAGAGGTATATCCTTATTTTTTTTTTAGTATCTATGTATTTTTCTTTTGTATCAAACTGTAGCTTTGGATTCTATTTCAGAATCTGAAAATGATTCTTTAAAGAAGAGAGCAAAAGTCTCTGAAGAAATTGAAAATGTTTTGAATCCGAACCCCCATCTTGAAGAGGTCATTCAAGATATTGCACTAGAGTATGATAAGTCTAAGGAGGTTAATCTGGATGAACAATCTTCACCAACATTTCATGCAGAATCTCCCATATTAAAGGAACAAAATATGAAAGAAGAAAGGAAGAGTTAAGGCTGAATTCTCAAGGCTTAAATTAGAATGTTCTACCTAAAGATGCTTACTCGAACAAAGAACAACACAAGGCTTCAAGTACATCTGATTCTTTTCTTGCAAAACAAACTAAAGGATTTGAAGTCTTAGTGGGTAAAGCAACCTTTGATACACATGCTTTCACTACTATAAATGTTGAGCTCCTGAACAAATTCATCGAAGATAATCCTCTAGTAGCAATGGACCAGTTGATCATGAGGACTATCTCTCTATCTTCAAAATCTCAACAATCCACAACTCATATGGAGTTAATAGAAGTCACTAGCCCAGAATTAGACTAATTGCTCACCAATCTAAAGAATATAGTGATTAAAGAAAACTTCCTCAATAAACTTTCAGTTGACTAAGACTTCATATTAAATTTGCAAGCTTTATTTTCAAAAATTAACGATCATCCAGCCAGGTCAAATGTTCTTCAATTTGCCCATATCATAAAGTTTTCGAACTAGTTAGCACAATTCGAGAGCAACATGAAGATCACACTTGAAACGGACAAATTATTGATTGAAACTGAAGATCTTTGAAAAACTCAAGTGGAGAAATTAAAATATTTTAATTCAACTATCATGAAGGTTGAAAACTCAATCAAGGCTGGAACTCAAAAGATGGTTGAAGTTAATGCTTGAATCTAGAACCGTGAAAGATTGCTTGATGAGCCCAGAAAGGAAAAAAGCTTACTTGAAGATTGTTGCCGCAATTGTGCAAAAGTAAAATCCAACATTACTTTGTAGATCAAAGACATGAATCATCATGTGAAGGATTGTCTAATCAAAATAGAGAAGCTGAAAGCCTCGAAACATTCCCATGCTCAAACTGAAATAGTTTTGAAGATGAAGTTTGGCAAAATTCAAGATTATTTTCTGTAAAAGGCTTCTTTTATTTTCATTTGATCATTATGCATTTTAAGTTTTGAACTGTTTTTAAACAATTATTCTGACTTCATGAATTATTGGTCTATAATTTTTTAAATATTTACCATTTATCGACATTATTCGATTAGCCATAGCTAGATCTCGAATCGAATAGGCATTATTAATAAACATCTTTTCAATTTCAAATGGCACTTCCTAGTTTAGAGAACAGTTCCTGAATTTCTTCGATTTTCTTTCTATTGGTAATATAACCTTCCACACCAAGTCACTAACATTAAAAATTTTTTATTTAACTTTCTTGTCATAAAATCAAGAAATTCTTTCTTTTTGTCAAATAATGTTTTCTAGAGCTAACAATCTTTCATCATCTAAATTATCTAACTCATCAAACATTAAATTCCAATAATGTTTAACCGGTAATTCATTCTATTTTTGTAATCTAATAGACTACAAATTAATTTCTATAGGCAAAACAGCATCATGGCCATATACTCGCCTATAAGGGGTTTTTCTAGTAGCCTCTTTAGGAGAATTTCTATATGCCTACAAAATTTGGCTTAGTATTTCATGCCAATTCTTGGGCTTCTACCTAACATACTTTTTAATTAAAGCAATAATTATTTTGTTGGTTGCCTCAACTTGACCATTGGCTAGTGCATAATATGGGGTTGAATTAATTAATTTTATATTTCTCGATTCGGCATATTGAATCACTTTCTTCCCTGTAAAAATTGTACCTTGATTAGTTATCAAAGTTTCAAGTACACCAAATCAAAACATAATATGTTCTTCAATAAAATTGATTATATCCCTCTGATCAACATCCTTCAAAGGAAAGGCTTCAACCCATTTCATAAAGTAATCAATTGCCACTAAAATATACTTATGGCCTTTTGAAGACGCCGAATGAATCTGGCTAATTAAATCTAAAGCCCATCCTCTAAATGGCCATGGTTTTATAATCGAATGTAAATCACTTGCTGGCACATGTTGAATATTTCCATATTTCTGGCATTGTTCACATGATCTTGCATATTCATGGCAATCTTTTATCATTGAAGGCCAATAAACTCTTTATCTTTTCAGTACCCATTTCATCTTTTCACCAGCTTGCTATGCACCATAGATCCCTTCATGAACTTTAGCTAAAGCTATAAAAGCTTTAGTTTCTCCCAAACACCTTAGTAAATTTCTATACACGGATTTCTTATAAAGTTCATCACCAAGGGTCACATAGTGCAAAGCTTTATACTTCATCTTTCGATCTGTAATTGAAATGGGGTTTTCTAAATATTTAATAATTAGTTTTCTCTAATCATTATCTGAAAGCAAACTTATGTTAAGTATTTCAAGCTCTTTTATAGCATACTTATTTCTTATTTCAATTAGCTTATCCAAAATTTCATTCAAAACTTTATAACCCGATGCTATTTGTGCTAACTCATTAGCCTCATAATTTTGCAATCTTGGGATATGTTCGATAATGAATTCATCAAATTCTTGCATAGTTCCATAACTCGAGTAAAATATCTTACTAAATTTTCACTTATACATTTGTATTCTCGAGTAATTTGTTTAACTACTAATTGAGAATCACCACGAATAATTACATTTCTTGCTTGAAATAACCTTAAAGTTTCAAGCCTAGCAAAAAGAGCTTCATATTCTGCTTCATTTTTTGAACAAGGCATTTTTATTTCAAGCATTAACTTTGTAGGATACCTTTTAGGGGAAATAATCAAAATTGCAATTCCTATTCCATTTCGATGCCTAAAACTATCAAAATATAATTTCCAAGGTTTTAATCCCACATAATTTTTATTAATTTCATTAATCTCTTTTGAAGAATGGTCAACCAAGAAATCAACAACAAGGAAGACCTTTCATGAATTTCAAGGGCATATATTTCAAAGAATATTTAGTTAATGCTAAAGCCCATTTACCAACTCTGCTATGAAGTATAGGTTTACATAATATGTGCTTTATTATATCATAATGAGAAATTAGAATCACATCAAAAGGTTTGATGTAATGTTTTAGCTTAGTACATGAGAAATACAAGCAAAGACATAATTTCTCAATACAACAATACCTATTTTCAACATCATTTAATACCCTACTTAGATAATAAATAGCTCTTTCAATGTCATTTTCATCTTCTTGAGCTAACATACTACCTATAATATATTTAGAAGTAGAAATATATAACTTTAAAGGTCTTCCTTTTTCAGGAGAGGTCATGATAGGAGGATTCATCAAATAATGCTTAATATCTTCGAATTCTTTTTGGTGTACACCTTCCCATTGAAATTCTTCTTCCTTTTTCAACTTCAACAAAGGTGAGAAGATCTTTGTTCTGCCATATAGATTCGAAATAAACCTTCTTAAGAAGTTAATCTTGCCCAGCAAAGATTGCAATTGCTTTTTGTTCAAAGGTGGCGAAGTTTCCAAAAGAGCGAAGTTTCCAAAAGAGCCTTCGCTTTATTTTGGTCAACTTCAATCCTTTTTTTCTGAATTAAGAATCCAAGAAATTTTCCTACGGAAACACCAAAAGCACATTTAATTGGATTCATTTTTAGACTATGTTTTCTCATCTTCTCAAAAACTTGCCTTAAATTGTCTATATGATCATCTTTTCATTTTCAACTTGATAACAATATCATTTATATAAACTTGCATAAATTTTCCAATCAAGTCATGAAAATTTGTATTCATAACCTGTTGATATATTGCACTAGCATTTTTAGGGCTGAAAGGTATCACTACCCATTCATAAGTGCTGATTGCACCAGGACATCGAAAAGCAATTTTTGATATGTCCTCTTCAGCAATAAATATCTAGTTATAACCAGAATATCCATCCAATAAACTCAATATTTCATTTTTGATTGCTGAATCAATTAATATATCATCTACTCGCATAGGATATTTATCTTTAGAAGTTGTTGAATTTAAAATTTGAAAATCTACACAAACCCTTAGAGTTCTATTCTTTTTAATTACAGGGACTATATTAGAAATCCAATCAGCATACCTAGTTATTTGAATAAACTTCACCCTCAGTAGTCTTTCAATTTCTTCTTTGATCTTTGAAATAATTTCTGGGGCAAACCACCTTGGTGGCTACTTTACTAGCTTCTTTCTAGGATAAATTGACAGTTTATGCTCCACTAAGCTTCAATCTAACCCAAGCATCTCATCATAGTCCAAAGCAAAGCAGTCTTTGAACTCTTTCAACAACTCAATTATCCCTTCCTTTAAGGCTTGATCGATACATTTACTAATATAGGTAGGTCTTAGCTTTGTTCCATCACCAAGATCTATTTTCTCAAAAGGATCTTGAGCCTCCATCTTTTTTATTCCATGAGATAAAGACATCTCGAACCCAAGTGGTGAGTCATCAAAAATACAGTCAAGCTTTTCAACACTTTTTTCTTGAATATTAACCCTTTCGGATTGATCTCGAATAACATCTTTCAAACTTTCTTCAACTTCACAAATCAATTCTTCTTTTTGTTCAAAAGATTCTGAAACTAAATCGGCCCTTATGGCCTTTTTAAACCTTTTGTTCGGCCATGTAGGTTGAAATTTGAGCTAAATAGTTCAAAATAGTCATATTAACTTCATTAAAAGATTCTGAAATTGAATCGGCCCTCATGGTCGTTTTAAACCTTTGTTCGGCCACGTAGGTCAAAATTTGAGCTAAATAGCTCACAATATTCATATTAACTTTGACTCTTTGAAGGCTGCTTCAAAGTCAGCCTATGGTTCCTCATGCTTTAAAATAAACTCGACTTCAAATCAAAGATACATAGTAGCAGGAACTTTAGATCTTATTGCCAGATGCTCTATGCTATCCATCTCGTAAGGTCCAATATAGGAAAGACATTTCTCGAATTCCATCACAGTGGTTTCAACTCAAAAGGAGGAATCTTCAGCTTCCACTACTTCCAAATTTCCTTCTGCATGCCATATAAACAATTTTTTATGCAAAGTCGAAGGCACTGCCCCTGCACCATGAATCCATTCTCTACCCAGAAGCAGATTGTAGTTAGCCTTTGAAAGAATAACAATGAAGATAGTAAGTCGAATCATGACCTAACCTGAACATTTAAAGCTAGGAATCTTTTTGACTTCGAAGTTTTACCATTGAAACAAGTAATTATCATGTTATGAGGAAATAGATGTTCCTATATTTTGTCTAGCTTTTTCATTATTACCTTTGGCATCAAATTAATTGCAGCACCACCATCAACTAACACTCTATGAATAACTTTACCATCAGCCTTAACCTTGATGAAGAGAGGCTTTAAATGATTTTTCATATTCTCTGTTGGCCTGTCAAATTTTACAGAGTTCTCTTTAGGAAGGATTCGAGCTGTATAAGTGACTAATGTAAGTTCTTTCATAGCCTCACTCCCTTCAAAGTCTTCTTCATTAAGATCTTTATTTTGACCTTGATTATGCTCCTTCGCATATTCAGCCGGTAGGATAGAAACCACACTGCAAATATTTTCCAGATCATCAGCAAATTCAGATTCGAAAGAGCTTGTAATCATACTATCTTCATTTTCAGGTACGATCTCCTTTTGTTTCATACTCTGCAGAATAGAATTTCCCTACAAACTATGATGGTAAGATCTTTTGTTTTAAATTTCCTGCTCCATAGTTTGTACATTTTCACAAGCAACTTTTTTAAATCTCAGTGCCCTTCACCATTGAGTCTTGGTCATAGGGGGATTTCCATAAAAATGGTACTTTGAAGGGGCAGGAACATGTTCTGGAAACTTAGCTCTCCAGTATTGATATACCTTTCCTATTTTAACCCCTAGCCAATTCTCAGTCTTATTCATTCCCTTATCCACTTATTTAGAAGTATACTCGAAAGAGGCAAAAAAGCTTTTGCCCTTGATAGGTATAGTCCTAAATTCCAGCTTCGAGCTAGAAGCCTGATCTTTGTTCAACTTGTGAGTTGCTTCATACTGCTTCTTGAACTCAAACTCTTCGAATGCCTTTGCGGTAGACTTATCAAAGACTGCATTGCATCTTGGGTAAAAAGTTACTTCATTGTTAAAATCTTTTTTGCTCATAAAAAATTCCAACAGAGATTCTCCAGTTTTAGGATAAATGTCTTTCACTTCTTTTTCATATTCTTCTTTAGCAAATTTAACATCATCTTGAATATCCTTAATATGGGCATTCAACATGTTAATTTCGAAAGGTTCAACAAAATTGGTCGAGACCTCTAAAGGATCAAAGTCAACTTTCATGGTAGGCTTCGATTTTTTTTTTTAAATTTCAGTCTGCCTTCTTCGATTACTTTTTGAATCATATCCTTGAAACGCACACAATGGTTAGTCCAATGGCCATAAACATGATGATATTTACAATATTTTCAACCCTTTTTTCATTCTAGAGTTAGAAATTTATGATCATCAGACAATACTATCTACTTATCTTTAAGTAAAATATTAAATATTTGATTAGCTTTAGTAATATCAAAACTATAATCTTGCTTTGTCAAAAATTTCAAATTGCCCTTAGACTCGTATGGTTTTAAAGAAGTACATACATAAGGAGGTCCAGGCTTTAATTCAACAATATTTATTTCATTATTAATTTTGACATCAATATCATCATCTTCCTTATTAACATTTTTTATTTCCTAATCAAATACATCTACATAAGCAATCTTATCTCTTTGGACCGGTCTCTTAACTCTCTAGTATTTATCTTTTTTGAATCTAAGTTGTTCAATTTACTTTACTTTATTTGCTAGTTGGGCCATATCTCTAAGTTGTTGATTAATCAACTTCTTTCAAATAGAATAATCAAATTCACTTGTGGCCATTTGAACTAACTCATATTTTGGCACTTGAGTAATGCATCTAACCTTTATCTCTCTGAATCTATTCAAATAATCATCAATAAATTCATTTTGCATTCTTTTAATATTTAACAAGTCTATTAAACTTACCTTGGTTTCACCCCTAAAGAATTGTTCATGAAAACTCCTTTCTAACTAATTCCAAGTGTGAATTGAATTAGGTGGTAGAGTAGTAAACCAAGTAAAAGCATTTTTAGTTAATGAACTTGAAAAATATTTCATTTTTAGATTTTCATTATTGGCAAGGTCACCATATTCAATTTGATATCAAGCAATATGCTCAACTATGGATTCTTCGATTTCACCAGTAAACTTGCTGAACTTAAGGATTCTCCAACCCTTAGGCATTTTGGTTTGTAAAACAATCTTAGGAAAGGCTGAGACAAAATATGGGTTATTCACATATCTAACATTAAAACCATGTTGATTTAGCACTCATTCCACAACATTAACTATGTTTTGATGCCCCTTACAACATTATGCCTAACTTAATCCAGAATATTATCAAGGTTTTAGTTCTTGTTTACTAGAACCACATTATTATTAGGGACATTAGGATCTGTTACTAAGTTTCAATTTTCAACTAGGCTTACATGTACTGCATTCTTCTGTCTAAGATTAGCAGAGGGTTCTTGTATCACATTATTATGCGTAACATTTTCAGGTATCGCATCAGCTTACCCTGTGTTGTCAAATGCTACATTTGCAGGCCTTGCGTTTGCCACTTGATTGATAATAAGATCTGTTAGTGCACCAAGGGCATTGGCAATTTGACCCATTTGTCTAGCTAATAGTAAATAATTGGTATTGGTTGACTCCACCATGGGATTAATAACACTCATCAATTGGTGAGACAATATATTTACCATCTCATGGTTACTCTCATCCATTTATTGATGTATGGAATGAAGTGTGGTACCTATAAAGGATGTCGAAGGAATAGACTCTCTAGACATACTTTACTGTCTAGTCGGCATGTTCCCTAACATGCTAAATTGAGACATATCATTTCTATTTGCATTCAGATTTAAATATCCCAAAGGTCTTACTATAGAAATCATCGAAATGATCGGATTTGGAATATCCATCAAAGCAGTTCCTATGGTCTGTGTGACCGTTCTGGGAATAAATCCCTGAGGTAAGCCATATAAAGGATTATGAATATTAACATTTAAAATTTTGAGATTCTTCTATGGATCCACTGGGATTTGATCGATCTGAGATGTCATAGGATAGTCTTATGGAACTTCCGTAACTATCAATCTATATATAAAGATTAGAAACATTGCTTTGATTTAAGTCAGAATCATTATTTCCATTAGTTCCTTCACTATTCATGACATTTGAATTATTACCAAAACATCGTCTATTTGAACCACTTTTAGCCATGTTTAAATTTCTTCCATTATGCAAAATCATGCAATTTGACATTACTATCTCTAAACTTGTCCCACCAGGCATGCCAATTTGTTTATTGTGAATTTTTCTTTTGATATGAAATCGGAAATACACTTGATTTAAAGAACAATCTAGGACTTGAATCGTATCATTAAAGGGATCTTAGTTTGATAAGCTTATATGTTAATTGAATTAAGAATAAATAGTAAAAAGAATGTAAAGAAAAGAGCAGATAAATGTAAGAAATAAATTAACTCAAAAATAAATTAGAATTGAAATAAAAAATGGTAGAATTACATACTCAGTATTCTCTATTTGTCAATTGCCATGACAGTAGGCGTATGAGAGATTAGTGAGCAAATACAAATCCAACCTTTACATTATTCAGAAGTCTTATTTGTATATTTCTAATACTAATGGCTAATTCCTAAGAATCTAACAAGTGTACATTACATAAAACTACTAAAAACTGCTGAAAACTACTTCTAATAACTATTATCAATTTTTGAAATTAAATCAAAAACTACTAGATTTCGATATCTTCAACAATCTTCAATCAACTCTTGAAATCAAGTTCGAAACCATTCCATCATTCAAACTTCAATCTACATACCTTTCTTTTCGAATTAAAATCGAAATAGATATCTTTTTTTGAAATCATATCGATTACCACAATAACCTTCTTCGAGACTTTTTCGAATCATTCGATTTATTTGTTGTACAACTTGAATCGCCACACTCAGACTACCTTTTCGAACTGAATTCAAAATATCAATTCTAGTCTCAACTCTACAAAATCTCCTAATTTTTTAATCAAAATCAAAAATAAGACTTAGCAAAATTTAACACTAACAAAATGTTAGTATTTTTGTGGATTATATATAATTTCTAATAAAAATTATTATTAATTAAGTCTTATATGATATAATTAAATAAATAAATGAGTACTTAACTCAATATTGATAAAATAGATTTGAATTCTATGATAAATAGAATTCACAACCTAAAGTAATTTATAAATATGGGATATTTATTTCACATCTCTTTAAGTTTAAGGTTTTTAATTTCATCAGTTGAAGCCTATTATACAAAGATAAAAAGACTTTTGAAGGAGAGATTTTCTTTAACATTTGCAAAATCATTAGTGAAAACCTATTCTATTGATATCAGGTATATATGAAATTTTGAATTACTAGAACTAATTAAATTTGTTTTATTTTCTCTTTATCATATCGTAATTAAAAGTTTAGATCATTATAAATGTACATTTTAGATAAGTTTTTTAGCAATTGGTATTAAAGCCTAATTTTGGCTTCTGGTTATAATTGATTTTGGGACATTCTAAATGAATATTATTGACCTTCTGTAAAAAAAAAAATTATGTGAATAATGAATTAAAATAGCTTTTTCCATATATATGAATATGTGTGATCTGTTTGTTAACATAAGATGCATGGGTAGAAATATATCAAATATATATATGATATATATATATTTGCTCCCATGGCTATTATTTTTGGACTCTAGTTCCAATTTTATTTATGTATGTTTTGATGAAAATTGCATAAAACATAAAGTGTGGAAAACTTAAAAGAAAAAATACCCTAGAAACTCATTATGAATGAACTAAAACCTCCAATTTTGAACCCCTGTGAATTGGAAAATTGATTGAGAGATACGGGTTGGTCAAAATCGATTTTTTCTTAAGGTATTATGGTATGTGGGAAGCATAAAATATGAACCTTCATTTGTCTCCTAAAATCAAAACCTTGATAGCCATTAGCTTCAAATTTTGGAAAATTTGAAACTACAAATTTATGGGTATTTTTTTAGGTTAGAAACCATTGAATTTTAGTAATGGGAGGTTGGATAAGAAGTTCTGTGTTGATTTGGGTTGAAAGTCGCACTAAACAAAGGTTAAAATGGTTAGATTTTTGCTAGGTTGAAATCGAGTTGAAGTTGCGTCAAAAAAATATACTTGTGTACAAATTTTTGCTAAAGAAGATGTGCTATAGTACGTAGGATGCATCTCACTCATGTGTACAACCAATGCATGGAGGCTACACACCACCCTGCTAGCGGCAGTTGGCAACGATGAAAATGCCATTGTGCTTTACTCTCCAAACACTTTTTGATAGGTATTTTTCTAAAATTTTGTGAAATAAAATAATTTTAATTATTTTCATGTATTTTATTTGAATATTCAAATAGGTTTTTTAAGCACAATTTTTTTACATATTTTTTGATATATTATCCATAATATGAAAATTCTGTGAAAATTTTGAACATCATTTATGAATTTTAACAATTTTTAGAGTAATATCTTGTTAAATGAAAATTACAAGCAACTTGCATTATGTCATGAAAAATTTATGTAATTGTATACCCACCTTCATAGGTAGATGTGTTAAAATGAATTAAGTTTAACATGTTAATTTGAGACTGGTATAATTTTATCTCACATAGGACTATAATTGATATGAAAAATAATAATAGTAACCTAACCTCATAACGGACTGAAACTGATTATTTGGTTAACCCGTTAATTTAGTAATAATAGTAAATAATAAATAATTAATTTATTATTATATATTTAATTTTTTATATATATTAAAATTAATAAATATATATTTAATATGGTCAATATATATTATATAATTTTATTAAAATAAATAATTATATTAAAATTTAAATCAGTACTTTTATATTAAAATTTTAAATTATCTAAAAATTTTAAATAATAATTTTGATATTAATTTTAAATATATTATATACATAAATATAATACATTATTATTTTTTATTATTATACATAAATTATTATAATTATTTTCATTAATATTTTATTTATATAGTGTTTATTTATATATATATTTAATAATATATAAATTATTGAATATATTAATTTTTATATATAATACTTTGGACTTGATCAATATGTATTTAATAATATATATTTATTTTATTTAATAAAATAAATATATAATATAAAATTTTTTATCAATATAAAATTTAAATTATTTTATTAAATGCATATATTATTAAATCTAAGTTCACATATTTACTAAATTTTAATAATATATATAACTCATTGACAAAGATAATAAAATTTTAAGCAATAATTATAAAATATTGTTAAGTTTTGGATCAGTATATGTAGTGGAAATTAAAAATTTTTTATCCAAATTCTATTAAGGATTCATGCAAAAGGGTATAAATCAATATTAGGATTTTACCTTTTGTGTACTTGCATTCTTTCTGAACAAAACTTTTAAGAGACCGAGATGAATCATGAATCAAATGTCAGCCAAAAGGTACAATGTATCTATGGTATCCACACAGAGTGAATCAATGACTTTTCACCCTCCATAAATTTGTTAGGATATGTCTCTCTTATTAAGATTAGGATTAGTGTATTTTTTTGAGTGATTTAAGATTTAATGGCAACTAATGTATATAGTTAAAGGGTTACCTTCAAGTTCCTTTTATAGAATTAAGACACATCACATTTCTAGTCCCACTAGGATAATGCTTCTAAAATCATAATCTCACTTAACAACTATCACCTTATCCTTATTATGGAAAGAATGAGGAGAGATATGACTTATTCATTAATTATCTAATATTAACATGTTATATAGTTATTTTATATTAGAAAATAATATTATTTCATAATATAATTTTCTAATATCTAATAATGTAATTATATGATATTACTTTAATATCAAATAATATTACATAATATACCATATGTATTATGTGAGAAAATATATTATTATTTTAATAATATATATATGCATGAAAATAAACTCAATTAATTAAATTTTAGTCTAACTAAAGCCTAATTAATTATTGTCTCATTCTTACTCCTTTTGTGTGACCCTATAGGTTCTTACTACGTTAGTAATAGCCTACTTATGGATCATAGATAATGAGCAGTATCTAGTAATACATTACTGCTATCCAAGTAGTAAAAAATGTTAGTGACTCAATATTCACTTAATGTGTGAACAACACTTTGCAACATAGTCCATTTTGTAATGATATCCAAATCGAACTAGAGGCATGGAATGTATCATCCTCGTTGATATTCAATTTATGTTTCTTGATACCGAGTAAACTAACTTAAACAAATGATCAATATCTCATATTAATCCATTTGAGCATAGCCATGCATTTTTTAATCTCACTCAATCAAGGGGCCCAAAGATATCACTCCTACTATGTAATAGGAACAAAATTCCTATCTACATCACTCACATTCCTCTACATGATTCATGACACACTTAATCAATGTCCTACAACACATCCCAGTTAAAGATGATACAAGGATGACATCAAAGTGTGTGACTTCTTATGTAGGGAACCATAGTGACTTCAGATCAAAGGATTAAGTGCATTGTAGTCTCGTGAGAATAACTAATGACATATGACAATTCATGTAGTTTTCTCATTATGGGTCAGTTTAATACATTTGTTCACTAACAATATACTCATATATTGACTTGATATCACCTATCTATGATTCATAATTATTATTCATTATATATACTAGTCTCGATATATTATTATTATCCTTTTGGTAATAATACTTGACTAAGGGCATTTTAGGAATAGTAAAACTATTCCAGGGACAATTATTATTTTTTTATAAATTATGCGGATATAAAAAATTAAAATAAAATATAATAATTGGATTGCCTGAAATAAAATATAATACATTATGCATTATTACAATCATCTTTATGATTAGCTCCTAGGACATACACTAATAAATATAATCATATTTAATAATAATATATTTTAATTAATTAATAATGTAAAATTAATAATAAATAATTAATTAATTAATTAATATAATAATAATAATAAAAAATGTAATATGTTATAAAACCTATCTAGCAAATATTAACTTGAAATTGAAACTAAGAGTAAGAGTGGAACTAGTACTTTAACAACTTGATCTAGATCTGACTTAATGAAAAAGTAGCTCAATTTGAGATAAACCCAATGTATAATTTTTACTCGTTAGATTAGTTTGGTAGGGTTAGGCTAACCCATTTTGATCAGTCTATTCATAGGACTAATTGTTTTGTGGGGCTAATTGCATGAGTTTTTGATTTGATTTTAATAAAAATTGTACATTGGGTTTATCTTAAAATTGAGACTAATTGTTTTGTGGGGCCATGTTATACATGTATTAATGGTTGATATATATTCACCAATCATTTTGCAACAAAATTTTGGAATGTTGTTAAATGGGATAATAAGAGAGGATTAAGCTAATGTTTGTTTTGAATCCAATTTTATGGATCTATCATCAGATATATGATGGCTAGATATTGATTTCACAATCCACATTACTAATTCTTCCTAATCATTGAGAAATTCTAGAAAACTAGGTAATGGTGAATTAATTACTAGAGTGTAAAATGATAAGAAAGTAGAGTAAAGCTTATAACGGATGTGTTTCTACAATTATCTATTGGACGTGAGTTAGTATTGAAAGATGTAGTCTTTGTGCCTTATACAAGAAGGAACCTAATATCAGATGTAAAATTGGATCTCCAAAGATATTCTTATAATTTGGAGACAAGAAAATGAACTTGTTCCAAGGCTTAACTATTATAGGCATTGTTGAACTAATAAATGGATTACATAGGATAAATCTAGATTCGAATTCCTTTAACATCATTAACACAATCATAGAGAAGAAATGAAATAGAATCAAAGAGAACTCCTCGATATTATGGCATAAGTATTTTGGTCACATTTTCAAAGATTGAATTCAAAAGTTGATTAAAAAGGGTATTTTGCACAATCTTGACTTCTTTAATCTAGATATTTATGCAAACTATATCAAAAGAAAGCTCATTACTAAGGCTAGAAAAAGAAGGAGTTAGAAGATAAGAAGTACTAGAACTTATTCATACTGATATCTGTAATCCCATCACACCTGTAATGATGGGAGGTCAAAGATATTTTATCACTTTTATTGATGACAATTTGCAATTCAAATAGATCAAGTTACTTATGGAAAATTTAGAGTCCTTGGATGCATTCAAGACATTAAAGGTAAAAATCAAGCTTAAATACAATAGGAAAATCAAATAAGTTAATTCTGATCGAGGAGGAGATTACTATGGCAAATATGATGAGACTAGAAGGAACCTAGGTTGCTTTGCTAGATATTTGCAGAAATATGGCATTAAGACCAACTACGCTATGTTAGGTACACCAAAATAAAATGTGACAATTAAAAAAAGAAACAAAATACTTCTTGATATGGTTACATGGTGTATTTGCAGGAGTATGAGCATGATCTGAATGAAGATACTAATCTCATTCTCTCATGTAGTGTCTAGTTCTAATTCTTTTTAATGGATCATTACAAAGGAAGATGAACTAGCTTCAATGGATAAAAAATCATGTGTAGGATCTTGTGGAATTGCCTGTAAATTGCAAGGTAGTTAGATGTAAATAGGTATTCAAGACCAAGTATGATGCTTATAGGTAGATTGAGAGATATACAATTAGGCTTATAGTTAAAGGCTACAGTCAAAGAAAAGGAATGGATTTTAAAGAGACCTTCTTATTGGTATCGAAAATGGATTCCTTTGGAATTGTTATGGCTCTTGTTACTCACTTTGATTTGGAGTTATACTAGATGGATGTGAAAACAATATTCTTGAATGATAATTTATTTGAAATTGTTATGGAGCAATTAAATGGATTCTAAAAGAAGGGTACATAGCAATTAGTGTGCAAATTGAAGAAATTCATATATGATTTGAAGCAAGCTTCTTGGTAATGGTATCTCAAGTTTTATAAGACAATTACCTCTCTTAAATTTAAGGAGAATAGTACACACTAGTGTATTTATATGATGAAAAATGTTAGAAAATTTATAATTCTAGTTTTATACATAGATAACATTCTCTTAGCAAACAATGACTTGAACTTGTTAATCGAAACAAAGTAATGACTATCACATCATTTTGGAATAAAAGACTTGGGAAATGCCTTATTTATTCTGAGCATTGAGATGCTTTGTAATAAGTCCTAAAGTGTTCTTAATTTGTCCTAAAAGTTATATATCTAGAAAATTTTGAAAGGATTTAATATGTCTACTTGCTCTTAGGCTAGTTTGCTTATTTAGAGGGGTGAAGTGTTTAAAAAGGTTCAATGTCTTCAAACTCATGAAGAAAAAGAAAAGATGGAGAAAGTCTTATATGTATCAATTATAGGTAACTTAATGTATATTCAGGTATGTACATGACTTGATATTACGTTTGTTGGAGTGTATTTAGAAGATATCTAAGTAATCTAAGTCAGAGACACTGGACTAATACAAAGAGAGTGTTAAGCTATTTACAAGGTATAAAGGGCTTAATGCTAACTTATAAAAGATTGAGAAATCTTAGCATTACAAGTTACTTAGATTTGGACTATACCAATTGTCTAGGTGATTCAAAGTTTACATTTCGGCATATCTTTATGATGGCTAAAGGCTTTGTGTTATGGAAAAGCATCAAGCAGTCAACTGTTACTAACTTCACCATAGAAGGAGAGTATGTTACTTATTATGAAGCTTTTTGTTAAGCTGTATGGTTCATGAATTATATTTCCACCTTATAGAAAGTATTGTGAGGCCCTTAATTATCTTCTATGACAACTTTGCTGCTGTTAGCTTTTCTCTTAATGATAAAAGTATCACTCATTCTAAGCATTTCAATGTGAAATACCACTATGTGAGAGAGAAGGTGCATAAGTGTGTTACTATTATTAAGCACATTTCTACAGACCATATGCTCACAGATCCATTGACTAAAGGTTTAGCAATAAAAACCTTTATTAACCATATGGGTTTATGTAATGCCTTTTAACATTTTGGGTCAATGGGAATTGATGTATACGACATCATTTATGATTTATGAATAAAATTTTTATGTTGTCATATTTATGTACATTTTGGTTATGACATATTTATAGAGACAACTTGTCACATTGTTGTGCTTATATTATTGATATTTATTAGGCATCTTGAGTGAATGCTAAGACTCATTGTGTGTAAATTTACATATAGTCACATCAAATTGTGTAAGTATTATTCCACATGTATTAATTATGTTGGTTAATGAGGTGTGGGTGTCTAATATGTTCTAATACTAATATTCTTTCAAATATAGTATTTTATATTATTAGATACCTATAATCTTAGTTGGACCAATGGGTGTAAAAGTATCATTTTTGTATTAATATTAATCTTTTTGTGGCCACTATTAATAAATAATGTATGTTCAAGTTGGAGATTGTTAATATTTTTATGGACTATACATAATGTATTAATTAAAGATTACTATTAATTAGGACTTTTGTAATATAATTAAATATGCAAATAGGTACTTGGACTCAACACTAATAAAATGAGTTTGGATCCTGTGATGGATAGGATTCACAACCCAGATTGATTTATAAATATGAAATCCGTACTTCATATCTTTCAAGGTTTAAGGTTTTTAGTTCTATTGGTCAAAACCTATTGTACAAAGATAGAGGGATTATTGAGGAAGGCATTTTTTTTGAATGTTTGTGAAATTGTCAACGAAGACCTATTTTACATATATCAACTATTTATGAAATTGAAAATTACTAGAATTAATTAAAATTTTCTTATTTCCTCTCTGTCATATTGCAATTAAAAGCCAAGATCATGATGAATATACTTTTCACAAAAATTTTCTAGCAATAAAGATAAAAACCACCATTAATTTAAGACACAATGATAGCAATTAATACAAAATTTAGAACAAATTCAGACAAACAAACATTGAATCATCAAACAATTAGGCATAATAATAAAAATGAATGAAATTGACAAACAATTATAAAAAATTAAGATGACTAGAGTTACAACAGTGCATGGAAACAAATTAAGACACAAAACAACACATTGATGAAATAGAATAGTACCAAGAAATTGCAATTCAAAATAGTGAACAAATAGGAAATGAATTAAAGGGATTAGATTTGAATAATGGGAATTCAAAGCTTTAATAATTAAATGATATGAATTTATGATGGATCATCCCAAAATTCAATGGATTAAATAGAAAAATAGAAATCCAATCACACCATATTTTAGAAGAGGAAGAATAAAAGCAATAAGTGATGAAGAACTCATCATAAATGATGTAAATCCTTCGATAAATGAAAAAGAAATACACCATAAAGATGAATTCTTGATTAGTAAAGATCAATACTATAAAGGGTGAATCCCTTTGATAATTCACTAATTCTTTTAAAAACTCAAGAGAAAACATAGTCTCATAAAGAAAGGCTTTCAGTCAATTTTATTTCTTAAAATGGCTTAAAACTAAATTTTATAGGGAATACTTTGCTAAAATATACAAGATAGATTTATTTAGCACTTCTAATCTCTTCCAAGCTCTCTTTCCATGTGTCCAACTCTTTGAATTAATTCTTGAAGCTCTACATTGATTTTTTTAGCTATCTTTTTTTTATTGTCCCCTTTAAGATCACATCAACTGAGCAACACTCAAAAGATGTTGATTAATTTCAAGAACATATAAAACATCAAAAATTAGATTCCTTGTGTGGCTTTCAATTGCCATTATTCATTTGTCTTTTACTACAATATATGTTAAATTTCCAATTTTGGCTTTAAAGATGATAGTTTTGTTAAGTTCCTTAAAATGATCTCAATCATATTTCATGTAGTTTATGTTAGTGTATATGCCCTAAAACTAATTATATTGGTGATTGTAATTTTGAATCATGTTATTTTAATGGCAATTCCAATTATTATAATTATATATATTGTCTGTGTAATATATTCAATTATGATAATAACCTTAGAATAATTGTATTCTTAAATGTCCCTAGTCATATATCATTGTGGATTAGGTTGCTTTGATATGTTAAGACTAGCATGTGTGAAGACTTATATGGGATATTAAGTTTACACATGGTACAAGTTAGAGAACTTGTATACTGGACCGACCCATATTAAGAATACTACATGGATCATTATATGAGTGTCATAAGTGGTTCTTAGTGATCATTATTAATATGGTCCTTTGACCTGAGATCACCAAGGTTCCCTACATGTAAGTTTCATATTTTGATACTATTCTATGTCACTAATGGTTGAGTGAATGCAAGGGTAGATATTAGATATGTCACATATCATGCGGAGGGATTTGTATGATCAAGATGGGATTTGTCCCTCCTATATAACAGGAGTAACATATATGGGCCCCTTGATTAAGTAAAGCTGAGAAAATGCATGGCCATGCTCAGATGAAATGACATGGGATGTCGATTACATTTGTTTCAATCAGCTTACTTAGGAATCAAGAAACCTTAAGATTGAGCTATACGAGAATGACACGGTCCATGTCTCGTGCTTAATCTAAATGTATAGGATAAAAGGACATAAGTGATGATCATGTGTAAAAGTTTAGTCAAATCACCGAATTTCTCATTACTTGGGTAACAATGATGTGTTGCTAGACACCAATCATTGTTTATGATCATTAATATGATTAATGATCATTGCCAACGTAATGAGAGCCTATAGGGTCGCACACTTAGAGCCTAGTGAATTTGGAATTAATGAACCAAATTGTTTGGGCTTAATATTTGGGAATTCATGTTATAATTATAAGGCCCAATAGTAAGCCTATAATTGTACATAGAATAAAGCCCAAATAGGTTAGGTTTTTCTATGCACCTATTTTAATAGGCTTGTTGGGTAATAATAAGATTACTATCATTATTCACGCACCCCAAAAGGGCATAGAAAAACCCTAACACCTCTCCTTGACCAAAAATCCCTGAAGAGGCATAGCTAGCACTACAAGGTGAAAGGAGATCGATTCTAACTGGTGTTTGTGTGGACATTCATCGGTGATTCACGGGTTCGTGTGGATACCATAGAGGTGCAGCCACATTAAACGTTGCATTGGTGATCTGATCTTCTAGTTTCTATCCCGGTTCGTGATTTGGAGAGTAGATTGGGTTGGAAAACGGACAGACGCAGATCGGATTTGCTGTGTAGCGGACAGAAGATTTTTGGCCGAAAGGTATAAACCCTAATCCCTAATCTATGGCGTTCTTAATTCGTATGGATCCTTAGTGGAAATCATGCAAAATTTTTATTCCGCTGTACATGTATGATGCGCGATTTCCAGCAGTTTATATAACCACTGTCTATAAGCTAGCTTTTTGGGGAGCTATTAGTGGCAAAGCATGATACCATACATAACTACTCCTCTTGAGGTCAATCCTTAATAGCCTTGATTTCTCTTTGTTGCTATTGAGACTTGCATATTCTTTCCATGTGTCTTAATTGGTTATACTTATGACATCTTGCATTTGGCCTCCACCAACACTTTTTTGGTGGATGATTGTTTTTGTTTTTGTTTTTTTTGGTAGTAGTTTGAGTGTTACTACTTTGTTTATTTTTTTTATTATTTCCAAAGCCTTTGAGTTTGTTGTTGGTATTCTATTTTTTCCCTTGTTCGTGCCACCATTGTTGTTTTGTGATTTGGTTTGAAAAGATGCTTCCACAAATGCTTCTTGTCTCATGAGCTTCCTTTATTCTTATGTCTACATTGTATACAACAATTCTACCAAGGATTAACTTAATATATTTTTTTAGTTTTCTAGTGATGCGATTGTAGCCTCAAACTTTTTAGGAATTGTGACTGAAATTTTTTGAACTATTCTAAAATAAGAAAAATCAATACCAAGGAGTATTACTTTGTCAATAATACCAAGAAGTCTATTAAAGTATTCCTTGACTATTTTTGATTCTTTCATCTTATGCATCTCAAAATCTTGGATCAAATTTAGCACTTGCATCCTTTTAACCCTTTCATTTCCTTCATATTCTTTCTTCATGAGCTCCCAAATTTCTTTAGCTATCTTCAATGTCATTATTTTGGTAAAAATAATGGCTGAGTGAGAGATAGCTTCAAGCAAAATTGCTTTTACTTTTGATTTTCTTTACTTCCTCTCCTTATAAGTTTTGATATGTGTAATGGTTGAATTGTTTGATAAGGGTGGAACTTCATATTTTTGTTCAATAACTTCCCATAGGTCATTAACATCAAGATAGGCTTTCATTCTAATAGCCCACACTTGATAGTTTGTTATGTCAAACATTGAAGGTGCAATAGTAGTAAATGAAGAAGATTCTAAACTCACCGTGATTAAGTAATAAATCTCTAGAAATTGTATTTTGGCTCACTCAATTTCACAAGTCTCTCAAAATATAGTACGGATACGAATTTGTTAGTACTTCAAAAAATCAAAATAAAATAAGAACAAGATATTTTTTGAAATTGTTGAGAAACTTGCATTTTATTGAGTCATAAAATATTTATTTATACATGATAAAGTGAACTAAATTGCAGAAAAATCTGCTACATATTAGACATACCAGATAAATTCTTTGAAAATAGTATAAGTTAACGAGGTAATCATAATTATAATTTAACGGCCATTTTAACAACTTCATCTTCTAAATGGGAAACATGATCTTCTCAACAGTTCCATGAGCCACTTAGTCAACAAAATTGAAGAAGTTCTGGATTGAGCTCGAATTGGACCATTTCATGCTCAGTTAAAGTTACCCAAGCTTCTATTCCATCACCAGATCTTGTGGGCATCAGAAAGGCGGCGTTTGCTACAGGCGCACCAACAGGACAAACCCATGTCGGCTTTCCCCAACCAAAATCAACCTCATAGAAAGGAAACCTTGTCCAACTACTAAATATATAACATTGAACACTTTCATTGAAAACAAAATACTTGACATGTTTCCAGAATTCAATGTGCGTGGCAAGTCCCGAACCTTCTGGGAATTGTCTCACGTAATCCTCATCAATTTCCCTTATCATTTTCCTAACCACCTTAGCCAAATCATTTAAATCAGCCATTTTATTCGTCTCAATTATTGGAGAAATAGCATATAACCAGAGGTTACCGAAGTAATCATCCGGTAAAGGCGGCGCCATCCGACTTCGAACGTTCACAGCATGAGTCAGTATGGATACCTTATCAATTTCTTCCTCTGAGCTTTTTCTAGCTACGTCAACGGTTGATTTCCATATGAGAGCCGTCACAGCTTCAACACGTGTGGCATTGAAGCTGTCAATTTGAGCTTTGAGTCTAGACAAGTTTGCCCCATTAAATATGAATCTTTTTGTTACAGTATTTCCCTTTTCAAGTATATCTTTCGTTGCACTGAAAATGTCCATATCTAATTCTTTTGGAGAAAAAAGTAAAGGTGCTTCCATACGAGGAAGCACTAAGTTTTCAACTCCTTTTGTTGCCTTAGCCCAAGCATTGACGAATGTGGCCATTGTTGCACCATCAGCAATCTTGTGCAAAATGCACACACCAAGTCCTATTCCACCACAGGTAAATTCATTAACTTGAACAGCCATAATTACTTGTTCATTATAATTCGTACCTGGGTTGTAAGGATCAAATGGAAGAAATTCTTTTACCAAATTCATTTCCGGATTTGCTAGAATATCCGAAAGATTACGAGAGATTCTAGCCTCCAGGTAAAGAGCACCTTCATCGTTGCACTCGACGGTGGCATTTCCTCTCATTCTTCCACAAAATGGGTAATAATGAGTAAGTATACCTGATAATGATGTCTTTAATTGATCAGATATCATTTTGAAACTATTACCCATTGAAGAGAAAATTTCAGAAGGGGAGTAGAAAAGGATTAGGGGAACATAAATTATTGGAGGAGCCAATTGATCAAGGAGGGAGATCTTGAACTCTCTAAGATGATCAGGGGTTGGAGACGATGGTTTGGTAATCTCTCTAGATAGAATCTCAACTTTTGATGCCATTTTGTGAGTTTCGAAATGGTATTTGTATTTCTCACTTTATGAGTCTATGGTACACTTGCAAAAGAGTCAGGGCTTTAAATAGAGAAAAGTGTACGTGTTTAAACTATTCTTTCTACGGCCAAAAAAAAAAAAACTATTCTTTCAAAACGAGAAACATGTGGTTGTTATTATTATTATTATTATTATTTGGGTAAATAAAATATTTGGTTATTAACTGTATATGGGAGAGTTCTCATCTTTTTTCAAATAAAAATTATTCAAGGAAAGTCATGTTGACTTTTTTTTGAATTTTTTAAATATCTTTCCTAACCTTTTAATAAAAAAATATTTTTATAAAAATATTAAACAATTTGAAAGCTTTCATATGAAGGAATTTTTTCATAAAGTTTTTTCATATAGTTTATATTTATAAAATCATAATTGTGTCAGTATTTTATACATAAACTTCCAATAAAATTATAATGTTTTATAAAATTTGTGAATACATAGGTTGTTTTTGTTTTGGCAAAAAAATTCTTTTATAGAAATATAGTTATAAATCATTAAGATAACAAAAAATATTTCATATATTTATTATTAAATATAGAAAATTTAGTAAAATATAATTTTTTAAGAAAAATTTATTTTTTACTTTTATTATAATTCTGAGCATTATTTTTTAATAATAAAGCATGAAAATATTAAATTATATTATCTTATGTAGATGTAAATAAAATCTTGTTCCGAAAATCGATAGGTAGTTTAACGAAATTCAGTTATTGAAGTTTGTCTCATAAATGCTTGACCTAACGAGTTAGGTCAATGGATGCATCGCAAACAAGCCAACGGTCTTGACCTAAACAGTTTGTCTCATAACTATTTTTTTTCCTTTTTTTTTTTTGGTAGATTAATTCAACATGTTTTGATCAATTGGTTGGCTGGTTAGGTCAAACATTTATGAAAAAGCCTTGCAATAATGGAATAAGGGAGCTTTCTACGGTGCAAAATGCAGCACATCTATGTTAGGTATTTTTACTAAGAAAAAAGAGAGAGTGGGGCGAAGTATTATTACGGAAGTATTCTTTTATTACACAATGTTCAATTAGAGTTATAATTACTATTTAAGGGCACCTTTGTCACTATATTCCTATTAAAATACTAGAATTCCATGAATTATCAAAATGCAACACTTCTATATTAGATACTTTGACTAAAAAGAAAAAATAAAAAAGAAAGAGTAGGGATAAATATTATCATAGGAGTACTCCTTAATTACAAAATATCTAGTTTGAGTCGAAGTTATTGCTTAAAGTGCAAGCTTGTTACTAAAACTCTATCAAAATACTAGTGGTTCCATAACTTCTTCATTTCTTCATTAATTACAAATTAATGCCCTCCTATGTTAAAGCTATTTACTTCTAGGATGAAATAATAATCTGATATTATTATATTAACCGCCTTGACGGTACTTCTATGTTAGATACTTGTTCCATTGCATTCCATCTAATAATATTTTTACAACTGCATTTGTGTGACATACTAAGATGAAAATAGGTCAGGTTGAGTTATATTTTACCTTTAATGGGTCAAATTTATTTTGTAAATTATTAACTTGAGCTTATTCTATTAATTTATATAAAATCAAAATTTAGACTTAACTTATTTAAAAAGTCAAGTCTGACCTAATCTATTAGTCTATTTAAAAGTATATTTATATAAATAAATATTTTCAAATAAGTTAATAGATAAAGATCTTTATAGTAAAAAATAAATTAATAATAAAATTAGGTGTATATTTATAACTATATGTATTAAAATTATATTAATGTTAAATATATGTACATTTTATAAATATATGCAATATGATGTTATATTATATTATACATATATATATATTGATCATTAAATAGGCTAGCTGATAAGTTTAGAAGGCAAGTCAACAAAAATTAGGCCAACATATTTATTTTAATAGACTTATTTTTTTATCTTAACCTAATTTATTTAGATAAAGAGATTAAATTAGATTATGCTAAAAGTAGACTAAATTGTAAACCTCCCAATAAGTAACTTGATCTATTTCTACTCCTCAATATATTAAGGATTGTTTTTATTAAAAATAGTGCTACCAGTTAAAACATATTTTTTTAAAAGGATAGTGTTTTTTTTTTAAATTTATAATGAGGAGATTCTAACCTACAATTTTTAGCATACGTCTCAAATATGTATTTATTAACCCACCATTTGATAGCTCTTTTTTTTTTTTAATTTAACGTAGAAGGCACATCTAGACAAGATTCCGTATATTGTTTATACAATTATTTTTACTAATATTATAATTTATTTCACAAAATTTTTTCATACAGACTAAGCAAGATTCTAATTAAATAAAATAAAAATTAATACTAATATTTAATAATTTTTATTTTATTTTTTTAAAAACCTATCTAATTGCTTTTTAACTTTTGATTTCGCCAACTTAATTTATTACTAAAATAAAATATAATTATAAATATTTTATTTTTAAATTTTAGTCATATTTTTATTTCAGAAAAATTATAATTATTTTCTTTTATAATTATAATTTTTTTGGTAGTAAGAATTAGTCTATTTATATAACTAACATATTGAAATGAAAAGATCTCAAACACAATATCAAGTGTGATCTCACCAGTAAATATATTGATACAATAATGTTTAAATATTGAGGATCTTGTTTTGATGAATATGATGGAGTGCAGAGAATAAAGAAGAAAGAAGCACAGTTCCATTGTATAACAGCTTTGATTAGGTTCAAATTTTTAGGAAATGGTACAACATTCATACATTAAATTACATAGTGTTATTTTGAAACTCAGTATTTGCTAAAATTTAATATTTTAAAACTCAGTATATAAATAAATCTTATACATAGTTGAAATTTAATAGTTTGAATATATAGATAGTTTGTGGGTTATTGTCTAGGAGAAATGAATTGTTTCGTACGCTAGTTGTGGTGGTACAAATGGATTCTTATAAATTATCATCGTTTTATTGAATTTACAAAAGAAAATTTTATTAAAATTTGTATGAAATATTTCTCTTAATTTTAATTCTTTTGTCTACTTAACTTATTTATTTAAAGTTTTTGTTATTTTTTATAATTGATTATATTTTTTAATTAACGTGATTTCAATTAATTAAAATGATTTTTATAATAAAATAGTTAACATTTAATTTTATAATATGATTTTATGAAATATTAGATTAACATATTAATTTTTTTAATTTGTATTTTTAAATTACTTAACCAAAATATTTTTTCGTAATTTACATATATAAAATTTTCATATAATTGTAAAAGTATATTTTTGTTTTTAAATTTTTTAATTAAAAGGTAATTTAATAATTAGCATGCATGAAATTTTTATATAAATAAGCAGTAGAATTAATAAAAGTGACTGTAGAAATAGCCTCATTGTAAACAAATATACAATTGATTTTTTATAAATAAATTGATAAGATTAATATTTAATTTGATTTGAAAACTTTAATTTAAAGCTGTCTGATAACGATATTATGACACAATATCATGCGGACGAATTTTGATTATCTAAAACATATATAGTTTGACTAATTTAAACAGAATTTGAGCTGCCCTTGTGACAATTACAAATGAATTATCCATGGATCAAAGCACCGATTTAGTAAAAAAATTAATTTTATTTATAAATTCAAATATCAAGAGTAACATTTATTAAGAAAAGAAAACTGTTAATATTTTAATTCTCAAAATAATTATCTATCTTAATTCCTTTTTCGTAATTTACTAAAAATAAATAAATAAATATCTATATTGACTCTAATCAGTGATCAATCGTCAAGCATCGTTACCATGGTTATTATCAATATTAGTAATTTTAATGTGCCGTGCCTTTCGATTCTATGTGTCACTCTTTAATACATCTACCAACGTGTCTTGCACCCACCCAATACTCTCTTTTTTCCTTTCGCCAATGTCCGTGTACTCTCTCTCTCTCTCTCTTCCCCTTCGGTTTTTTTTTTTGTGAATTTTTTTCTTCAATTTTTTTCAATTTTGAATTTAATATTATTAATTAAATATATATTTTATTTTTAAAAAAAATTAAATCAAAATGATTTATTTAAATATATATAAATTAATTTTTTAAATTTAATTTATTTTTAGCTAATACATCTTAAAATAAGTAAAAAATTTTTAAAAATAAATAAATTAATTACATGATTCATTTAATTGTAAAAATATTTTAAATTTTTAATTAAATTATATTATTTATTTTTTGGGTATTTTTCAAAGATTAAAATTTTATTCTTTTCGCTTTTTTAACACATATTGCTTTATAACTCATGCCCATGTTTTTTCATCCCTTTTTGAATTATTATTATTCAAAAACTGAGCATTGTTCTCTTCCTTATGCTTACTCAAATTTGCTAAATATTTTCTTCATATCAATTTTTATTTATTATGTTTAAAAGTAAATATACTATGATTAATTAGAATTTTTTCAAGAACTTAATTTTAATCGATACATCTTGGGAAAAAAAAGTCAAAATTTTTGTGTGTGAATATGATTACATATTTCATTCTTTTATAAAAAGTACTTTAGAACTGATGTCATTTTTTTTAACATGTAGTGGATGCCTAGACTGTATTAATTGGATTAATTTATTTCATATTATATTTTAAATGAGAATTAAATATTGAGATCAAATTTATTTATTTAATTTTTGTCAATTTTTAGTATCAATTATTAAATTTTATATTTCAAGCTAAAACAGATTTTTTTCGAGATTGATTTATTTTCACTAATATATTTTAAATTAACTCCTTTTTTATTTTAAATGTTTGACTTATTTTTAGGAAAAATTATACTAGCTTTCTTAGGATTTTAACTAATCAAACTCATACCCTTTTATTTAAAAAAAATACACTCACATCCTTTATTTTTAAATACTATGTTTCAAATTAAATATATATCAATTACAAGTTTATCAAGATTGATTTATTTTTAGCTAATATATCTTAAAAAATAAGTCAAACCTTCCAAATAAAATATGATCAATTTAAGATATATTAATAAAAAATAAATCATCCTTAACAAAATAATTATTTGATCATGCTTTCAAATATTGGAGAACCTATAAAATGGTTGTATTTGGTGACAAAAATTACTTGATTTTACATATTTTTATTTAATAAAAAATAATGTATGATCAATACTAACAATTAGACCAAACTAGACCAATTTGAGACGTATGCTAAAAATTACTTGATTTTACATATTTTTATTTAATAAAAAATAATACATATTTGAGACGTATGCTAAAAATTGTAGGTTAGAATCTCCTCATTATAAATTTAAAAAAAAAACACTATCCTTTTAAAAAAATATGTTTTAACTGGTAGCACTATTTTTAATAAAAACAATCCTTAATATATTGAGGAGTAGAAATAGATCAAGTTACTTATTGGGAGGTTTACAATTTAGTCTACTTTTAGCATAATCTAATTTAATCTCTTTATCTAAATAAATTAGGTTAAGATAAAAAAATAAGTCTATTAAAATAAATATGTTGGCCTAATTTTTGTTGACTTGCCTTCTAAACTTATCAGCTAGCCTATTTAATGATCAATATATATATATGTATAATATAATATAACATCATATTGCATATATTTATAAAATGTACATATATTTAACATTAATATAATTTTAATACATATAGTTATAAATATACACCTAATTTTATTATTAATTTATTTTTTACTATAAAGATCTTTATCTATTAACTTATTTGAAAATATTTATTTATATAAATATACTTTTAAATAGACTAATAGATTAGGTCAGACTTGACTTTTTAAATAAGTTAAGTCTAAATTTTGATTTTATATAAATTAATAGAATAAGCTCAAGTTAATAATTTACAAAATAAATTTGACCCATTAAAGGTAAAATATAACTCAACCTGACCTATTTTCATCTTAGTATGTCACACAAATGCAGTTGTAAAAATATTATTAGATGGAATGCAATGGAACAAGTATCTAACATAGAAGTACCGTCAAGGCGGTTAATATAATAATATCAGATTATTATTTCATCCTAGAAGTAAATAGCTTTAACATAGGAGGGCATTAATTTGTAATTAATGAAGAAATGAAGAAGTTATGGAACCACTAGTATTTTGATAGAGTTTTAGTAACAAGCTTGCACTTTAAGCAATAGCTTCGACTCAAACTAGATATTTTGTAATTAAGGAGTACTCCTATGATAATATTTATCCCTACTCTTTCTTTTTTATTTTTTCTTTTTAGTCAAAGTATCTAATATAGAAGTGTTGCATTTTGATAATTCATGGAATTCTAGTATTTTAATAGGAATATAGTGACAAAGGTGCCCTTAAATAGTAATTATAACTCTAATTGAACATTGTGTAATAAAAGAATACTTCCGTAATAATACTTCGCCCCACTCTCTCTTTTTTCTTAGTAAAAATACCTAACATAGATGTGCTGCATTTTGCACCGTAGAAAGCTCCCTTATTCCATTATTGCAAGGCTTTTTCATAAATGTTTGACCTAACCAGCCAACCAATTGATCAAAACATGTTGAATTAATCTACCAAAAAAAAAACAGGAAAAAAAATAGTTATGAGACAAACTGTTTAGGTCAAGACCGTTGGCTTGTTTGCGATGCATCCATTGACCTAACTCGTTAGGTCAAGCATTTATGAGACAAACTTCAATAACTGAATTTCATTAAACTACCTATCGATTTTCGGAACAAGATTTTATTTACATCTACATAAGATAATATAATTTAATATTTTCATGCTTTATTATTAAAAAATAATGCTCAGAATTATAATAATAGTAAAAAATAAATTTTTCTTAAAAAATTATATTTTACTAAATTTTCTATATTTAATAATAAATATATGAAATATTTTTTGTTATCTTAATGATTTATAACTATATTTCTATAAAAGAATTTTTTTGCCAAAACAAAAACAACCTATGTATTCACAAATTTTATAAAACATTATAATTTTATTGGAAGTTTATGTATAAAATACTGACACAATTATGATTTTATAAATATAAACTATATGAAAAAACTTTATGAAAAAATTCCTTCATATGAAAGCTTTCAAATTGTTTAATATTTTTATAAAAATATTTTTTTATTAAAAGGTTAGGAAAGATATTTAAAAAATTCAAAAAAAAGTCAACATGACTTTCCTTGAATAATTTTTATTTGAAAAAAGATGAGAACTCTCCCATATACAGTTAATAACCAAATATTTTATTTACCCAAATAATAATAATAATAATAATAACAACCACATGTTTCTCGTTTTGAAAGAATAGTTTTTTTTTTTTGGCCGTAGAAAGAATAGTTTAAACACGTACACTTTTCTCTATTTAAAGCCCTGACTCTTTTGCAAGTGTACCATAGACTCATAAAGTGAGAAATACAAATACCATTTCGAAACTCACAAAATGGCATCAAAAGTTGAGATTCTATCTAGAGAGATTACCAAACCATCGTCTCCAACCCCTGATCATCTTAGAGAGTTCAAGATCTCCCTCCTTGATCAATTGGCTCCTCCAATAATTTATGTTCCCCTAATCCTTTTCTACTCCCCTTCTGAAATTTTCTCTTCAATGGGTAATAGTTTCAAAATGATATCTGATCAATTAAAGACATCATTATCAGGTATACTTACTCATTATTACCCATTTTGTGGAAGAATGAGAGGAAATGCCACCGTCGAGTGCAACGATGAAGGTGCTCTTTACCTGGAGGCTAGAATCTCTCGTAATCTTTCGGATATTCTAGCAAATCCGGAAATGAATTTGGTAAAAGAATTTCTTCCATTTGATCCTTACAACCCAGGTACGAATTATAATGAACAAGTAATTATGGCTGTTCAAGTTAATGAATTTACCTGTGGTGGAATAGGACTTGGTGTGTGCATTTTGCACAAGATTGCTGATGGTGCAACAATGGCCACATTCGTCAATGCTTGGGCTAAGGCAACAAAAGGAGTTGAAAACTTAGTGCTTCCTCGTATGGAAGCACCTTTACTTTTTTCTCCAAAAGAATTAGATATGGACATTTTCAGTGCAACGAAAGATATACTTGAAAAGGGAAATACTGTAACAAAAAGATTCATATTTAATGGGGCAAACTTGTCTAGACTCAAAGCTCAAATTGACAGCTTCAATGCCACACGTGTTGAAGCTGTGACGGCTCTCATATGGAAATCAACCGTTGACGTAGCTAGAAAAAGCTCAGAGGAAGAAATTGATAAGGTATCCATACTGACTCATGCTGTGAACGTTCGAAGTCGGATGGCGCCGCCTTTACCGGATGATTACTTCGGTAACCTCTGGTTATATGCTATTTCTCCAATAATTGAGACGAATAAAATGGCTGATTTAAATGATTTGGCTAAGGTGGTTAGGAAAATGATAAGGGAAATTGATGAGGATTACGTGAGACAATTCCCAGAAGGTTCGGGACTTGCCACGCACATTGAATTCTGGAAACATGTCAAGTATTTTGTTTTCAATGAAAGTGTTCAATGTTATATATTTAGTAGTTGGACAAGGTTTCCTTTCTATGAGGTTGATTTTGGTTGGGGAAAGCCGACATGGGTTTGTCCTGTTGGTGCGCCTGTAGCAAACGCCGCCTTTCTGATGCCCACAAGATCTGGTGATGGAATAGAAGCTTGGGTAACTTTAACTGAGCATGAAATGGTCCAATTCGAGCTCAATCCAGAACTTCTTCAATTTTGTTGACTAAGTGGCTCATGGAACTGTTGAGAAGATCATGTTTCCCATTTAGAAGATGAAGTTGTTAAAATGGCCGTTAAATTATAATTATGATTACCTCGTTAACTTATACTATTTTCAAAGAATTTATCTGGTATGTCTAATATGTAGCAGATTTTTCTGCAATTTAGTTCACTTTATCATGTATAAATAAATATTTTATGACTCAATAAAATGCAAGTTTCTCAACAATTTCAAAAAATATCTTGTTCTTATTTTATTTTGATTTTTTGAAGTACTAACAAATTCGTATCCGTACTATATTTTGAGAGACTTGTGAAATTGAGTGAGCCAAAATACAATTTCTAGAGATTTATTACTTAATCACGGTGAGTTTAGAATCTTCTTCATTTACTACTATTGCACCTTCAATGTTTGACATAACAAACTATCAAGTGTGGGCTATTAGAATGAAAGCCTATCTTGATGTTAATGACCTATGGGAAGTTATTGAACAAAAATATGAAGTTCCACCCTTATCAAACAATTCAACCATTACACATATCAAAACTTATAAGGAGAGGAAGTAAAGAAAATCAAAAGTAAAAGCAATTTTGCTTGAAGCTATCTCTCACTCAGCCATTATTTTTACCAAAATAATGACATTGAAGATAGCTAAAGAAATTTGGGAGCTCATGAAGAAAGAATATGAAGGAAATGAAAGGGTTAAAAGGATGCAAGTGCTAAATTTGATCCAAGATTTTGAGATGCATAAGATGAAAGAATCAAAAATAGTCAAGGAATACTTTAATAGACTTCTTGGTATTATTGACAAAGTAATACTCCTTGGTATTGATTTTTCTTATTTTAGAATAGTTCAAAAAATTTCAGTCACAATTCCTAAAAAGTTTGAGGCTACAATCGCATCACTAGAAAACTAAAAAAATATATTAAGTTAATCCTTGGTAGAATTGTTGTATACAATGTAGACATAAGAATAAAGGAAGCTCATGAGACAAGAAGCATTTGTGGAAGCATCTTTTCAAACCAAATCACAAAACAACAATGGTGGCACGAACAAGGGAAAAAATAGAATACCAACAACAAACTCAAAGGCTTTGGAAATAATAAAAAAAATAAACAAAGTAGTAACACTCAAACTACTACCAAAAAAAACAAAAACAAAAACAATCATCCACCAAAAAAGTGTTGGTGGAGGCCAAATGCAAGATGTCATAAGTATAACCAATTAAGACACATGGAAAGAATATGCAAGTCTCAATAGCAACAAAGAGAAATCAAGGCTATTAAGGATTGACCTCAAGAGGAGTAGTTATGTATGGTATCATGCTTTACCACTAATAGCTCCCCAAAAAGCTAGCTTATAGACAGTGGTTATATAAACTGCTGGAAATCGCGCATCATACATGCACAGCGGAATAAAAATTTTGCACGATTTCCACCAAGGATCCATACGAATTAAGAACACCATAGATTAGGGATTAAGATTTATACCTTTTGGCCAAAAATCTTCTGTCCGCTACACAGCAAATCCGATCTGCGTCTATCCGTTTTCCAACCCAATCTACTCTCCAAATCACGAACCGGGACAGAAACTAGAAGATCAGATCACCAATGCAACGTTTAATGTGGCTGCACCTCTATGGTATCCACACGAACCCGTGAATCACCGATGAATGTCCACACAAACACCGGTTGGAATCGATCTCCTTTCACCTTGTAGTGCTAGCTATGCCTCTTCAGGGATTTTTGGTCAAGGAGAGGTGTTAGGATTTTTCTATGCCCTTTTGGGGTGCGTGAATAATGATAGTAATCTTATTATTACCCAACAAGCCTATTTAAATAGGTGCATAGAAAAACCTAACCTATTTGGGCTTTATTCTATGTACAATTATAGGCTTACTATTGGGCCTTATAATTATAACATGAATTCCCAAATATTAAGCCCAAATAATTTGGTTCATTAATTCCAAATTCACTAGGCTCTAAGTGTGCGACCTTATAGGCTCTCATTACGTTGGCAATGATCATTAATCATATTAATGATCATAAACAATGATTGGTGTCTAGCAACACATCATTGTTACCCAAGTAATGAGAAATTCGGTGATTTGACTAAACTTTTACACATGATCATCACTTATGTCCTTTTGTCCTATACATCTAGATTAAGCACGAGACATGGACCGTGTCATTCCCGTATAGCTCAATCTTAAGGTTTCTTGATTCCTAAGTAAGCTGATTGAACAAATGTAATCGACATCCCATGTCATTTCATCTGAGCATGGCCATGCATTTTCTCAGCTTTACTTAATCAAGGAGCCCATAGATGTTACTCCTGTTATATAGGAGGGACAAATCCCATCTTGATCATACAAATCCCTCCGCATGATATGTGACATATCCAATATCTACCCTTGCATTCACTCAACCATTAGTGACATAGAATAGTATCAAAATATAAAACTCACATGTAGGGAACCTTGGTGATCTCAGGTCAAAGGACCATATTAATAATGATCACTAAGAACCACTTATGACACTCATATAACGATCCATGTAGTATTCTTAATATGGGTCGGTCCAGTATACAAGTTCTCTAACTTGTACTCATGTGTAAACTTAATATCCCATATAAGTCTTCACACATGCTAGCCTTAACATATCAAAGCAACCTAATCCACAATGATATATGACTAAGGACATTTAAGAATACAATTATTCTAAGGTTATTATCATAATTGAATATATTACACAGACAATATATATAATTATAATAATTGAAATTGCCATTAAAATAACATGATTCAAAATTACAATCACCAATATAATTAGTTTTAGGGCATATACACTAACATAAACCACATGAAATATGATTGAGATCGTTTTAAGGAACTTAACAAAACTATCATCTTTAAAGCCAAAATTGGAAATATAACATATATTGTAGTAAAAGACAAATGAATAATGGCAATTGAAAGCCACACAAGGAATCTAATTTTTGATGTTTTATATGTTCTTGAAATTAATCAACATCTTTTGAGTGTTGCTTAGTTGATGTGATCTTAAAGGGGACAATAAAAAAAAGATAGCTAAAAAAATCAATGTAGAGCTTCAAGAATTAATTCAAAGGGTTGGACACATGGAAAGAGAGCTTGGAAGAGATTAGAAGTGCTAAATAAATCTATCTTGTATATTTTAGCAAAGTATTCCCTATAAAATTTAGTTTTAAGCCATTTTAAGAAATAAAATTGACTGAATGCCTTTCTTTATGAGACTATGTTTTCTCTTGATTTTTTAAAAGAATTAGTGAATTATCAAAGGGATTCACCCTTTATAGTATTGATCTTTACTAATCAAGAATTCATCTTTATGGTGTATTTCTTTTTTATTTATCGAAGGATTTACATCATTTATGATGAGTTCTTCATCACTTATTGCTTTTGTTCTTCCTCTTCTAAAATATGGTGTGATTGGATTTCTATTTTTCTATTTAATCCATTGAATTTTGGGATGATCCATCATAAATTCATATCATTTAATTATTAAAGATTTGAATTCCCATTATTCAAATCTAATCCCTTTAATTCATTTCCTATTTGTTCACTATTTTGAATTGCAATTTCTTGGTACTATTCTATTTCATCAATGTGTTGTTTTGTGTCTTAATTTGTTTCCATGCACTGTTGTAGCTCTAGTCATCTTAATTTTTTATAATTGTTTGTCAATTTCATTCATTTTTATTATTATGCCTAATTGTTTGATGATTCAATGTTTGTTTGTCTGAATTTGTTCTAAATTTTGTATTAATTGCTATCATTGTGTTTTAAATTAATGGTGGTTTTTGTCTTTATTGCTAGAAAATTTTTGTGAAAAGTATATTCATCATGATCTTGGCTTTTAATTGCAATATGACAGAGAGGAAATAAGAAAATTTTAATTAATTCTAGTAATTTTCAATTTCATAAATAGTTGATATATGTAAAATAGGTCTTCATTGACAATTTCACAAACATTAAAAAAAAATGCCTTCCTCAATAATCCCTCTATCTTTGTACAATAGGTTTTGACCAATAGAACTAAAAACCTTAAACCTTGAAAGATATGAAGTACGGATTTCATATTTATAAATCAATCTGGGTTATGAATCCTATCCATCACAGGATCCAAACTCATTTTATTAGTGTTGAGTCCAAGTACCTATTTGCATATTTAATTATATTACAAAAGTCCTAATTAATAGTAATCTTTAATTAATACATTATGTATAGTCCATAAAAATATTAACAATCTCCAACTTGAACATACATTATTTATTAATAGTGGCCACAAAAAGATTAATATTAATACAAAAATGATACTTTTACACCCATTGGTCCAACTAAGATTATAGGTATCTAATAATATAAAATACTATATTTGAAAGAATATTAGTATTAGAACATATTAGACACCCACACCTCATTAACCAACATAATTAATACATGTGGAATAATACTTACACAATTTGATGTGACTATATGTAAATTACACACAACGAGTCTTAGCATTCACTCAAGATGCCTAATAAATATCAATAATATAAGCACAACAATGTGACAAGTTGTCTCTATAAATATGTCATAACCAAAATGTACATAAATATGACAACATAAAAAGTTTATTCATAAATCATAAATGATGTCGTATACATCAATTCCCATTGACCCAAAATGTTAAAAGGCATTACATAAACCCATATGGTTCATATGGTTAATAAAGATTTTTATTGCTAAACCTTTAGTCAATGGATTTGTGAGCATATGGTCTGTAGAAATGTGCTTAATAATAGTAACACACTTATGCACCTTCTCTCTCACATAGTGGTATTTCACATTGAAATAAATTGGCCTCCTTCATAAGCGGGTTGGCCCTTTTCATTAAAAAGGACGAGTTGAGACACCATAATAGTTATAAGCCCATGATGACACCCCAAGGTGTGAACAAACGATTGCATCCGATTAACAAAGAACCAAATGGTACTATTAAACTAATTAAATAGGACTATTATGCTAACTAGATAGTGTTGTTATGATAGTTGGAGATGGTTATAACAATTAGAAATGATTATCATTTTCAAAATAATCTTTCCTAGTTAAAAGACTTAATTACTTTTCCAAGAACTTTCTATCATTATGAAATGACAAGTCTATACCAAGTATAATCTCTTCAATGAATATAGGTCATGTAAATTAAATACATTCTCTTTAAACTCATTCTACTTTTCATTTACTACAACATGTTCTAATATGTATTGACTTAAGCATTAAAAGGTCAAAAGCGGACCACCACCTATTATTTGGCTTGATTGTAGGTGAAGAGAAACTTCTAGAGGCGATTTCTATCATGCTTAACCAAACAATCATACTTTCAACAAGGTTTAACTAGTATTTGATATCATTTGTTTGTGAACATCATGACCTACTTTGGTTTAATTTTAGCTTTAATCGTTACATGCAACGTATATTGAAATGTTTATAGTTATTTTGAATTTGAATTTTCTACTCATATATGGAATTGGCCAATTTTGATGAAAAAGATTAATGAAAATCAATTTCTTCAAAATTCACAAAAATTAATCTAGTCATAATTATTTTGGCTATAAATCAACTTTTCATTTGAATTATTGATTAATTCATTTTTTTTTTGTTATGAATCATTGTGACATGCATACATTTAGTTTTTGAGATCATTTTCCAAAAAAGTTCAAGATTATAATGGCTACTGAAAATTTTTGTTATGAATTTTATGATACTAAGATCATCATTATAAAGTAATCTTGTTCATCAATGAACTTCATCCACTTCTTGAAATTTGAATTATAAATTGATGATTATGTCACAAGGTGATCTAGTTTATTGTGATTCTTTTAAGTTTTCCTTAATCTTGAACAAACATTATGCAACCATGATATGTTACAATTTGCTATGATCATGCTTAATGTGCACAAGAATTTAATTATGGTAATTCTTTTAAATCAGCAAAATAAAATGCTATTAGTTTCAACCAAATTTCAATTGTCAAAAGAATTTCCACAAAATGATCTTTCAATCATACTACCTTTGTGAAAATTATGAGAAATTTAATTATTTAATGACTTTCTTAAAAAAAATTTCCTAGATAAGATAGATCGATTGATTCAAATGATCAATAAGTACATCTTCTTATTTTACCTACTAATCATTGATAACTTGTACTAAATGATTTCTTTCTCTTAATGCAAATTTATTTTTATTCCTAAGTTGCAACCATAAGTAGAAAACACATGGCTCACTTTTCATACCATTCTTTGCCCAGTCACTAAACGATGACACTTTCTATCAATTAGCAATAGGTTGATGGTCCTCTGCTTCATAGAGCACAACCTTCTAGCCAAGGAGAACAAGTAATTGAGAGAAAAATTAGACTTCCTAAGAGAAAGGCTCCAACATACAATAAGCTCTTAATGCCATCTTTTTGAATGGTTAAAAGTAGAATAATAAAAAAGAGAATGCCTAAAGGTTGAAAGATAATAGCACAAACACATAGAGCATGAATGCTTAGAGCATAAAGTACACATTAACTACTGAGCTAGATTTGTTTACTAATTAATATAATAATAGGCTGTTTTAGATTCCAAAGTAAATCAAGTTAGTTCACAATGCCAAAGAACCTTGTGAGATAGAGGAGCATTTAATCATAATAACTAGCAATTTTAAAATTGATAAGGGTGAAATTGAGAATCTTGACATCATCAGGTGAATGTTATTCAGAACAATAGAGAATCTCACTTATTCATCCCAATAATAAGCAACTTATCCCATGAAACTTCAAAATCCTTGCTAATTTGAAGGCTTGTGATGGATTAGCCAACCATAAGAGCATTTAGAAGTATTCTAAGTAGCTATAGCCTTGGATGTAATCATGTACAAGGCTTTCTCCACAACCTTAAAGAAGGTTGAGTTAAAATGGTTCATGAGCTTGAAGCTAAACTTAATAACCAACTTTAAGGACTTGTTAAAATAATTTTTAGCATACTCATGACTACAAAATTTCTCATTTATGTTAGTTTACATTCCTATTGATATTTATTTTTATGAGGTAATATTTTTTAATTATATAAAGATATAAGATGATAAATAATTAATATAACCAATATTTATGTTAATGTAGTAGTATTTTTGAAATTAATGCAATTTTTACTACATTGATGAGAAAAATAGTTACTATTTTATTTTCCCCCATTGTATACCTTTTAATGGGTTACACAAGCTTAATTTCACAAAATTAGCCTTGTTTTATAACTTGTGAATGATTTTACAATATTCTGAATTTATTTAGTTAATATTGAATTTTAATATTATTTTTATTTTTTAGCTATATTTTGAGATCTGAATGTTAGATTGAAGTGATCTTTATATCCTTAAAAAGCTTAAAAAAAGATATAAAAGTTTTATGTTTGAACCTAAGCCTAGTTCAAAATTTTTGGAGGTCATATATGGTAGAGAAATTAAAGTCGTGTCTTTGTCCTAACTGAGACTACCTCTAATTTTAAGCCATATCTAAAGTTATAGATGTCCGATCAACCTAAAATTAATGTCCAAATTTTCACAAGACATAGTCCTACAATTTAATGTTTATAGATTACACAAATTACTTTATTTTACTAGTCTTAAACTGGTTAGAATTTAGATCTATAAAAATTCACTGATGTAATTATTAGAATTAATTATCTTATTAAAAATAGGTATGAGCTTCTAAAAATTAAGAAGGCCCTATTATTGTAATCGTAATAGACATACAATCTAAGTCCAATAGGATTTTAGGTTAATTAGGTCTAAATAGGGAAAACTCATTAAACTTTAAGACATCTACAGACTCAGCAACACAACTTTCCCCCTTCTTCTTATTTCTCTTTTGTTCTTCATCAACAGAAACTTAAATCCATGTTTAACTTAAGGTGTTTAAGGTTCTCCTCTTCTGGACTCTAAGGTTAGGATTTACAATGTTAACTTTCCTTAATTAATTTTCCATTTTCCTTATTTACTTTTGCTAAATTCTTGAACTTACTTATGTTGGATGTTGTTTTGATATAATTGATATTCATCTTTGTGATTTCTAATCCTTTGCTATTTTGATATCAAATTATGATTAATAAATCATGGTTATGCAAATAGGGGTAAAGGGTTGAGAGATTAATTTAGAGATTTCTAATTCAATTTCTTAATTCAATTGAATTCTATCATTAAATCAATTTCGATCTAGTTTAGGAATTACAACAATTAGTTAATTTAGCTAATTATAATTGATCAAATTTTAGATGATCATTTATCATAGGATTCATGAATCATTGCAATGATTCTAGGTAATTCAAGGTTGAAGAATTAACTAAAAAAGTTAAATCCTAATTGATTTATGATTAATCTAATTAGAGTACCTTAGTTCCTTGAATCGAAAATTTTGCTATATTGGTTTTCCTTTTATTTGTTTGCTCTATATCCTTATTTTGTTTAATAGATTCAATTCAATTTAATTTAGTATAAACCCCCTCAATTCTATTACTGTATAATCCTACATTTTGCATATAGCATTTTATATTCATATAGCATATTGCATCTATTTTGTTTACATCTATTGTATTTTGTTTCATATTTATTTTTGCATTTTGTTGCACATTTTATTTTTTCATACTATTAATAATTCATAGTAAAAGATAATATCAAGGGATTACTAGGGGTACAACCTGGTTGTTCTACTATATTACATTATTTTCTAGCAAACTAGTTTTTAATTAATTTTGGTGTATAGTGACATTGTAATCAAAATTTTAGCACTATTACCGAGGATGCTCTCAAAATTATCTTTTCCTACATATTACTAGCAATATATTATACAATTATTCAAGCATTCTAGTTAACAGATTGTATCTATTAATGTGTTTCTTGCATTTTATGGTAACTCTCAATTTTTTTGTATTTTCTTGCATTCTTCAATTTTTGCACCTTCTTCCATTTCAATTCATCATATTTTCATCATATGACACATTATTCCACACTTAAATTGAGGTTTTTAGCTCAATAAAACTAGTTTTCAAGCATTTTGCACCTATATCCCTTTAGTTTGACACCTACGTCTCACTAGTTTCGATTGAACTGAAATTTTTACAGATGTTAAATTTGACTTTTTTTATCAATACTCACAAGCTTTTAACTTGTGAGGTAGGGTGTTTTTTAGCCAAATTCCTCTATATTGATCACTTTTTCATTTTTTGAAGATTTTTATTGCATTTTTAAGTGTTACATGGTTATAAAAAACTTTTTGTAGTGGTTCATTAATTTTTAAAAATATTTAGATAAGTTAATTAGAAGTGTTTAAGGTGATTTTTTATAGTACATTTATGTTTTTTTGGTGTTCTTATGCTTCTGTCTAGTGTAGCTTACTATAGTGTAGTTTAGTAGTAGTGCATGACAAAAAGAATTGTTGTTGGATTGTTTATTTTTTATTATGAAATTGATAAAACTTTTCATTCCTCTCATAGGAATGAATATATAGGTAGTTCTACCTTTCCTACCCCCATTCTGCACATTTAGATACTTTTGAAACCATGGCTAACAACAATAGGATTTTGAAAGAATTGATTACTCCTGATGTTGCATACTAACCATTAAGTATCTAATATTTTGAATTAGATGCTAATTTTGAATTAAAACATAATTTAATACATTTGCTTTTAAGATTTCATGGTCTTGCAGGTGAGGACCCTCATAAGCACCTAAAAGAGTTCCATGCGGTATGCTCTACAATAAAGCCTTAAGGCATCTTAGAAGATCACATCAAGTTAAAGACCTTTCCTTTTTCATTAGTTAATGTTGCTAAAGATTGGTTGTATTACTTATAACTTAATTTTGTAATAAGTTAGCATGACTTGAAGTAGTTGTTTCTTCAAAAGTTTTCCCTGCTTTTAAAGCTGCGGCAATAAGGAAAGAGATTTATGGAATTAAATAGTTAAATGGTGAAACATTTTATGAATATTGGGAGAGATTCAAAAAGCTTTGTGCAAGTTGCCCTTACCACCAAATTAGTAAACAACTTCTCATTTAGTATTTTTATCAAAGCCTTCTTTCAATGGATAAAAGCTTGATAAATGTAGCAAATGATGGTGCATTAATGGACAAAATACCTATGGTAACAAGAGAATTTATAGCAAACATGGTAGCCAACTCCTAGTAGTATGATACAAGAATTATGGCTACTGCAACTAGAAGTGTGCATGAAATGAGTTTCCCTAGTTCAAACCAACAGAGATTGAAGAATAGGCTAAAAAAATTAATCTCCTTAGTAAAACAACTAGCCATAAGACAACAACAACAAGTTCTTCCTCCTCCTGCTACCAAAGTTTGTGGCATCTGCTCATGTTTTACTTATCTAATTGATTGTTGTTTAATATTACAAGATGGTGAGTGTCATCTTTGTAATGTCCCGAATTTTCAATTCTATTATTCGAATTTCTAATTTTTGAGGTCGTAGAAACGAAGAGCATGATTGAATTAGCTTAGTGGATGAATATTAAGTTGAAAGGAATTAAGTGTAAGTGTAATCAAAATTTTGAAGGAAAAGAGGTAGTAGGAAAAGAATTTATTTTCCTTGAGCAATATAGATGATCAAAGGAGGTTAGAAAACCCTAAAAAGGGAAGTTATCTAAGTCGGACAGTGTAAGAAAATTTTTTTAAACAGACAGAAACCCTATGGACTAAATTGCAAAGGTGCAGAATCGAGTGTGGTTAAAGTGTACATAATTAAGGATTTGGGATTTAATATAAATAATCAAGAATTTGGGGTGCAATATGTGATTTTAATTAGTGTGACCAATGGACACATGACAAGTGTCAATGTTAGGAAAAATGGCAAGAATAGCCATATTAAGTGGTGAAAAAGGACTAAAATGCCCTTGAAAATGTCAAAAAGGACCATTATACCCTTGAGGCTTCATGAAAAGTCTTCTTCTTTCTCCTTTCTTCTAAAAAGCTGTGGAAGACTCCATTAAAGCCCCAAAAACGTGCAGGAGAGAGGAGGGAGAGAGAGAAATCTTCTTTTGAGTTTTTCACCCAAAAATAGTGAGTTTTAGGCTTGGGGGTAGAAGGGAAAGTTGCTCTTCTCATCAAGCTCTATCCATTGGTGTGTTTAGATCGAAGAAAAGCTTAAGTTTGATCAAGTTTGAAGAGCTCTAAGTAAGGATTCTCAAGATATAGCAAGAGGTAAAAATGTTCTCCTCTAAAAGCTCTTTAAAGTACTCTTTTTAGTTTCTTGAGATTTTAATGTTGGAGTGGTCAAAGGTAGTTGATCATGGAGTTTTGGATGATTTGAACATGTTTAATGGTGTTTTAGATGTTGTTATGTTGATTTATGGCTTTGGTTTGGTGTAAAATAGCAAGAAACGATGATGTACACACTTGGGTTTTAGAGGCATAATGGTGCATGTGTGGATTTGGCATGATTTGTTTGGAATTTAGTTAAAATGATGAAATTAGGATGATTCTTATGAGTTATGAAGCCTAAGGAAGATGAAATTTTGAGTTATGAAAGTGTGTATGAAACTTCCCTTTTGAGAAGCCAATGGGAGAAGGAGGTTTAGCCATGTAAATTGTGTTTTTGGAAGATCAGTAATGTACACGGGGTAGAACACGGCCTATATTGTACCCCATGTTCTGTACACGGGGTAGAACAGGGCCCATGTTGAACCCCGTGTTCTTCTACGAAGGCTGATCAGTAATGTACATGGGGCAGAACACGGCCCATGTTGTACCCCATGTTCTGAACACGGGGTAGAACACGACCCATGTTCACCCCCGTGTACTTTGTCAAGTGAACATTTTGGCTTTGATTCTTCAGGATTTGCATGGTTTTGCCTTTGGATCCTTTTCTAATGCTCTTATGTGTTATTCCAAAGCCTGAAATTAAAGTATAGAGCATCTAAGTATGCATTTATTTAAGTGGAGGAAGTAAAGAATATATGAGGTTTAAGGAAAGTGATGATTTTCTAATAAGAACTATGATGTGTATTTGTATAGACTAAAAAGTGACAAGTTGGAAAGGCAAGGCGAAATTGTAAAGAAGTTTTAACTGAGGGCAAAAGAGACATCACCATTGGAAGCTTATAAAAGGTAGCTAGCTTTATCCTTAAGCTGTTTTCTATTTACATGATTTTCTGTATTTTATGCCATTGTATGGAATGTGTATAAATTTGTTGTGCATGCGTTCCGGAAAGACAGTAGAATATTGTGATTGGCCTATGGCTCGAGTCCCCGAAATGATAATGCAATTGTTGTGGCACAACCCGAGAAGACAGTAGAATACTGTGTTTGGCCTATGGCTCGAGATCCTCGGGGATAATAGTGCATTTGTTGTGTGTGGTACCTATGGCTAGACACCTCGGGAAGACAGTGTGATACTGTGCTAGGCCTTTGGCTCGAGAACCCCGGGAAGACAGTGAAATGCTGTATGAGGCCTAGGTACGATTATTTGTGATGGCCATCTAGATATTGAGATAAGTCCTTGAATGGGCTTGATGATTGCTGTGTGCAGTGCATATTTCTTACAATGGTATGGTATTGAATATGATGATAAATGATTAATTGATTTCGAAAAGTATGTTTTATTTGCTTAAGGATCTGGAATGGCTTGATATGTTTTCATGGTAATAGCTAGCTACTGGAAAACTTTGTTTCTCATGTTTTTGTATTATTACTAACCATTCCAGGTGATGCTTCCAAAGGCTCTCAGGATAGAGGAGAATGATGTTTTGAAACTATATTAGAATGTTTATATAGTTGGTGATGTAATATGTGATGGATGTACGATTTGTAAATTGGAACTTTTGTATAATTACATGACCCTTGTCTATATTATTTGAGGTATTGTGAGCTAGTCTAAAGTAGAAGGCAAATTAGTTTGCGATAATTATCTATTTAATGAGGATTAAGGTGTTGATAAGTAAGGGAGTTACAATCTTCATCTAGCATATGCAATAGCCATTTATCCTACTAGACCTCAATACTAGTAGCAACATACTCAATATCCAAACTTGTAGCAATAGTCGAACTAGTAACTATAGCAAGCTCCCTACCTTAGTTGGAGAAATAACTAGAGTTTTAGATATGATAACAACTTAAAATAATATCCTCTTGCATATAATAGAATGGCACTAAATATTGTCAACCGACTAGAAGCAACTTTAAACACTTCTCAACTATCTATTGACAAGTTAGTAAAGCAAATGGCAATAAATAATTTCCAATTCCAACAAAGAATAAAGGCCAATATCATAAAACAATGCAAGAAACAAGGAAGTTGTAAATGCCATTATATTCAGAAGTGATAAAGAAGTTGCCAATCCTTCATGTTCACAACCAAAGATAAACACTTAACTAGAAAATGCTAACCGAAACCAACCAGAAAAACTAGCAAGTAGTAAACTAAAAGTAAGAAAGCAACTATAATAGATTAAATAGAAGTAACCAGAGAAAAGTAAACAAAGTATAGTGATAGTATGGTGAATTCTTTCCTTACTCTTCCGCCTCCCATTAATTTTCCTACCCCTTTCCCTTTTCAAGTAGAAGACTTTTTCATTAAAAGAAAAATGAAGATGAAAACCAAATTTTAGAGTTCCTTAGAAAAATAGAAGTTAACATACTTTACTAGATTTAATAAAATGAATTTCAAGGTATGCTAACTTCTTAAAAAATTTATGCATTAATAATAAAAAATTAAGGGTGGATCAAAAAGTAAGTGTGAGGACTAATATGTCTACCATCTTTTAAAGAAAATTATCAATAAAATGCAAAGATTTAGGCATATTTACCATCCCATATATTATAGCAAAATCAGAATAGAGCATATCATGTTAAACTAAAGAGCATCCATTAATATTATGCCTCTTTCTATTCTTAATACTTTGAATTTAGGAGTTTTGAAAGAAATAAAGGTTGTTGTTCAATTAGCTAATAGATATAACATTTACCTTTTGGGTATTGTTAAAGATATTTTAGTATTGGTTGATAACCTTTTTTTCCTAGTAGATTTTTGCATTTTAAAGATAGAAAATAAGGATTCCAATATTCTTTTGCCAATCATTCTTAGCCAGCCTTTTCTCAAAATAGTAAAAATCATAATTAATGTTTGAGATAGAATATTAACCATGGAGTTTGATGGTGTTACAGCTAAATTTGATATTTCTGAGATTATGCAAGATAATTCTATATCTTTATTTCAAACTTTGGAGCCTTTATTGAATAATAACCCCTTCTAATCTTTCTAATATTGCTATTTTTTATTGTAAATTTTTTAGGCCATTTCTGTTATTGCTACTTCTAATTGTGAATTTTTGTTTCTAATTTTACTAATTTTACATGTGTTGATTCTGAATTATATGCTAATGCTATCCATGATGAACTACTTGCTAAGTTTCCTAAATTTTTTCAATTTATAAATTATGTTGATAACCATGAATATCAGTGTAAAGATAATGATTTTATATGTCCTATTTATGTTGACATTTTTATATTTTTAAATGAAAATAGTAGTGTTCATTCAAAAATTATAAAAAATAAGATGTTGAGTACATTCCACATTTAAAACAAAAAGAGTGTTTTTACATTGATCCTTTTCACCATTTTATTGATCATGTTGAATTTGTTTCACTAGATGATTTTGAGCACTCAACTAAGAGTGATATAAGGACAACATTTGGAGGAGTTTTTCTAAATGATCCTAAATTGCAAAGTACCTTTTTGATGATAGATGACCTAAAGGTAGGAAATTTAGAAGCAATGAGAGTAGCGAATCTTCATGTAGATCCTAGTTGAAGACTTCAAACCATGCATGATATCTAAATAAAGACATTAAAGAGAAATACTTCTTGGGGGGCACCCAAGCCATTTAGATTTGTTTTATCCTACCATTTTCTTTTATTTTCCATATCCTTTATCATTCTTGATGATATTGATATGCTTTATATTAAGGACAATGAAAAATTTAAGTGTGGGGGAGACTTTAGGATTTCTTTATGCTTTGTATTTTTATTCAATGCTTCTTAATGTTTTTTAAAAGATAGAAAATTTTTTTACTTGTTTTTATGTCTTTTTAAGTTATTTTAAGCTTTTTTTTAGTTACTTTTCATTAATGGAGATTTTGAATTTTCATAAGTAGGATTCAATTGAAGTTAAATAGGATTCATAACATAATTAAATGAATAATGTTGCTTTTTAAATTAATTAATGTAGTGATGGATTTTGAATTGGTAAATTGAACTTAATAACATGACTTATTTTGTGAGATTTTAAGCCTTATGGTGAAAAAAGAAAATTCATACTACTTTCTTTCCTTCTTTTATGATATTCTTTCATAATTTGTTTCTTGAGAACTTACTTTTAATTTTTTTGAGATTATATTTCGCACATGCTTGCATGAAAATGATAAAGATATTCTTTTTTTTTAAGCTAGAGCTTTAAAGCTAGCCTTGAAGTTTTTATCTTTCTTAGGCCCTTTATGCTTTTATTGTATTTTCTTCATTGATTAACCCATGCATATATTTTTCAATGAAAAACAAATGTCTTTGCCTAACTTTAGGGATCAGTAAAGCATTTGAAATTCTGATGAGATAAGCTTCTAAATACGTGTGAGAGTATATAAGTTCATATGTTGTGAAAAGTCATCAAAGGTTAGTTGAAAAAAAGAGAGAAGAAAATGAAAAGTAAAAAAATAACAAATAAAAAATGTAAAAATTAAAAAAGATAAAAAATTGAAATTGAATTATATTGAAAAAAAGGGAAGAAAGAAAAAAAAGAAGTTGATGAGTATTTGAACTTGAATTTGGTTTAATGTGTTAAGTTGTAATTGTTTATAAATTAGCCATATGTTTTTTATTCAAGTGCTCTATTAATTTCTCTGGTTTCTAACTTTTCACATCTTTATTTTTCCTTTCCTATCCCTAACCCCATAAACCTAGAATAAAGTCTTTTTTATTTGTGTTGTGTATATGATTTAAGTAATAGAGATTAAATTATTAGTAAGCTTATTATAGGATAATTTCATGGAAAGCACTTGAGAGAAACATTTACCCCAAACACATGAAAGTTAGAAAGTAACTTTTGTGAGAATTTATTAATTTGATCTACTCTTTTTGAATAAAATTGTTATATTAATTAATTCCAAGTCTGTCAAGATTTTTATTCATGATTTATTATGTTTCTTGCTAACTTTTTTTTATCTCTTGCTTGTGGATTTATAAATTTGAAGTTTTTAGAGAGTAAAGTCTTTTACTTCTTAATTTTGAATAAAGTTATGATGCACTTGAAGATATGCAAAAGTTAAGTGTAAGAGAATTTAATAAGAAAAATATTTATTTTTTTATTTTTCTTTATTTTATAACTTGTGGTTGATTTTACAATATTCTAAATTTATTTAGTTAATATTGAATTTTGATATTATTTCTATTTTTTAGTTACATCTTAAGCTTTATATGTCAAATTGAGGTAATCTTTATATCATTAAAAAGCTTAAAAAGATATCTATAAGTTTTATGTTTTGGCCTAAGCCCATTTTAAACATTTTGAAGGTTATATATGGCTGAGAAGTTAAAGTCATGTCTCTATCCTAACTAAGTCAACCTTTGTTTTTAGGTCATATTTGAAGCTATAGATGTTCAATCAACCTAAAACTAGTGCCTAGATTTTCATAAGACAAGGCCTACAACTTTAATGTTTATGGATTATCCAAATTACTTTATTTTACTAGTCTTAAATTGGTTAAAAATCTAACTTGTGGGAATTCACTAATATAACTATTAGAGTTAATTATCTTGTTAAAAATAGGTTTAGGCTTCTAAAAATTGAGAAAGCCCTATTATTGTAATTCCAAGAGACATATAATCTAAGTCCAATAGCATTTTAGATAATTAGATCAAATAAATAGGGAGAACTTATTAGATTTTAAGACTTCTACAAACTCAACAACACAACTTTCCGTTCTTCTTCTTGTTTCTTTTTTATTCTTTATCAATGAAAGCTTAACTTCATGGCTGATTCAAAGAGTTTAAGGCTCTCCTCTTCCAAATTATGAGGTTATGATTTGCAATGTTAACTTTCCTTAATTAATTTTTCTTTTTCTCTATTTACTTAAGCTAAATTCTTGAACTTACTTGTGTTGGATGTTGATTTGATATAATTGATATTTATTCTTGTGATTTCTAATCCTTTGTTATTTTGATATCAAATTATAGTTGATAAATCACAATTTTACACATAGGGGTAAACGGTTAATAGATTAATTTGCAGATATTTAGTTTAATTTCTTAATTCAAGTAAAGTCTATCATTAAATTAATTTTAATCTAGCTTAAAGATTATAATGATTACTTAATTAGGCTAAAGATAATTTATCAAATCTTAGATGATCATGTAGCGTAGGATTCATGAATCATTGTAGGGATTCCTAGTAATTCAAGATTGAGAAATTAATTAGAAAAGTCAAATTCTAATTGATCTGTAATTAATATAATTAGAGTACCTCAATTCCTTGAATCAGATTTTTGCTACATTAGTTTTCCTTCTATCTATTTGCTATGTATCTTTACTTTGTTTAATATATTCAATTCAATTTAAATTCATACAAACTCCTCCCATTTTGTTATTGCATAATCCTACATTTTGTATACTACGTTCTATATTTATATAGTACATTGCATCTATTCTATTTACATTTGTTGCATTCTGTTTCATATCTATTTTTGCATTTTGTTGTGCATTTTATTTTTTACACACTATTAGTAATTCATATTAAAATATAGTATTAAGGGATTACTAAGAGTACAACTTGGTTGTTCTATTATATTGCATTATTTTCTAACAAACTAGTTTTTAACTAATTTTAGTGCATAGCAACACTGCAACCATGCATCAAATTTAGAAATAATTGATATCAAAGCTTTATTGATAAAAATTAAGACCTCAAAATTTTCTTAATTGTTATCCAAAAATACATTTGAAAATGTTAACACATAGATTTTTGAAGTAATTGAAGTCAAAAGTTATAACCACCAACTCCATTCTTTGGAAGGGTGAAGCAAATGGCATTGATTTACTTCATCGATAAACATTTATTATTTTTCATCCCTTAGTTTTAAATTTTTCTTTAACTTTTTTTTATGTTTGTGTTTAGGTTAATCCTTCAAAATGGTTTAAACCTTATGGAACACCATATTTAGGAGGCTAATGTCTCCTCCTTGATAAATATTTATGCTGGAGCCATTAGAATCTTGGATGAGATGCTTTTGTAAAGCAAAATGGATAGTGTCTCTGGAATCTATAAGAGCATTTCAACATAAGAAAGGTATATATGCTTCCTTCAACATACAAGAATTTATGACAAGGATTTTGCATTGTGTTGTAAATTTAAATCCATGGTGTGATTATGCCATAATAATGTATTGATGATCTAGTGTAGGATTTTTTTATGGAATACAATCAGATGTAATGATTTGTAAAGAAACACAATTGTTTAATAATTAACTTCATATTAGAATAAGATATCAATTATTTAAGACATCATCATCCAAAAGACATTTCAAAAGTCACCATAGGAAGATAAAAAATATTTACACATCAATTATTTTATTAACCAACATCTAAGGACATTTTAGAGCTCTCCTTAGGTAATTCTATTGCTATTTCTTTGATAATCAAGCATGCTTAAGTGTCAATCTAAGTTCATAATTCTATAGTTTTGTTTCTTAGGTATATATATTTACATTCACTCTCTATTTAAAAATATCTTAGTAATGTCTTAACCTCCATTATTTAGTTCTAATGTTTTTTAGGATGGAGAAGATAGCTACCCATCATTTTAACTAACACCTTTAAAGATATTGTAGAATTTAATTTTTATTGCTTTATCTAATATTATCTAAATATGTCAAGTAAAATGGTGAAGGATCTATTTTCCTCCCCCTTAGACAAATGTTGGCATTAGTTATGCAGATAAATGTATTACCTAAATCCATAATTTACTAATATCTAGTTGCAATGGATGTTGAATAGTGATTTTTGGATGGTGGTTACGAAAATTGATAATAAAGTTGGCAACAAAAGTGGAAGACATAAGTCCTCTTGTTTTTTTCTTTATGTAATATTATTATGAATTTGTATTTATTAATGTAAAAAAATATAAAATGAATAAAATTGCAAAATAAATTTTCTTATATCAATGTCTTCTTTCTTATATTTTCATATATTCACCTTTAATGAGCTGATGTTTATATCATTATAAGAAAAAAATGTGTAAAATGTATATAACTTATCATAAATTTTTTATATTAAAAAAAATTTCAAAAGCATTCCTTATTAATTTTGAAACTAACCTTCTTTTTCTTTCAAACTTACTAGAATTATTGTCTTAAAATATAGTAAACTTCTTATCTTGTTTATTTATATTTTCAACTTTCTTATACTTAATCTATCTCTTGGATAGTTTGTAAAATAATTTGTTTATTTTTTACCATTTAGTATAATTTTCTAAAAATTTATGTGATATTTAAATTATATTAAAACATATTGGGCCTATAAAAAGACATTAGTTGGATACAAATGACCAATGCCTTAAATTATATAATGATGGTTTCTCAAATATAACTGACATTATATTTATTAGATCATTGCTACTTTAATATAGATGATAGTTATTATAACTAAATTGATGCCCAATAGCATTCGTGGTTTACTTGGAATCTATTTCCATGTCATCTATTATTAGAAATCAATAAGAATTATAAAAAAAATACACAAGCATTAGTATAGTATAAAATATAAGATTAAGTTGTTTTAATGACATTTGCAAAATCAAATTTCCATCAACAAGAAACTCTATCATATGAACTCTATGAAAATCATAAATTGCAAGTTATTCTCCTACTTATTGGTGCAACAAGGCACACTTACCAAATGTTCTCAAGTTTTTTTTTCTCTGCACATCTTGATATTTTCAATGTAAATGTAAAGGTTTATTTTTCGTATGTCTATCTTAATGTATTCAACTTAGAATATTGAATGCTGAAGTTACGATACTAAAAAGAAGGGGTTAATATAGCCTATGGCTTATCATACCATGTCCAAGAAGGAGAAAATAAATTTCTACAATTTTCTAAATGGAGTTAAAGTGTCTTAGGGCTATCCTTCTAACATTAAAAAATCTCGTTTCAATAAAATATTTGAAATTAGTTAGCTCAAAGTCTCATGATTATCATACTTTGATGTAACAACTTCCACCAATCATCATTTAAGGAATATTGCTTAAATATGTAAGCAACCTATTATAAGGCTTTATTTCTTCTTTAATGTAATAGGTGTTAAGGTTGTTAACTCATCGGATTTGTATGATTTATAGAGGGATGTTATCCTTATATTGTGCTAACTTAAGATGTATTTTTCACCCTCATTTTTTAACATCATGGGTATTTAGTTAAAAAGGCTGTACCTAATGGAACACTATATAAAGAACCTAAAAAAGTATGTGTACAAGTGGGATAGGCTTGAAAGATGTATTATTAAAAGAGTATATTACTAAAAAGGTTGTTAAGTTTTGTACCTTATACTTATTAAATACGGAAAGCATCAAATTTCCTAAGCATTGCCATGGGGGAAGACTTTCAAGGAAAGGCATATATGGGGAATTAGATAAGAAAGCATATATCATGAAATTTAGGAATAAGTACATCTCTATGTCCTATAAAACAAGGAAGAGGTTAAGCTTTACATAAACTAGCATATTGCTTTCATAAAAAAGCTTTATCATGGTAAGAATGAGAAATGGATACAAGATGAATGAAATCTTTCATTTATTAAGTGATTTTGCAATTATATAGGTAACATGATGGAAAAACACTGAATAATGTTTTTAAAACTATAAAATGACTAGCTAATTGGCATCATATAGATGTCATATCTTATCAAGGATATAACAATAATGAATATTCATTTTACATTAAAAGATAAGGTGAAAGGAGCACTATGTAAAATACAAGGGCCACTTTAATGGCATAAGCAATGCATATCTTTAATTCCAAAGACAAAAACCCCATCTTTACAATAATATCATATTATGGAAGTAATAAAAAAATATATGGAAGCTTGACTACATCCAATTTAGGGAGCCTATCTTTCATTGTAAGTAGGTAGAGAATAAGAATGGCATATGAGTGAATAAACCAAGATTCATGTTGGTGGATTTTAGTAAAGAGGGTCATAAGAAAGGAGTTGTTCATAATGATATACCAAGTAAACCAAGTTTTCTATGTGTCAAGCCTGACTGATAATAAATGGTTTATAGTCCTTTCAAGGGAAGAGACAAATTGTTAGTAGTGGAAATGAGAAAGATATGGCCATAAATGTTGAAGGCATGCCTTCCTTCTTAGCGGAACTATCTATGGTTAATCATAAAGGTAATTTGGAAAAGTTTTATATACATCAAAATCACAAAAAGAAGATATGGATTGATAATCCTTCTAAATAAGTTTTCTATATCATAAGTTCAAGATATTAATTCTTCATTTTTAAAGTTTTGTTGAACATATATAATCACTTGATTATTATTTTATGTATTATAAAAAATATTTAGTTAATATAAGTCCTATTTGAGAGATATACCTCAATAATGAATTAAACATATTTAGATAAAATGATATCCATGACAAATTAAAAGGTTATTTTTCCTTTCACCATGATAAATTTTTTCTTTATAATTGTTGTAATACTCAAATTTACATTTTCTTACATTATTCCTTTGTAGTTTAAAAATATTCTAAATATATGCCATTCAATATGCAAATCATTAAGTATTTCCTAATCCATATCTAAATTGTATATAATTAATATAAAGGGAAATTTAGGTTTTCTGCATTATGATACTACTATAGAATAGCTTATTGACATCAGATGTTTAAAAGATAGACATTGGTTTACTATAAACATTTAATTAAACATCATTGCAAATAATATTTCATGCAAATTTCAAAACAAGTCATAAAATATTACAACAGTATTAATTATTATATAAGAAACCAATGTCATATCTTATGCTAGTAACGTGGTAAGTAACATTTAATGTTAATTGTTTATAAATAACCATCATGGTCCATCATAACATTACTAAACCTATCCATTCCTTCTACCCTACTTCCTCTATCTCAACCCTAACCTATATTATAAATTCCTCTTTCAGGATCCTTACAATTCCCTCTACATTCAATCTTCCAAAATACTATACTTAGAAATAGAAAATAATATCCTATATGAAATAACAAAATTCCAATGATAGAAAGTTTAAATAATAAATCTATTAACAAAAGTTTGAAAATTGTAAGAGATTATCTTGAATATTATCTTAATACCCATTGCTTAATATGTGAGAATGGTGCTCCCTAGAAAAACTTTGTCAAATCCAATCCTTGCAAATGCAAAGAACATTTATAAAATTTTGAGAAAATGATAGTATGTATTTCATATAAATAAATAGGATATAATACAATCAAAAGTCAAAAAAGATAAATGAAATCAAAATTCATACTTGTACAAATCTATAAAAGTTGAATCAAAATGAAAGGTAATAAAATATAGTAGATTATAAAACCATAAACTAAATTGTAAGAATAAAAATAAAAACTAAATAAATCCTTACCTTTAAATCCTATGTTTTTCTAATGAACATATAATTGTATAGATTTAGCAACAACCTAACAAAGATTTATTCTTGCAAAAAAAAATTGATAAGCTAAAACATAAAATTGAAAAAAATGATATTCAAGTTAAAATAAGAACATACCTCATTAGAGAGAGAATCAATTTAAGATTAGAAGGAGTTCAAAATGAAATTTGTGAATGGTACCATTTCTTCACTCATTTTATTTTCAACTCACACTTATATCTTAGGTTTAAACGTTATTTATTTGTAAAAAAATTGATATAAAAAGTACAATGATATCATTATATTAACAAACAATTGACATTGGTTGTTATATAAACAACTGACATTGTAAATTAAAAGATATCAACTTTAAGTAGAAAACTAATGTCTTTTTGCACACCAACATTTTTTTGAAAGGAATAGAACCAATTGACATCTGTAAAAACATTACATGGCAATTATAGAATGAGATAGAAATTAAAAATAGTACAACTAATTTTAAGAGCTCTTATTCAAAGTTTATGAACTCTCATTTAAACATTAAAATATAAGTTTTAACAAGTCATTTACAATCAAGCCAATTGCTAGTAACTAATTTAACTAATTACAACCATCAATAATATTTGGGAACACTTAAAACCATTTATTGTAATTCATCTTTTGTTAAGAGAAAATATCTTACCGAAAACTTTCTATCCTAATTAAGTTATCCTCCAGTATATGGCTAAGGCTTCTTCTTGAAGTACTACGATTTGTACATGATTAACATATTATTATCTAAACTAATTTTATTAATTAATCTATTATATGATAATCTATAAATAAGCAAGTGATTATCATAGTAGAGAGTTTATAATCAAACAACAAATGAAATATGTAGCGTATAACCTAGTAGTCATACTCTAAATTTCTAAACTATTTTAGGCATTTTAATAATGTATAATCTTCTAAGCTAAATATGATACAACCTTACTATTAACAATACACTTGTACTATTTTCAATTTGAAAGATTTTCCTAGCCCTTCTTTCAAGCCTCACTCATAGATTATGGTTAAAGCTCCTTCTGTGGAATTTTTCAAGATGAATCACACTTTTCTCAATAAAGGATCTATCTAGTAGATAACCATGCTCATCAACACTATCAGGGCAAGCATCCAATAGCAATTACAATACAATGTAATAATTAAGTTATCAAAATCTATTTAAGAAAAAATTATATCGATTAATGCTTAAGCAACACTTAGCCTTTGTAGTACAGCATAAAGTAGTATTTTTTTTCTCAAGTTCATGCAATAAAGCCTTAATAATGTACTCTTGCCTTTTGCCTTTTTCCATTGTGGATTATGCATTGAGTTAATATGGATTTAGGAATCCATATATAAAATTCGTTGATGGCAACATGTCAAAATAATGCCTATAGAAGGATTGATATAAGCTAAACTTATATTCTGATAATAGTTCAATTAATTTATGTATAGTCAAAGAAAATAATATAAACTTACATGATCTAAAGCTATATGTAAATCACATTAAGCTTTTTAAATTTCAACAATTACTTAATGGAAGATTTTTCAATAAAAATTAAATTTTCCATTCCTAACATATCTACCCTCATTAAGAGCACAATCAAGGCTCGCTTGGTCCAAAAGCTATTAAAGTGCTGTTGAGTTCCTTCTAAGTAAGATTAAAAGATTGTAACTCCTTCCAAGAACAATTAAGAGGTTGCTAAAATATAAACAATGACGATTAGTAGTCTTATATAAAAAATAAAAATAACTTCAAAAAACATATATATAATTTATTGATAAGGGAATATATAATGATAGCTCAACTGGATATTGAATAAAGGCTATCAACCATATGATAGGTTTCATCCATTATTCAGACCCTATTATTTAGTATTAATACCCTAACCTTGCAAACTAAAGTCTCGTTAGCCACTATCTTAGCTTGATTGTTAAGAAATGATAGATAGTGTAGTTGACGGCCTATCAAAATCCATTTATTTACAATTTTTTGTAAGGGTGGTCCTATCACCATCAAAATACATTAGGCTTTACCTTGTGAAATATGAACTTCCACTATAGGGAAATCAATTCATGCATATATATATATATATATATATATATATATATGAAAAAAATTTATGATTAATTGTGACACTTACCTCAAGTATAATCTTGAAAATTTCTTTTTCTATAATGGCTAATATATAAGTGTTAGTGCGTCCTCCTTACTAATCATAAAAAAGTAGGCACACCTTTTTGATTAAGATTCCACCTAATTGGCTGAGTACTAGTCATAAGAGTAACCTTATTTATAGAAGCAATAAGCCTATAGGCTAGTTAGATAGATGCTATAAAATGTAGAGTTACAATATACTAGCTAATTATTTGCTTTTATAGGACATGAAACATCTTGCCCAACTATTGTAACTGCTATTACATAAGTTATTGCACTTGTAAGTACTACTCTTGTATCTATTGTAGCCTTGTTGCTTTAAAGCTCATATTGAGTTTCTTTATTACTTCATTGGTGACTTTTACTTCCAGTTAGGCTAAATTGATTGACAATTATCCCACTAAATAGTGCCTTATTAGGTTAAATACCTTTATATGACTTAAATTACATCAAGTAGCCCAAACAGAGTTGAGATGCTCTTCAATTCCTAAAGTTATAATTAGGATGTTATGCTTCCTAACTAGTCAAAAATCACCTTGGGAAGCCTGTTGCATAGGAATGTCTTATAGCAATTAACAAAGAATATATGAATAGAATTAACTCAATTGAAATGGAAGCTTCAAAATTAAATAACATATTTTGATACAAATCTTAATACTTACATTCCTTTCTATAATGGCTTGACTCTGTAGGGTTATATATTACTTTTATTTATTTACTTTTTTTTCCTTCCATAACTCTGTGTGAGAAATAGAGGATGTTTCATTAATATTCCCTCTTCCTCAGCTTTAAAATGCTTCTTAGCCAATAAGTCATTCTCTAGCTTCTTATAACCTCTTTAGGAGAGGCTATATGGATATGCATTCTTATTTTACTTCTCCCAATTTAACTTACTTAGCCCCTATTAACCAAAGAACATATTAGTTTATAAGTACATGTGATATACAAGTAAAATATTCAAATAAATTAAACAATAGAAGGTAAAAGATTTTACCTTGAAATGCTTGTCTTTACACTATTTTTGAAACATTTCCTACAATTCCTAGTTAAAGTAGTCACATTGCTATATTGTGTTAGTTTTTATCATGATCTCAAAATTGATGTATTCTCACCTTAATGTTCACTTGAAATTCTTCTACAAGGTTGCCATATGCAATAATACTTTGCTATGTATCAACTTGTCATTTAAAAGATTGAAGGATTTCTACAAGAAAAAAACACATAAGAAAGATTAAATATATGTGACTATATTATAAGTATAATTTTTTTATCCATAGTACAAATTTATCTAAATTAAGTGTACATATCAAGACCTCCTTTCAAATGTTATCCTTTAATCCTTAGGGGACTTTCTTCTAATAAGGAGTAGCTATTGATACTTTTGACCATATAATCATCCTAACATAACTAACATATTGGTTGGCATTTTCCCTATCCCTCTACCATTTCTCATTGAACTCAATATGTAATCTCTCACTTTTAGATTGTGCATTAGTAATGTCTTTTAAGGTTGTGGATCCCTTTATATTTCTTTCAGTAAGTGTGGCAACCTTTTAAAAGAGATCCATATTCTAGATTTAGCAAAAAAAACCTAGTGTTGATCATGTAAGTTATAGTTGACATTATTTAATAATGAATAAAGTAATAAATATAAGATTGGTCCTCACAACAAATATGACATAAATTGCATGGTAAAACACTTCACTTGCATGGCAACTAAATTAAAATTATACCAATAATCATAAACTTCATTAATTTACATAACTTTAGAGCAAACTAGAATTATTGAAATATATGATAAATCTAACATTTTAAAAAGACACAATAATACATCAAGGTAAAGATAACAAGTTAAAAAGGTAAGGACATTACCATTGAACAAAACATATTATAACCATATATCCTAATTTTGACTAAACCTTAAAAGAATCACTAAACACAACATATAATATAATTATAAACTTAGTGGTGAATGAGACTTTTACAATGTCATTATACATATACATAAACATATTAACTAGACAAAGCTAAATTTAATCACTTGATATTAAAAAATATAATGAAAATAAGATGGAAAAATATGCTTGAAAAATTTATTGATGACTAAAAAAACCATAAAGCTAGCTCTAAGTGCAAAAGAGACATGGTAAAGGTTTAAAGCTCGCTAGAGAAATTTTGATGGCAGAGGTAATGTTAGGGAAAGGAGTTTCATAAAGCAAAAGTGAGGGAAAATATAAGAGCAAATGAAAGTTATATAAACAAAACAATTATATATAGATTTCTTATTAGAAAATTATCATCTTTAATAAATAACAACGAATTAATAAAACTAAATATATAAACTTAAGATGATATTTACAATAAAATGCCACTAAGTAATCAAATTCAACATCAATTATTTGAAAAACTAATGGCTTAGGTTCTTTAGTCCTTTTAAACATAATGGTTTATATTCACCTATAATGTCAGTTATACACAAAATCGAAATCTTAATATCACTTTTATTTTTAAACATATTGATCATAACAAAATGACATTAGATTCTTATTTAACCATTGTCTTAAATTATTATGAAAAATTCAATAGTGCCAACACATAACTACAAACATTGATTTTTAATTTAATCATCATTTTAAATTCTTATAGAAATTTTAATAATGCCACTGTATAACTATAAATATTAGTTATTTTTATAACCATTGTTTTATTTATCCTAATAATTTAAAAATTACACCAAATTAATTTAAATAGAGTTTTTTCTTATGATTAATATCTATCAATTATCATGGAATTGCAATTTTGTAGTAGCGTGAATTATATTTGTTGAATTTGGGATTATATATTGTAACTAATATAAAATGTATATCCCTTTTTGTTCCATTGGGGATGTGTATGTATTATAAAGTTAGAGTATTATATTTTTAGGATGTATTTTAAGTTGGAAGTAGTGCAATAGGAAGTATTTTTGAGATATTGTACAAAAAGAAGAGGGCATAAGGAACATTTTTTAATGTTTTTAAGGAAAAGTAATGTAATATGAATTATGTAAATCACTAATGTGATATATAATACATTCAATGTAAGTTAATAAAATAAATCGACATTAAATTTTAGTTATCAACAACGATTATAATACTAAAAATTAATATCTTTAACTATGATTGGTTATTCAGTTATATAACTTGTAATAAACAATTTTCAACATCTTAGGTCCATAAAAAGAGAAGTGTTTCTTTGGTAAGCCTAAGACAAGGAACAAATGAGTTTTTAAAAGATTTCTTAGGCCAATTCAAACAAGTTGCCTTAGAAGTAAAAGACCTTAAAAAAGAAATTGTTGTTAATTCTATTCTAATTAGTCTTTGATCAAGTGATTTTTCTACATCCTTAGCTAAGAAGCCTCTAGCAAATCTCACAAACTTGCTTTCTAGATCCATAGGTTTATTAATATGGAAGAACTAGAAATGAATAAAAGATAAGTTGAAAATAAGGAAGAATATCATAGCAAAGGTGAAAGTAGAAGTGGTGATAAATGACTACTTTAAAAGCTAAAATATAATGAGTACACACCTTTCAATACTTTATCAAAGAAGATCTTGGATGATATAAGAATGCTATAATTAATTGATAACAAGCCTAAGCCTATGCCACCAAGAAACCTTTCACCTTCAGCTCTCGGAATAATAATTTTTTGTAAATATCATCAATCTTGCACGTATAACATTAAGGATTATTTGACCATTAAAATTGAAACAAAGAAGTTGATTTAAAATGGCTACCTAATGCAATACACCAAATCCAACCGATCACTATCTTAATAGTCATATAGATTAAAACCCTAATTAGGATCCATGGGTTCATGGGTAAATTAAAAGCACAATCAATCCATATTCCTTTCTTATTCTCAATCTAACAAGTATGTTAAAAAGGGAAAAGAAGTTAAAAAATTCTAAAAGGTCATTGCTGTGGTTGATGTTATAGTTGATGGTTTTGTTGGATGAGGTAGTTTGTAGAATGCAAGAAAATGATATATACAGTCAATCATGATTGTAAAAAATAAAAAAAAGATGTAATGCAAGCCATTATTTTCTCCAAAGTTGATTACCCACCAAACTTTGAGAGAGATCATGGTGACCACATGGTCATTCTCTACAATTCAAAGCTTCTTGATAAAATGCTATTACATCATCCTTAGAATTTTAAGATTTTAATTCATGAAAAAAAATTAAATAGGTTTAATAAAAAATTTATGTGGGACAAATAGACTTTAGCATGGAAATATGGATGGTCTATTTAGAAAAAAAGGAAAATAGAACAATTTAAATAAGTTTTGAGTAAAACTTTGGATAAATGAAAATAAATTATCATTAGGGCTTGGAATGAGAAATTTAAAAAAAAATTAAGAAAAAGAGTATTAAGTAAAATAATTAAGGGTTATAAGAATTGAAAGGTGAGTATGTGAGTATGAAAAAAATTTGATACAATGGGATGAAAATGCCTTGCAATTATAAATAAAATTTTAGCCCTCTAGTGTCAATATTCCTCATTTTCATCAAAACCTTAACTTTCCTATTCCTTTCTTTCCTCATTCTTTCAACTCTTTATTTTTTTTTATCAACTGAGCTATCAAGAAGTAAATCTCTATTAAGCTTCTAGAAAATCAAGGTATGGTTTCTTGAATATTAATCTTCCCTAATATTCTTTCAATCCATTTTTTTGATTTAGCTATTTGAAAGTTTTAGTTTAAAGAAGGGTTTTAAACCCTAATGTGAAAATTTACAATTTTGGTTAATTAGGGTTAAAAGATGACAATCACTACACCAAAAAGATCTTTTAGCGGCAAATATTTAGTGGCTATTACATAAAGGCCACTAATTTATTAAAATTGTTGAACTTTCTTTGGCAATTAGAAATTTGTCGATATAATTATATCATTTAATAGCAATTAATGTTAATTGCCTTCAAATGTTAAAAAAGATTTCATTGTTGTGTGCTTTCCTCTCTTTTATTTTCCTAGCACGAAACCCTAGCAGGAAATCCAAATATTTTTTTCCTTCTCCCGTGTGATCAAGTCGAATAACAAAATGCACCAAAAAAAGTTTCTTCATCCATTATTCCAACACACATGCACCTATAATTCTCCAACAAGAAGGAACACTAACGGTAGAGCACAGGTTCTCCCCTACAAGAAGGAATAGCAAAACCTTTAAAATATGATTTGATTTGTCTTTATCTGTGATGGTCAATCTCTAATTTCTTTCACACTTCTTCTTTGATTCATAGTGTATACATCTGCCTTAGTTGATGCTTTTCCATATTTTGCATATTCTTTGATTTGATACATCATAATATTTGAGACATTTGATCTCTATTTACAGAGGTAACAAACTCTTAGCTCATACTTGACTTATATATAGGTGTTTTCTATATGAATTTAGGTCAAACATGCCAAATGGACAACTTAAGTGACTTCCTTCCCTTTTACGAGAGCACTAGGCTTAAATTATGCTGGCAACTGCTACACACATCTTGGTAAGGATATTGATTATCTGTTTATTTGTATTTTAGTCTTATGAGCAACTGAACTAAGTCTTACTTACTATTTGTATAGCTATCTTTTGCTTTTTCAAGTATTTGAACTCCCTTTTGAATAAACAAAAACACTAGTGCCACTTTCATTCTCGCAAAAGACAATCAATGGCTACTACTTAATTTTGTTGTTAAGCTTGCAATTTCTATTTCATTGAATTGCATCTCACTTGTTCTACTTCAAATTTCTCATTAATGGTAAGCCCTTGTACATGAAGGAAGGTTTGTTCATCTCATCTAATCCTAGTGAGCATGATACATGCCAGTTTAGGTTATACTTATGAACATGAAGAAATGAATGAAGTTTTCTATTTGATTTAGCATCGAAACGAAAAAAATAAAAAATACTCCTTTTAATCTGTATGCTGTATATAGTTATTTCAAACCATGGACAACCTTGAAAAGTCAAAGAATTAGAAGCCAAATGTCAGCATAAATTAAGCATAGTGCTCTTCTAAAAGGGAAAAAAGTTACTTAAGCTATCCATTTGACTCATACTTGACTTATATAAACTTTATTTGCTTTCTTAATCCTTTATTACAATTGTCTGATTATATTTAACTAACTCTCTTTTGTTTGGTAGCACTAAGGCAGGTTGGCCAAAATTAAATGATACTAGCTCATGGTCTCACCAGATAATAAGGTAGGTCAATTTCAGTACTGTAATATACTTGCAGAAGAAGATCTTCTTTTCTTTTATTCCTCCTCCTATTTAATAGTTGTGAAATTTTACTTTATTTTTTATAGACAATTGAAAGTACTATTCATAAAAATTTTGTGCAGTCTTTCATTGCAACCTTGACACATTGAATTTGATATTATTTACTTGTTTTGCATATGTTAATGATTTATTGACAACTACTAACTTTTCAGTGATTGTAGAACTTCGTTGATTTGGCTGAAAGTGAAAGATCTATTTGGACAGACACACACAGGTGACACTAGGATTAGAGAAGGCTGCCATATCAACTTTAGCTTCTCTTACAACTATAATTAGGAAGATAAAGTCAGGCTTATTATAAAAATAGATAGATCACAGCCTACCTATATCTTTTTAATTTATCGTGTAACTAATTAATTATATACTTCTAGTTTTGTCTAATATATGCATTTTTTTTCTTTGGTTTGCTTTGGAAGAGTGATAAAAGGAGCAACAAAGTAGAGTGATATGAATTAATTTTCTTTTTTTTTTTCATTAATAAGTGGCTTTCCTTGACTAATTTCCTTTTATTAAAGAAAAAACACAAGTGAATATAGCATAAACGAAAGTTAATGATCAGGGCCAGAACTGCCCTTTACTTTGTGGATTTTTTTTTGAGAAGTTCTTGAAGATTTTTTGGACTAAATAAACGAAAGTGAATATTTTTTTGACAGAGTCACCTTAGGATTAAATCAGGACTCGGTAGTGAATGAATTTTAGTTTGGCAGGGAGGAAGAGTAGCTTGGGTAAGTTTCCTGCGATATTGTGAGCTATGATATAATTTTTTAGTTGGATGTAATAGATAGACAAATTTGGCATATTCTTAATATTTACTTCTGGTATATTTTTATAGGTTATAGTGTTGATTGTCTCTGTCTGTTATTTGAAGCATTCAACGATTACAATATATTGTATTTGGCTCTCATTGGTCTTGGAATAATGCATTTCCATCATTAATTTGGCTATATTTACTCTTTTCTTATTCTATTTCATAATTTTCTTACTCACTATCATTCCATGGTTAAAAATGTTAATAACAAGCGGATCACAATGTGCAGGTGGAGAGCACAATTTAGAGCACTATACCAATGCTTTCAAGTCCTAATGTTAGCTTGCATTCGTAATCTCTACTTCATGCCATTAGAATTTTGATTTGAAAATTTTCAATTTTAAATAAGTGAGCATTCTTGAAAATATGTAGTAACGATTGAAATTGGTGTTCTCTCAGTGCATATTTTGAATTTGAAATGCTTTATTTTTTGTTATAATATCTCATTTTCTCTTTCATGTTTCTTTCTTTCGTCTTGATGACGCACCTGTGATGAAATAGAGGGGCAACCGGTTTTCTTTTCAAACTGGTAAGCGTAATGCTTCTTGGAGGCTTTTAATTTCACCATTTATCCTCTCTCTAATTTTGTAAGGTAGACCAAGTTCTATCCTAACTCTTTTTTTACTTTCAAACTTCAAACCCACGGGTGCAGTCTTGAACTTGATGAATTTGCTGAAGCAGAAAAGCTTGTGAAAGAGATGGTCTGGCTTTTATATAAGACTGGTCTTCTCTCAGCTAAGAAAAATATCTGTCGAAAGTTTTAATTTTTATTTAGTTAGATTAGTTTTCAACAATGATTTTTGGCACACTAATTATACAGTACCATATTTCATTTTTCTATATGTCTTATGGTACTACATTATATACTACTCCACCTCACTTTGGTTTTAACTACCACCATTTGCCCCTCTCCTAAAATATGTCTAGGCGTTGAAAGCGCTTGCCAATCCAATTGAGATTGTTTGTAGATCATTTCGACTCATTTTTGCTGTAAGTCTCCTTTCCTTTGTCTTTACATTCAAGTATGAAATTCCTGAAGTTTTTCTTGTAAATTTGACGACAAGGAGAGACTTGCCGCACAGGTTAAATACTTCTTTGTTGCATTTACTCAATGTAACCCCATTAATAAAATATCTTCAAATTGCTCCTTTTTTTCCTGATCTAATAAGATTATTGAGAAGGCATGGTTTCAGAATGATATACTTATTGTGTTTTGCGTAACATTGATTTTCATGACTTTTGTGTCCACTTGTATGCTGTGGGGACAAGGTAACAAGGGGTGGCGTCCTATGTCCTAATATAGATACAAAATAATTTCACGGGTTATTAAAATTTTTTTGGAATTGGTATATTACATGACTATATATACATATTTAAACTCTACAAATTGCCCTCTTATGATTTAGGTGCTGATGTACTTAAATATAGACATGACATGCTAACCATTTATGTTTGTTTTCTTTAAGTATTCACCCAAATCTATTTGAGCTTTAGAATACGGTTTCTTGCATGCAAGAATCTGAAACTGGACGTTTTGTCTTGCAATAGATTAAAAAGTATGTTTATATGTATGCTCTTGTAGTTTAGTTCCATTAACCAGATATGGTGACTCTATCAAAAAAATTACCAATTCACTAAAAATATTCTATACTTTAATATTTTTGTGACAAGTTCTTGAAGTATATTTTTTTATTTTAATTTTCTAACTGCATCCAATTTATTTTTTCAGGTCATATTCTAATATTCACAAGTACTCAAGATATGATGCTTGGACAACAGTTGAAGATTTGCTATTTTATGCATTAGTTTTATGTACATGGATGAATATTAGTAAAGTAATTTTTGTTTACTAGTATATGAAGACCATGTTAAAATTAAAGTTATACTAAACTCGTTTTGATAATTTAATGACATTTAATATAATCTAGTGACTTCAATTATCTTTGAGTATTAAATTCTTTGTACTAAAATTAAATTTGAATTTCATGTATCAATAATAATAAAATCTTTAAAAACTATAACAATAGAAATTAATTGTAAAATTGTAATGAATATAACTTTTATTGATAATTGTCAATTGTTATCATATTAGTGGCAATAATATTTGAGGTAATTGTTGGAGACAATAATATTTATCACTAAATAAATACCACTATTATTGAAATTCTTTATTGGTAATTATTGGGGGTAATTAGTGGCATAACATTTTTGTTAAAGATCGGGTGAATTAGTTATAATACTTTTACATTAGGGGCAAAAACATTTGCTGTCAAATAATCACCGTTATTATGAAAAATCTTTAGCGGCAATTATTCTAACTTTTGTCGACGTTATTTTAATTTTTTAGTGGCAATTATTGGAAGTAATTAGTGGCATAATATTTGCCGCTAAAGATTGGATGGACCACCTATAATACCTTAGTATTAGCGGTAATAACATTTGCCGCTAAATAATTACTACTATTACTAAAAATTTTTAACAGCAATTATTTTATCCTTTACTGGCATTTATTATAATTGTTGTTATAGTCTTTGCCGACACAGGCATCAATGGCAAATTCTTAATTACTAGTAAAAGTATTAGCGGTAATTTTTATTACCGCTAAATGCAATTTTAATTGCCGGTAAAAGCCTTTTACGGTGTAATAAATTGAACCCTCTAAACCTTTAACTAAGAAAGGTAAGTAAATATTCTAACTTTATTTCAAGTATTTGATTAGGCTTTTAGTTAATTTAAGCTTGGATTTTAGTTTTTAGTATATATACATAAGTCATGCTATGATTTATGAAAATCTATGATATTTAGGCTGATCTAAATGTTGGAAATAGCTTTAATAAGGTTCCATTTGTTAGTGTATATGCCCTAAAACCAATCATATTGGTGATTGTAATTTTGAATCATGTTATTTTAATGGCAATTCCAATTATTATATTTATATATATTGTCTGCGTAATATATTTAATTATAATAATAACCTTAGAATAATTGTATTCTTAAATGTCCCTAGTCATATATCATTGTGGATTAGGTTGCTTTGATATGTTAAGACTAGCATGTGTGAAAACTTATATGGGATATTAAGTTTACACATGAGTACAAGTTAAAGAACTTGTATACTGGACCGACCCATATTAAGAACACTACATGGATCGTTATATGAGTGTCATAAGTGGTTCTTAGTGATCATTATTAATATGGTCCTTTGACCTGAGATCACCAAGGTTCCCTACATGTGAGTTTCATATTTTGATACTATTCTATGTCACTAATGGTTAAGTGAATGCAAGGGTAGATATTGGATATGTCACACATCATGCGGAGGGGTTTGTGTGATCAAGATGGGATTTGTCCCTCCTATATAACAGGAGTAACATCTATGGGCCCCTTGACTAAGTAAAGTTGAGAAAATGCATGGCCATGCTCAGATGAATTGACATGAGATGTCAATTACATTTGTTTCAGTCAACTTACTTAGGAGTCAAAAAACCTTAAGATTGGGCTATACGGGAATGACACGGTCCATGTCTCGTGCTCAATCTAGATGTATAGGACAAAAGGACATAAGTGATGATCACGTGTAAAGGTTTAGTCAAATCACCGACTTTCTCATTACTTGGGTAACAATGATGTGTTGCTAGACACCAATCTTTGTTTATGATCATTAATATGATTAATGGTCATTGCCAACGTAATGAGAGCCTGTAGGGTCGCACACTTAGAGCTTAGTGAATTTGGAATTAATGGACCAAATTGTTTGGGCTTAATATTTGGGAATTCATGTTATAATTATAAGGCCCAATAGTAAGCCTATAATTATACAATGGAATAAGGCCCAAATAGGTTAGGTTTTTCTATGCACCTATTTAAATAGGCTTATTGGGTAATAATAGGATTACTATTATTCTTCACGCACCCCAAGTAAAAGCATAGAAAAACCCTAGCCACTCTCCTTGACCAAAATCTCTGAAGAGGCGTAGCTAGCACTACGAGGTCTAAGGAGATCAATTTCAACCGGTGTGTGTAGCAGACATTCATTGGTGATTCACGAGTTCGTGTGGATACCACAGAGGTGCAGCCACAAAACGTTGTACTGGTGATTTGATTTTCTGGTTTCCATTCCGGTTCGTGATTTGGAAGCAGATCGGATTTGTTGCAGCGGTCAGAAGAATTTTGCCGAAAGGTATAAACCCTAATCCCTAATCTATGGTGTTTTAAATTCGCATGGATCCTTGGTGGAAATCGTGCAAAAATTTTATTCCGCTGTGCATGTATGATGCGCGATTTCTAGCACCATTTAGGTGTAAGTGTGATTTAGTATGGATTGGGTGAATAATAGATGAGATTGGATGAATCTAATGGTGAGCTAATAGTGTTTTGCATTGCTTTTTTGTAAAAATTCAAGCAAATGGCTAGTTATTAGGTCCTAACAATCACACGTGTTAATCTTTTAAGTAAAGTTAATTCTAATAGCAAATAGCCAACCATTTAGTGGAAAATAACCATCCATTGTGGTTAAATTTCTAATCTAACTTAGTAGGAACATAATAGTGAGGATATAACTTCTTCATTTTAAGCAAATAATTTTCCATTGGAAAGACAATTGCATCTACTTTCAAATGAAATTGATTTCAAGTCCATTTAAAAAATCATTAAAATATTAATCAAAGGTTAAGAATCTAGGACAAGGACATGTTGAATTTTTTGGCACTAAATTGCAAAGGGCATAATTACTTCATATTAAACCATTTTAAGTAAATGAATAGTCATCTAATTTCATAAGAAATAATTTTCATAAATTTGTAATTTTTAAGTTATTCATAAAATGCCAATTAAAGGTTAAAATTAAAATCTAACCTAAAGCTCTTCTAAGGTTCATTTAATATATGATGAATAAAAGTTAGTTACATGTATAATAGTAATGAATTTAGGAATGGTAGTGTTATGGTAACATAACATGGTGTTTGTGTGTGTGTGTGTGTGTGTGTGTGTGTGTGTAAGTATATGAATGATGATAAATGAATATTATGATTACATTCAAAGTGTGATATGATTAACATGTACCTTATGAATGAATTGAGTTGATCATTTAAACTTAACATAAAACTATACAATAAAAGTATGGGAGCATGGTTATGCATCATAAATATTATTGCAATATATTGGATTACAAATTTATTTGTAAACTATATGTAACCATGCATTGAGGCATGGTATTGTTTGGTTAATTTGATGAGTATGACTTATCCTATGACATGTGAAAATAAAATCATTAAGTAAATGCAAAGTGTTATAAGTGATGTGAATGCCGAACTAATAATTCTTGATAAAAATTTAGGTAGGGTGCAAGGTTAGCTTAAGAGAAATAAGAATGGAAAAAAGGGTAAAGTATAAGGTCTATTCAAAAATCACAAGATGGATATATGTATTTAACCTTGACTTATTGTTTTGAATTATGAAATGAATATGAACTCTAGTTATCTTATCAATCCATGTATGGTATAATCATGATGGATGTTTATGTGTAGGCCTTTTAAGGCTTTTGATTGTAGAATACATACTATTATTATGTCATGTTTAATGTGTGAGAGCATAGATGTGGTAGTAAATATCTTGTTACAAGATTGAGATATGTTGACCATAACTTGTAATGCTATGAAATGAGTTTTATTCTCTTGTCAAATAGATCTTATTCCATATATCCTTCCTATATTTCACTTAGTAAAAATATTGTAATATAGATATCCAATAAGGTGATACCTAACTATTTCTTATATCTTTTATATATATACATATATATAAATGTATAAATTTATATATGAATTGAGTATTACATTATACTTTAATGTTTAATTATATTTAAATTTTTAGTTTTTGCTTAATGAGTTTCAATGAAACACATTATTTTCCTTTCTTTATTTCATTTTCTTTAGGGTTTGCTTCCCTTAAGTGTCAACTATTATTGGATTAGATGAAAGTGGGCTTAATTGTGAAGTTTTGGCATTGAAGAAAGCAATAAGATAGTTGAGTTAGTTTTGCATGTCAAAATATTATTATATTTTGTATTTAAATTCTTAAATACAACATTTCTTTTACAAAAACAACATCTTTATGTGTAAAGCATTACATTAGTCATGTCTAGGGAAGTTTGGTAGGTTATCATATGAAATAACTTCTTACACTAGTCATATACTGATTAAGTGGGTCGTGACAAATGCATTCTAGTAGGTTAAGAGCATTCAACTGACATTCATTACTTAGATATATTTAAAAAGTTGTAACTCTTTTCCCATTAATTTATGCCTTACAAAGGTAATCTAGTCAATTTTTCAGGAAGGTAAGTCCTAGTGGAAGGCTCAATCAAACTACAAGTGATTATAAAAATATGGCCAACAATAACCAATGTAAACATAGTTTTCTTAATTGTTGACACACTAACCATAACTTATAATGCCATCTTGGTAGAACTTCCTTCAACCAAGTTAGGGCAATTGTTTTCATTTCCTCATGAAGTTTCCCATTGGACAAAGGATCAACCAAGTAAAAGCTAACCAATTAATGACTAGAAGGTGTTATATAAATAGTTTGAATAAGGAAGAATCCTTAGGATTGTAAAATGAGCAAGGAAAGGAAATAGAAACTACTAAGGAATTTATATTGATAATTGTAGAATTTCTTAATCTTAAATAAAAAGGTAAAGAGAAAACCCGAAGCCAAGGTCAGATGTTAAGGAAATTAAAATCTTTAAAGCAAATGATGATTAGTTAATCAAAATTGGCAAAAACTTACTCTACAAATTCAAAAATAAGCTCTTTGAACTATTAAAAATTAATATTGAAATGTTTGTATCATTGGCTACAGATATGCCAAGAATCAACCCAAATATAGTATGTCATAAATTGGCAATTAACCATTGGTCAAGCTAGTTCAACAAAAGAAAAGGAGACATAATCCTAATAGAACTAAAGTAATCAAGGTATAAGTTAACAATTTAAAAGTAGGATGCATCATAGAAGTTCACCATGCCACTTGACTTTCTAATATGATGATGGTAAAAAAGGAAATGGGTCTGAGAGAATGTGCATAGAATTTACTTATCTCAATAAAGCATGTTAAAAAGATTCAATCAATAGAGAATCAAATGGTGCTATTATGCTAATTGAATAACAATATCAAACTAATTAAATAATATTATTGTGATAGTTGGAGATAATTATGAGTTGACGTTGAAAATGATTATCACCTGCAAAATGATTTTTCCTAGTAAAAAAACTTGATTACCTTCTAAGAATCTTATATCACTATAAAATAGCCAATCTACCTTAGATATGATCTCTCCTATAAATATTGATTATGTAAACTAGGTTTGTTTTCTTAAGACACATTTTACTCTTCACTTTTTATAACATGTTTTTACTTGTATAAACTTCAACATTAAATGGTCAAAAGCAGATCACTACCCATTATTTAGCTTAATTGCAAGTGATAAGCAATATTAAAGTGTATTTTCAAATTAAAGATATTATGCCTTCAATAAAGAAATAATTAATTTATTTTCATATAGCTTAAAAAAAGTCAAAGCCTAATATAGAAATATGAAATAAATACATATTAATTTCTTTTATAAAAATATTTTAATATTGAAATCAAAATTTTTATTTAAGTTTTATTAATATCTTTATTGCTAAAGTTAAAATGATATATTATTAATTAAGAATTATTTGATTAATTATGATTTTGTCTGAATGCTTTTAAATGGACATGTTAAAATTAAGTAATAAAAATATAACACAGCATATCACTTCATTGATTAAAGAAAATTAAATTAATTCAATTAAAACTCAATGGACTATGACAAAAAATTATCACTTCAATAATAAGAAAAACCAAAACCATGAATAAAATATAGATTTAATGCATATAAATATATAAATATAAATTTAAGTAGAAAATTGATTGAATAGATTAATGATATTTATCCTTAACACTATAGACAATATTTTGAAAATGAAAGAAAATTTATAAAAGAAAAATACATTCACCTCCCCTAATTTTTAATAAAATTGGATTGACATTCCCTTTTATTTCAAACCTACAAAAACCTCTCTTAAAATATAAGATAATACTACACTTACACTTGAATTTAATTTTTTTTCAATAAAATGATGAGAATAAATTTAAAGATTATTATATATTCAAATCAAATAATATAGACTAATATGAGATATTTTAAACATTTTTTATAAAAAAAATACCTCAGTTAAACTCAAATAATTAACATATGACTGATGAAAAAGCTAAATTTTAATGTAAAATAGCATGGATTTTTATCCATTTTAGTTTAATTAAAGTATAATTTTAATGACAAAATATTTAAATTATTGCATTAATTTAAATCTATAATCATCTTTTCCCATCAATTTGTTGAAGAAAAGTTCAAATTTAAGTATAGCAGTATTTTATTTTTTAAGAAAAGTTTATGTAAGTTTTGAAAATAAATGGGAGATCCTTATAATTTTAATTAGATTCAATGAAGGTTCATGTAATTTTTTCTAATTATAATTCAAGTGTGACATATATAAAAATATAATACAAATTGTACAACTAAATTTTCCAAGGAAGAAAACAATTAATCTTGAAATCAAATATAACAAAGCTACAAAAACATGACATAAAAAGAGTATAATCAAGCAATGTCCAATAGATAAACTTTTCTAATAATACATATATGCTCTATAAGTTGTTCCATGCATGCGAAACTTATGATTATTGAAGAAAAGATTGAAAACATGCATGGGATATAAATGCACATAAATAACAACAGTGAAATATCATATCATTGTAGAGTTAAGAGAGAGTATAAATTGAATGATTTATCTAGATTCAAGACTACTTGCATACACTAAAGGATTGCTTAGTGTAACATATAACGTCTAATAGTAGGTTATACAATCAAGCATTATCACAAATTTAGTGTATAAGATGTATAATAAAACATTATACAATCCTCTCTTTTATATACTAAAGTACTCTTGCTTTGTTGAATGAAATTTTATCCTGTCCTCTCAAGGTACAAGAAACTTTTGTAATTTTGTAGAATAATTTAAATCATGATTCTAAATTATGTTATAAGTGCAGTTGTGGTTTTGTTATGATTAGCAGAATAACAGGCAAATGAAGTCATTGTTGCACATAATTATGGTTGTAATGTTGTTTGTGACTATAACATTATATTGTGCTTACAAACCAAAATTTAAAAATGTGATTCTGCAATCTGAAATTATTTTTTATAGCTATTGATAACAGTGGAGATTTTCTGATAATAGAGGATGTCCATTTGAGAAGGATCCCCCTATAGAAGATTGCAACACTATAGTAGGCAGTCTTTTAGAATTACCATGAATGTAGTTTCCTATCCTACCAAGACAAAGAGGTGTCGAAGGATTTTGGTCATAAAGAGGACAATGGAATTTTTTGCAAAATAATATTAAAAGTCATATATTTGTAAGATCATGTAATTATTTAGAGAATCATGCAAATCATGTAAATATCTAGGAGATAATGACAAGACCATGTAATTATCTATGTTGAGTTTCACATACTTTATGTAATGTAGTGGAAAAATAGTTTTTTTTTAAATTATATCTTGTGAAACCTTTTCACAGATTAATGTGCAGAGATATAAATTAAGAATCAAAGATTACCTCTTAGAGTGTAGATCCAAATTATGAGCACTATTAGGTGATGATGCATCTATAATATCTATATGGAACGAATTGTGACTTCTTAACCTCCATGAATCTGTTATGATTCATTATTTTAATATCAGATAATATCACATAATATAATATAAAATATATATTACGTGAATAATAACATATATATACATTATTAATTTAATAATATATATATATAATAACAAGCCTAATTAATAAGTTTTTAGTCTAACTAAAAATTAATTAATTCTTATCTTATTTTTACTCCTCTTATGTGACCCTATAGGTTCATACTACGTTGGCAATCAACCATCATTGGACCATAGATAATGAGTAGTATATAGCAATACATCACTTCCACCTAAGTAATAAGAATGTATGTAATTCGACATTTACTTAATGTGTGATCAATACTTTGCATCACAATTTTTTTTTGTAAATGATATCCAAATCAAATTAGAAGCATGCAGTGTATCATCCTTATCAATATTCAATTTATATTTTTTGGTATTGAGTAGACTAACTGAAACAAATTATCAATATCACATATTAATCCAGTTGAACATGGTTATGCATTTCTAAGTCTCACTCTATCAAAAGGCTCAAGGATATCTCTCCTTTATACAAGAGTAACAAAATCCCATCTGTACCACTCACATCCCTTTGCATGATTCTTGACATACCCAATCAATGTTATACACATTATCCTAATTAAAGGGATATAGGATGGTATCAAAGTATGTGACCCCTCATGTAGGAAATCATAATGACTTCAAATTAAAGGATTACATGCATTTTGTCACATGAGAATAACTAATGACATATGTCTATCCATGCAGTATTTTCATAGAGGGTTAGTCTAATACATTTATTCACTAATAATGTACCCATGTATTAACTTGATATCATGTATCCATGATTCATAATCATTAATTATCATATATGATAGTCTCAATGTATTATTGTTATCCTTTTTGCAATAATATTTGCCTATGGATATTTAGGAATAGCAAAACTATTTCGAGGATAATTATTATATTTAAGTTATAAATTATGCAAAAAAATAAAATAAAATAAAATATAATAATTGTATTACCTAAAATAAAATGTAATACATTGTGCATTATCACAATCATCTTATGATTAAGTCCTAGGACACACACAAACAATCTATAGGATCATGTAAATCATATAAATACCTAGGAGATAATGAAAAAAGTATATTGAAGAGTAACTCTAGGGATTAGAGTTTATTATGTAGTGATTTTAGGAGTTAGTTACTAGCCTACAATTTGTATGTATTTCCCTCCTTGGCTATTGAAAATACACAAGAGAATTATGCATACTATATTTCTTTATGGTATTAAAGCAAAAAGGAAACCTACTTGCTTCATGAACATAGTTAGCAATGAATAAAAAAGGAGGTTCTAGATCAAGAGCGCAGAAAATGCTAATGACAAATCTAAGTTCACCTTATTATCTCACTTTGAGGGATGACCCTAATGTCATTGTCACCCCGATACGACCCAAGGGAGATAATTACAATGAATGGGCAAAGGCAATACGTAATTCTTTTTTAGTAAAGAAAAAACTTGGCTTTATTAATGGTAAGATCTCCAAACCAGTAAATGATTCCTTTGAACTGGAAAGTTGGTGGGCCATGAATGCAATGTTGGTTGGATGGATTTTTGACATTATTGATCCATCATTAAGATCCATCCTCTCTTACTTAGAGAATGTCAAAGACTTATAAGAAGAGTTGAAGGAATATTTCTTAGTTGGAAATTCAAGCAGTCAAGACATACTACTATAGGAAGCTAAAAATCATGTAGGAAGAGTTAGGCAGCTATGTAAGGAATCCAATATGCAATTGTTTAGGTTGCACTTGTGGAATGACTCAAGAATTGGCAACAAATAAAGAAAAGGAAAAGGTCCATTAATTTTTAATGGAATTGGATGATGCCATCTTTGGTATAATTAGATCAAATATTTTGAGTATGTCACCACTACCCAACATCAACTATGTTTATGCTATAATAGTCACTAAGGAAATGCATAAGTCAGTGGCACATATGTGAGATGAAAGATTAGATGTAGTTAGTTTTGTAGTTCAAGCTAGAACCTTTGTAAAGCTAGGATAAAGAAAAAGGGATGACAAAAAATTGTGCATTAATTGCAGCAAACTCAAGCTTGAGGCCATTGATTGCTTTCAAATCATTAGGTATCCTAATTGGTGGCAAACTAACAAAAATGGACAAGGTGGAGGATGAGAAAATCATAAGGGTCATGCTAAAAATGGTAGTCATGGAAGAATAGCATATAGGACTAATACTGTACAATAAAAGAGTGTAGTTCTTCTCCTAGCCTTAACAACAATTAATGGACAACCTTGCTGAATATTCTTAATAGTTACAAGATTGTCTTGTCCATCAAGAAACTCATTGGTAAGCAAGTGCAAAAATCTAGGTTGTTAGATATAGGAGCTTTAAATCACATGACAAGTGATACGAGTTTATTAACAAGAATGGTGGATGCATCACCTTGTCCCTTTAGTTTACCTGATGGAAGAAATGCCACTACAGTAAAAAAAAAGGATAAATAAACTTTAGAAAAGGTTTAGTTTTGAATAATGTGTTATAAATGCCCAATTGAACTTGCAATCTTATTTCTATATCTTAGCTAATACATGATTCAGATTGTGCAATCACTTTCTAACAAATTATGTGTGATACAAGATCGCACTTTAAGGATGGTGATTGGCATAGGTGAGCAACAGAATGAGATCTATCATTTTTGTACAACTCCTTTTGTTTGAGCATGCAAGGTGAATGGAGTCGATTCCTTTATCATATGGCATCGGCGTATAAGGCACCAATCCAATCAAATAGTTAGTTTACTTCTTAGTATTTGTGTTGATGGAAATGATAAACATGAACAAGTTTATGATATTTGTTTAAAAGTTAAGCAAATAAGAGATGTTTTTGTTTCTAGTCAAAATAAAGCTTATGAACTTTTTGAATTAATACATTGTGATATGTAAGGTGTTTATCATGTACGTTTTTCATTTGGTGCTTCTTTTCTTTTTAACTATTATGGATGATTTTTCTTATGCTGTTTGGATATATCTCTTAGCTGAAAAGAGTTAAGTTAGGAAAATTATTAAAGATTTTTGTGCCATGGTATTCACTTAATTTCATAGATGAGTTAAAACTATGAGAAGTGATAATAATACGAAGTTTAAAGTTCTAAAAGATTATTTTGTTGAACATGGAATAATTCATCAAACCTCAATGGTTAACACATTACAACAAAATAGTTAAATGGAAAAAAATATGGGCACATCCTAAATGTAGCTCGATCTCTCCATTTTTAAGCCTACTTATCTATTAAGTTTTAAGGTGAATTGTGTTTTTACAATAGGATACTTAATCAATCAAACTCTACTACCTTACATAACGATAAAAGTTTTTATAAAGTACTATTTGGTACCACCCCTAACTACCTTCATATCCACAGTTTTAGGTGCTTATGCTATGCACATAATTGACCATGACAAAGGGATATGTTTAGTGAACAAAGTAGAAAATGTATCCTTGTTAGATATTCTTTTGGTAAGAATGGTTGGCTTCTCTACAACATGTAAAAAGGAGAGTATTTTGACTCATGAGATGTGGTGTTTTATGAAGATAAATTTCCCTATCTCACAAATAAACATGTGCAAGACACAATGTCTACGTCCATATTATGGAATGATAGGTCTCCTTTCATTGATAACTCAAGCATAACTATGCATGATATAAGAGGGAGTCATGGAGGTGAAGAACATATCTTGCCTACTTTGAGAAGTTTGAATAGGGAAGATGAAATAGATACATCTACCCCAAAATAACTTGGACGTGTCACAAGGAGCACCAGCCACCTAGCAAATAGAAAGATTACATATGCCATATTGTAAGCTACACTAAAGACCCCATTGCTGAGTCACTCGTATCATCCCTATCTTCAGGTATGCCTTATCTTATTGCACATTATATGACTTGCCATAATTTCTCTGTGTGACATAGATAATTTCTTGTAGCAATTATTACTAGCCATGAACTAACCCAATTTTCTGAAGCAATCCGATATCCTCATTGGTGACATGCGATGAAGTTAGAAATCAAAACTCTTGAACAAAATGGAATTTGGACACTAGAAACATTACCTCCTGTGAAAAAAGCTATTAGGTGTAAATGGGTGTACAAGATTAAGTGTAACTCAAATGGCACAATTGAATGTCATAAGGCAAGACTAGTTGTTTGAGGAGATAATTAAAAGGAATGCATTGATTATAATGAGACATTTCCACCAATTGTAAAGATAGTCATAGTATGAACACTTTTGGCCATAGCAGCAGCTAGGTCATTGATCCTATATCAAAAGGATTTTTGTAATGCCTTTTTATATGGTAATCTTGTTAAAAAAGTTTATATGTAACTCTTTATAGATTTCTTTTCCTATAAGTTTAGCAAAGTTTGTCGACTGCAAAAGTCCCTTTATGGGTAGTGATAGTTTGCTAAACTTGCAGTTGCTTTAAGAAAATATGGCTTCAAGCAATCTCATGCAGTCCTTATTTACTTATACCATGGCAATATCACTATAAGTGTTCTTATGTACATTGATGATCTCATCATTGTAGGAAATAATGAGGACATCATTTCACGATTCAAACAATATATTAGCACATATTTTTATATGAAGGATCTTAAACCTCTAAAGTATTTTTTAGATCTTAAGGTTGCTAAGGGACCTGATAGGATATTCCTATCCAATGCAAATACACATTGGACATTATTTCTAAAGTTGGAATATTAAGAGCCAAACCTATTCATTTCCCACAAAATCATGGTCTAGCTTTTGCTATTAGAGTAGTTTTAGATAACCCTAATCAATATCAATGTCTTGTTGGGAGACTCATTTATCTGACTATTTCTTGACCTAAACTTAGCTATTATGTTCCTATCTTAACTCAATTCATGCAATGCCCTTGATAGGAGATTAGGAGGTTGCAACTAGGGTGGTTCATTATTTGACAAGCAATCGAAGCCAAGGAATATTTCTTCGATTCGATAGTGATTTAGGGCTATATGCTTATTATGACTTCAATTAGGCAAGCTGTCCTTTTACTTGATGTTTTTTTACTAGATATTTGGTATTGTTGGGAAGATTTCCTATCTCTTAGAAAACGAAAAAGCAAACCACTATCTCTTGCTCTTTAGCAAGAGCTAAGTATCGCTCTATGGCCACCACTACTTGTGAATTAAAGTGGCTTAAGGCTATCTTATAGGATTTTGGGGTGCTCTATCCTCATCCTATGTGGCTTTACTGTGATAGTTAGGTAAGCTCTTCACATCGCTGCCAATTCAGTATTTCATGAACGCACCAAATATATTGAGGTTAGTTATCATTTTGTTCGTGATGAAATCCAAGCTGGTAACATTGCTACTATGCATATTCACACATATGGTCAACTTGCAGATATATTAACCAAAGCTCTTGATGAACAACAATTTGACTACCTTCTTGACAAGTTGGGCATTTGAGATTATCATGCACCGACTTGAGGGAGAGTATTAGGAATATTATATTTGTAAGATCATGTAATTATCTAAAGGATCATGTAAATCAGGTAAATATCTAGGAGATAATGACAAGATCATATAATTATCTAGATAATTATGTAAATCATGTAAATATCTAGGAAATAATGACAAAAGCATATTTAGGAGTAATTTTTGCAATAGAAGTTTGTTACATAGTGATTTTAGGAGTTTGTTGTTGACCTAGAGTTTGTGCATATTTCCTTCCTTGGCTATTGAAAATACACGAGATAATTATGCATACCATATTTCTTTAAATAGTGAGCTTAACACAATATGATTTCACATGACCTAAATATTGATCACAAGTTGAACATATCTTCATAACCTTTTCCTTGTTAAAGACAACTAAGATTTAAATTGTAGCACAAGTGAGAATCTATTATAGTGATGGGGTGTCGGCCATCAAATGACATAAAATTTTCAAATTTTCCTATGGGAATCAACTCGCTTAAATTATTTCCAAAAGAATTCCACTGACTTGCATTGAAATTCACTTGTTTCTGATGTAACTCTTTAATCTGGTGTTTCTGACTTTGAATTTTGGTTCCAGTTCTTTGATTTTGTTATTCAAAGTGTTATATATAAAGTATTTTGCAAGTCAGCGACATTAGAAACTAAACTATGACAGCCTTGTTTTAAATGTAGCACTTCCTCCATGCATCTCTGATACACTGTAACCTCCCAATGATGATATTTGTGTCTTTTAACAACTTGAATTAAAATACTTGTGGACAAATCTTCTAAAGAAAATCTTTCTCCATGGGATTGAGTTGATTAATAGTCTCAAAACGATATTCATCGCACTGTTCATTAGCCATATTCAAATAAGTGATCATATGAAATTCAAAAAAATTTCTACTTCCACTGTATTACTGAAATTCGGATTGCCAAGGGTACTTGAGATGTTTCTTTCTCAATCTCTGAGCTTTGTGGGAAAAACTAACTATTTTCCCTAATTATTCAATCTTCATAGTATTCATTGGTTTTAGAAAAGAGACAAGGATTCTTTCTATCTTGATTTTTCTACAAACATTCAGCTTCCTCCATTGGAAAATAAATCTTTTTGGCCAAAAATCCTTTCTTTAATCCCAAATTGGCATAAGCTATGTTGGGGAAATATTGAAAATGAAATTGTGATCTCAGTCTAGCAAAAGTTGGTTGGAGCTAAATGGATCACCGTCTCCAATTGATCAGACTTCACTACGATAAAACCAATAACAATCAACTAGAAAAAAACAAGAATGCTTGATCAACATAAAGGAGTGTAAAATTGAACGAACATGGTAAGAGCAAAAATAGTGGTCAACCTTAAAGGATCTTCAGAATTATAAAGATCTGAGAAAAATGTGAAATACTTCCTTTAATTTTAAGATGAGTGAATTTTGTTCTCTTTCTATTTTGAAAACTAGAAATTAAGTCCTTAAACTTCACAAAATTTGAAATTAACAACTATTATCAACTTAATTAATAATTTTATCAAATTACTTAATTTTTAATAAACTTTTTAAATAAGAATCACAATATTATCGCATATTTATTTATTTTATTTTTTTTCATATATAATTTTATAACTTTTTATTATTATTTAATTAAAACTCTATATATCTAATAGTTCCTATTAATTACATAATATAGAAATTATTTACAAAAAATTACAAAATAAACTAACATATTACACTACAACAAAAAGCAGCAATAACGACGACACTTTTAGCGGCGACAAAATTTCAGTCGTCGCTAAAGGTATTTCCGACGACAAAGTCGTTGGTAAAAAAGGCAAAACTTTTTAGAGGGAAACAGAAATGTGGGTGGGAAGAATTAGGCTTTTAGCGATGACAAAGCTTTTAGCGATGACAAAGCTTTTAGCGACGACTTTGTCGTCGCTAAAAGCCTAAAAAAATTTTGGCAGGAAAATTTAGCTTTTAGTGACACATTGTCATCGCTGAAGGGTGCACCATCAATGATGACACAGTCATCGTTGAAGGCCTAAAAATTTACGGCAGGAAATTTTGCCCTTCAGCGACGACATAGTCATCGCTGAAAGCCTTGCATTTTCAGTGACGACACCGTCGTCACTGAAGGCAAGACCATCAGTGATGACAGTGCCGTCGCTGAAAATAGGGGACTTTCAAGGAAGACAGAGTTGTCGTTGAAGGGTGCATCATCAGCGATGATAGAGTCATCGCTGAAAGTCCCACACTTTCTGCGACGATAGTGTCGTCGCTAAAAGCCTTGATCGAATTTCAAGGCAAGGCTTTAGCGATGACATTGTCGTCGGTGAAGGCCTGACTTTCAGCGACGACAATGTCTTCGCTGAAAAAAAACTCAATTGTCGCTGAAAGCTTTAGCGACGACTGAATTTTTTGTGTCGTCGCTGAAAGCCAGAGGCTATTTAATCGCGGCGCCTCCTCCCTCCTCATTTGCGCGTTTGAAATTTCTGGACCTGAGGTAAGTTCTTGAACTTTCTCTCTCTTTTAATTTTTTTCAATTTTAGTATATTTATTTTTTTATATATGTTAATATGTATTAATTTTGTATGTTGTATCTTTTAATTTGTTAGTTATTATTAGCACTTAGCTTAATTTGTGGAGAGTATTCAGAGTTGATCAGTAGATTTTTTCCATTGAGGTATGTAAATAAAAAATTATAATTTTTTTTGTGTACTAATATATTTAATTTACTCAAATAGTTTGCAATGAATTAATAGAATTGATAGTATGTTTAATTTAATATGAAATTTTGTATTATTTAATTTTGTATGTTGTAAATTTTAAATTTATTTATGTAAATTTAACTTAGCATTAATTTTATAAATATAAAATTGATTATTATTATGCATCCCTTAATTTATAATTTTGAAGTATATAATATATGTGTAGATTATTCATTTAGACTAATGTAAGATAAAATAGTTATGATATTTTATTCATAAAATCTAAAATTTGTGATGCAATTTAGAAAACTTTAAACTCATTAAATTCGATGAAATAATGTAAGATAGAAAATTAGAATAAATATATAAATCTATCTTAGAAAGTAAGAGATTACAGTAATATAGGCTATTTTTTAATTGAGATTGAAACTTAACAATTCAAATTATATTATTTACACCACATACTAAGAAAAATTCAATTAAACTAGAGACTACATAAAAATAAAACCCTAACAATCCAAATTATGATATTTACATCTCATAAAAATAAAAAATTTTAAAACACTAGGAAGTTTGCATGAAAATCACCCCCTTCTTGGATAAAACTACATTTACTTAAATAAAGAAGCTGAATTATGCATCTTATAAATAATATACATCTTATAAAATTAAACTTACTTAAATTTACAACTAGAAAATCTATATTCATAGTATACACATCTCTATAAAGAAGCTGAATTGTGCACCTTATCAATATAGTAAAGTAGGTTATACTTTTGAATTCCCACAAACTTATTGTGAAACATAACAGTTGTTATGAATATTAAAAAAATCAATAATCTACATAATAAGTTACGTAAATAACAGTACTGACACTTAAACAACGATACTCATAAATTGTTGTATTATTAATTTTAATTATTGTAAATATATTTTTACAATAATTTAAAATAGAACTACATTTGCATTTAAATGTTAAGCTTAGACCCGTTCAAGGGTTGGTTGTTTTCTGAACATCAATCAACCCTTGAATTGTCCTGAAAAGTTGGACAGTTTGGGATATTATCATGTAGTTATTATTAACAATTTATTGGGCTCTTGTTTGATATTGTGGAAATATCTTAGCATCTTAACTATTCTCCGGGTATAAACTATACAAGCGTATAGTTTAGGCACTTGGAGAACCATAGGGAGATGCTGCCAAAATTTTTGCTTGAATCAATCGATGAGCGTGGATAAATTGGAGAAAATAATAACTATAGAAATATCTCGAATGGGATAGGACCCTACCCTTCAAAATTGGAGTGATACGGTGCATTTAGGATAACTGTCAAATATTAATCAACACACTTTATTTCACCTAAAGCAATTTCCTTCATGTTCAATGATACAATGTCTGTCGATAAAAGTTGGATACATCTACCAAATCGATTGTCAAATGAGTATTGGAATGGTGCAGTAAGATTTGTTCAAAGAGCCAAAAACTTTGCCGATGAAAGGGGTCTGGTAAGATGTCCATGCAAAAAGTGTGTGAATTTAATATTCCAGACATTACTAACATTGGAGGCGCATATTATAGATAATGGATTTCATCCATTATACATAAATTGGGTACATCATGGTGAAGCAGATGTTTCGACTTCTAGAGGAACTAGTGGGATATCTCCCAACAATAGAGATGAGCTGGCAAATATTATACATGATTTCATTGGCCCTGAGGCACTTGAAGTTGATTTTCACAATGACGAGTACAGGGGTGAGAATGCGGTTGACGAAGATATTGGAACAAAATATAGTAACTGTGATAACCTGTTCGAGCAAGTAGAAACAGAGTTGTATCCAGGTTGCACAACATTTTCAGCATTGAACTTCTTGGTGAAACTTATGCATTTGAAGGTTCTGCATAAGTGGACAAACAAGTCATTTGATGCTCTTCTTCGATTACTAAAAGAGGCACTTCCAAACGACAATAAATTGCCTGAATCATACTATGGTGCAAGGAAATGGCTCAACAAGTTGGGATTGGGGTATGAATCAATCCATGTATGCAAACATGATTGCGCACTTTTTTGGAAAGATCATGCTTCTAAAGATAATTGTCCAATTTGTGGGGAGAGCTGATGGGTAAATAAACCTACAAAAGGAAAGAAGGTGCCCTAAAAAGTGGTTCGATATTTTCCTTTAACTCCTCGATTACAGCGTCTGTATCGGTCGAGACATACTACAAAGAACATGATATGGCATCACACTGGAAAATCAAAAGAAGAGGGGGTAATGCGACATCCCGTGGATGGAAAAGCTTGGCAGGAGTTCGATAAGAGATATCCTAATTTCTCTACTGATCCACGAAATGTCAGATTGGGTTTAAGTGCAGATGGATTTAATCCTTTTGGTGATAGGAACCTATCATATAGCATGTGGCCAATGATTATGACTACTTGCAACTTGCCACCATGGGTATGCATGAACCAATCTTTTTTCATGTTGATCCTATTAATCCCAGGGCCACAATCGCCAGGTAAAGATATAGATGTGTTCTTACAGCCGGTCGTAGAAGAGTTGAGGGATCTCTGGGAGAGGGGAGTTAAAACTCGAGATGCAAATACAAATACGGTGTTCAATATGCGGGCAGCATTGCTTTGGACTATTAATGATTTTCCTGCTCGAAGTAGTCTATTCGGGTGGAGCGGGCAAGGATACAAAGCATGTTCTACATGAAATTTGGATACTCCGTCAATTCGAGTTAGAGGAAAAATAGCTTACGTTGGTCATCGTCGTTGGCTTCCAAGAAGTCACACATGGAGAAATAGGAAGGAATTCAATGAGAGGTCGGAGAGGAGAGCCCCTCCTCGGCCTCTTACCAATAATGTTATCATGGAATAGTTGGGTAAAGTGTCACAGAGACTTCCAGGAAAATATGCTGAATTTGGTGGTGTAAAGCGAAAGAGAGGTGCTGACGAACTTAATTGGAGCAAGTATATTTTTTAATCTTCCTTATTGGCCAACAATGAACTTAAGGCATAACATTGATGTGATGCATGTTGAGAAAAATGTATGTGATAGCATCTTGGGTACATTATTGGAGATTGAGCACAAAACAAAAGATACAGATAATGCAAGACGAGATTTGGTAGACATGAAGATAAGGCCTAACTTGCATCTGTATGAGCAGAGGGGTCAACTTTTCAAGCCGCATGCTGGATATACGCTTAACCAGGAAGAGCGAAAATGATTTTGCCAGTATATAAAGAATGTGAAATTTCCAGATGGGTTTGCTGGGAGTCTTGGAAAGAATGTCACAGATTGAGACCTGAAGTTAAAGGGGTTGAAATCACATGATTGTCATCTTATTATGCAAAGACTGTTAGGACCAGGTGTCCGGGCTTTTTTGCCAAAGGAATTATCATATCCACTTGTCGAGTTATGCAACTTCTTTAGTCAAATATGTGCTAGAACTCTCAACAGGAAGGATATTCTGCAAGCCAAACAAGACATTATCATAATTTGTGCAAGCTTGAGAGGATATACCTCCCAGCATTTTTTGACATAATGGTTCACTTGGTGATGCATCTACCAGACGAAGCATTGGAAGGAGGCCCCGTTCATTTTCGGTAAATGTACCCATATGAGGGGTATATAAAAATGTTAAAGGATAATGTTCGAAATCGTGCTCGACCGGAGGTTCAATTGCAGAAGGATATATTGTTGATGAGGCATTAACATTTTTCTCCATGTATTTGGAAGGAGTGGAAACTAGATTCAACCGCTCTGATAGAAATCAAGATGTAACACCTAGTTAAACAAGAAGGACATTGTCGGTGTTCCGGTCCCAATGTCGACCGATAGGGAAGAAGATTATTTCTCATTTCGATAGGAAGGATCGGGATTGTTGCAGTATGGTACATCTTGAATAATTGTACTGAGATTGAAAAGTATCTCCAGTGAGTATCTTAAACCTCAGTTGTGTTCTTCTCCCTTATGTGATTATAATAGACTAAGATTGTTATGTTCTACAGTGAGCATCGATTGGAACTCGAACGAAGTGGTGCTGAAGATATTGATAACTTACAGAGAACCAAATTCCCCTCGTGGTTTTACTCAAAGGTAAGGATTTTTTTCTTCCCAAATCCATTGAACGGATATCTTAAATATTGATAATTTCTCTTGTTGATATTTTAATTTAATTCTTGGAACAATTGCTACTTTTTTAGATGTACTATTTACATAGGAACGGTTCCCCAGAGGCCACCGAAGAGTTACTATCATTAGCCTCCGGTCCCAGTTTCACTAACATGGTATACTCTGCGTGTATTGTCAATGGAGTATGCTTTGTAGCCAAAACTCAATATGAGAAGCATAAAATGCAAAATAGTGGCATTTTTGTTCCGGGGATTGATGGTAACATGTTTTACGGTATACTGGAAGAAATAATTGAGTTGACTTATTTAAATAAGTACTGTGTGACTTTATTTAAATGCAAGTGGTATGACACTGATCCTACAAAGAAGAAACTTTATACTGACAAGAATATTACAAGTATCTCCATCAATGGACAATGGTCCAAGGATGATCCTTATATACTTGCTACTCAAGCAAAACAAGTGTTTTACACTGAGGATCTCCTTAATGGACCAAATTGGAGGGTCGTCCATAATATGGTGCATCGCGATATATGGGATCTACCCAGTGTTGGAGATAATGCACAAGACCTGTTATTTCTGCAGGATAGTAACTCGTCCAACTTCAACCTCACAGTTGATATGAGAGATTTCGATCTAGTACATCTAGGTAATGAAAGAAATAGCCCTTCAATCATTCCAATGTACAGGAATGTTGGATCTGGTGCTCATGGAGAAGACGCCTTCATCGATGATGACGAGAGCCTTGAAGACGAAACAATTGATGATTATATGGATGAGAAGCCTACATAATCTGATAATGAAGGAGAATCTGATGACCATGAGTCTGTTAGGTTCACCGACACTGATTCTAACTAGGGATAAAATAACATATTCGAACTATAACTCATAATTGTGTAAGCATGATTATTAAAATAATAAATGTGATTGTAAAAAGTTGAACCATTTCATCGTTCAACTGGACATTGAATTCTTTCTAATTACTTATATAATGTGTATTATTTTAGTTATGGTGGATATCGAGACACGATACCACGGAGGTGACGTTGAAGGCGACCCACCGGAATGACCCACCCATATTCCATCTCAATGCGAGGGATCAGGTATTTGTTATTAATTGTGCATACATAAGCTTGATTAAATATTATGTTTATTTTGTTAATATTTTTCTTTATTAAATAAAGTAGCACTTGCTAAAAAGAGGGGACCGAATAGGTCCCTAAGATTGCACGAGAAGATAGGTAGGGGTGGAGGCAGACCGATGCCTGTACAGTTTGATACGACTGGTACATGGCATGCAGTTGGTGAAAACGCCAGTCATCTCCCTCGTGATATTGGCAGCATGATCTGCACCCACGTGCCGCCCTATTATAAGTCATGGCGGGCTGTACCTCAGGAGATCCGAGATAGAGTTGTGTAAGAGGTTTGCGTAAGTATCTATTTCCTTTTGAATTAATGTCTTTGAGATTGAAATTTCTAAATATATGACTCATAAATTTATTAAATGTCTTTTAATGCAGTCCTATTTCGAGTTCCAGGGCATCTTTGAGGGTGATCGGGATAGAGCGCTCTCTGGTTTGATGCGGACTGCTGCCGACCTATACAGAGATTGGAAGTACAGGTTGAATAAGTATTTCTTAGAGCATGGAGGTGATCAATACCAGGAGTATGACTTAGATCGAGCTCAACATTGTGTGTCTCGATCTGTCTCACTGCAGATATGGCAGAGGTGTGTGGACTTCTTTGACAGTGACAAGTACAGGGTAAGTATGACATTTTATGGTATTATGTCAGTATTTCATAATTAGTAAATTGTGAACATAAAAATTTAACTTTTTCCTCTTAATTTGCAGGAGTTATCTGCAAGAAATACAAATAATAGAGCATAGAAGGTCGTGAATGACCGGCGTGGGTCAAAGTCTATTGCTGCACATTGCTTTGATAAGGTAATTTAATTTTTTTGTATCTTTTTTAAATATATCCACTTGTTAAATAGCATTACTACCCTTCATCCTTTTTTTCTGTTACAAAAATTGAACAGAGAAACATAGATACTAGTGAGCTGCAGTCGATTCCCGATAACTTTAGGGACCGACACACATACAGGTTGGGGGAGTGGGTGCATCCAATCCCTCAAGGGCAACATGTAAGTTATTTAAATTTCATATTTTAAATAAAATTTTACAAATATATCTTGTAAGATAGATTTCTTATTAATTTTTTTTAATAATTTAAGGCGAGGATGACTGGACTCATAACTCAGCATGTACAGTCTAGTGTATCATCCACTAGCTTGCTTACGACTCTTGTACAGTTAGATGAGGCTGCCATCGCTGATAAGGTGCTTGGCACTCGTCGAGGGTACAGGAAGGCTGTTGGGCATGTACTTGCTGGTCAGACTTATCATTCGATGGGGACTTCTAGCACGGGGACGAGCTCACAGACTGTATCTCAGGTCGGTGAGTTGCAGGAGCAGTTACACCAGAGTCAGGAGCAGGTTGAGCAGAGCCAGCGATTGATTCAGGAGCAGCAGTGGCTTGATCAGCAGCAGCAGCAAATTACACAGCAGCAGGAGTTGATGCAGCAGTAGTAGGAGTTGATGCAGCAGCAGCAGCAGCAGCTTGGGACTTATCTTACTGAGATGAGCTCGATCTTTAGACAGCAGGGTATCGTCCTACCGCCGCCTCCATTTGCTACTGCTACACTGTCTGGGTCGAGTAGATTTGCGCCTGCACCTACCGCTCAGCCGCCACCGTCATTTTATCATCCTCGTAGTCAGGATGATGATGATGATGAGGAGGAGGATGATGAAGACAATGACGACGACGATCATGATGCACTGTGATATTTACACCTCCCTACTTCCCTATAGTATATTTTGTCTATGTATCTTTATATTTTTTATATGTGCACATTTACATGGATGATGTTTATATATTAGTTTATTCATATAAAAATTATTTTTACTATTGCTTTATGAGTATTAATTTTTTATGTTGGATCAAATTGTTAGACATTATTAATAATACTACTGATATATTATAATTGTATAATTTATATTAAATTAAATTTAAAAAAATTATTAAATAATTCAAGTTAATTAAAATAAAGAATATATTAGATAATATATTATTTGAAATATACGATAATTTAATTTTAAATTTTTTAAAAAAAATTCAAAAAACTTTTAGCAGCGACAATTGTCGTCGCTATAAGGCAGAAGTCGTCGCTGAAAGTCTAACTTTTAGTAACGACTGAAAAGTCGTCGCTGAAAATCCGATCTTCAGCGACGACTATTGTCGTCGCTGAAAGTCTAACTTTTAGCGATGACAATAGTCGTTGCTGAAAGTCCGATCTTCAGCGACGACACCACTAAAAGTTAGACTTTCAGCGATGACTTATGCCCTATAGCGACAACAATTATCGCCGCTAAAAATCAAATTTCAAAATTTTTTGAATTTTGAAATTGTTTTCTGCTACGACGTTGTCGTCGCAAAAAGTCCGACAATTTGTCATCTCTAATGACCTTTTCAGGCACCGACCTATGCCGACGATATTTTTAATGACGACTTTTTCTTTTGCGACGACCGAGAACTTTTTAGTCTTTTTTGCTGTAGTGTTATAATACCGTAATTCTTGTTTAAAAAATTTTATATAATTTGATAGAATAGCAAATTAAGTTGATAGCAAGTTTTAAGTTTTATATATTTAAAAAAAATAATTTTCACATTTTTAAAGTTGAAAAAGATAAAACTCAATCACATCAAAATTGAAAGTAGTATTTTATATTTTTTTTCTAAAAATTATATAAGGTGTTAACAAGGAGACTCGTCGTGTTTGCGAAACTACCGTCAACACCCTTAAAGAGGTTTTATGAATAAGTGTTGGCCTCGTAAACACAGTCACCAAAGATTATTTTCCCCCGAGGTTTGATGCCGTAATCTCCAGGATACACCTATAATTTAGGAGCAAGAATAATATAATACACCCAAATTCAAATGATAATAATTTTCTAATAGACTGAGTGTGTTCTAGAAGAGAGATTAAGTAAAGTTGGGATAATTCGGATTTTTCATAATATAAAATTTATAGACAATTGTTTATTTGTGCACTTACATCTTGAAATGGAATGACCAACAAAGTATAATTCTAGTTACAAAAAATTAAAAAGAGAATTATAATTATTATTTTAATTATGCATATTTTTTATTCCAATGAATTTGATTCCATTGTATTTATTTAGATATTTTTCTCAAACTGGAACAGTTCTTATCACAATGAATAATTTTTCATTGTTAATGCCGCCCTCTTGGAAATCTTCAAATTAATGCATGTAGAAAGTTAATTACAAATGAAAATTGACTTTCAGGATACGGATAAAAATAAAAAATAAAACAAATTATAGAAATTAAATTTAATTTATCCCATAAAAATTTCCCCTTTTTTTTTGGGGGCGGGGGTAAGAGTAGATCTTCTTTCAAATCTTTATGTTTGTGTGTGTCAAATAATGGATATATCCCTGATCAATAGAAATACATCTTTATAAAAAAAAATTAAAATGTATGAACTCTCTAGGTAACTTAAGAGAAACACAAAAGATATCATTATTTTTTATACAAGAAATGAGAAATTATTTCTTTTAATGCCAAAAAATCAGACCCTCTACTAACAGTTATTATAACCATACAAAGATAAAGTTCATCTTTTTACTCATTATCAAGCTATATTTGCTACCCTTCAATGGCAATAACCCTAAGAGGTTTCCCTAAATTTAAAGTAAGACCATAATTCTCACTCATGTCAATGTCCTCTGGTTCCTTCCCATCTGCAAGCTTCCAATCAAAGTGATAAAGAAGAGATGCCAACACAATATGCACAAACCTATTAGCCAATGGCAATCCAGGACACATCCTTCTCCCAGCTCCAAACGGAATCAGCTCAAAATAGTTTCCTTTGAAACCTATTTCACTGTCTATAAACCTTTCAGGCAAAAACAAGTTAGGGTTTGTCCAAATGCTGGAGTCTCTTCCTATGGCCCACACATGGACAAGAACACTTGCATCTTTGGGCACTCTAAAGCTACAAATGTCAACATTGGCATTTGATTTGTGGAGTAAAATTGGGGCTATTGGATGCAATCGGAAGGTTTCTTTGACAATGGCTTGTAAGTATGGGAATTTAGAGATACCTGATTCTTTGGGTTCTTTTTTGTCTTTGTTGGGAAGGAGCTGTTGGAGCTCTTTTCTAGCTTTGGCCATTTTGTCTGGTTTGTGTAGTAACTCTGCCATTGCCCATTCCACTGTCTTCGATGTTGTGTCCACCCCAGCAAGGAATAAGTCCTAGATAAATTTAAGAAAGGAAATTTCAAATACAGGATAAAAATTGTCATTTTTATGAGTCTTACAAGCTATCAAGACCATGATGGCAGAATGGGAAGCAAAGCTAAAATCAGAGTAGTGAAATTTTTACAACTATTATTTGTAATCATTGTTTCAACTGTACGTATATACAACGTTATCTAAACCAATTGGCCCCACAATTACCCGTTTTTTAATACAAATGGGACTAGTTTAACTTAAACTTTTCTCATTGTACACTATCTTTTGAGTTATAATATATAATTATAAAACAACATTGCTCATTCTCTGTACAATTCAAACTTGAGCAAAATCTATTCGGTCTTCTACAGGCGTGCGCGCAATTTATTCAATCCTGCCTGCTTGGAGGGGGCATATATGTCAAGGGAAAATCCTAAAGAATGAATGATGATCATCTATCAAGATTAAAACAAAAAGTTACATGACATTTCTAAATGATCATGCCACCTTAAATGATATTTTAATAGTGACTACTATAAAATCTAATAATCATAATTCATTCTTTATTCTTATTACATATATCATAATGCATATGTGCACATATATATATACAAAAATTGAAGATCCTCCACAAACTATTAAAATATAAATTTATATCAGACAGACAATTAAAATAAAGTCATGTCACACATACATATATACAAAATTCAATGGTTGCGTATCTAATTAAAATATAAAGTCATGTAATTTTTTTAAGTGATTGAATAACTTTTACCTATTATTTGGTTGAATAAAAATAAGGAGAGAAAGAAATTGAATAGGAGAAAATGGAGGAAAGAAAAGCATTTTCTCTCTTATTTAAATGTAGAGAGGAATAGAGAGAGAGAGAGAGAAGATAAAAAAATAAAGTAGAATTTAGATATGAGCCCACAAGAATTTTGTTCTCTCCATTTGTGAAGAAAAGTTGAAGAAGAGAAAGAGAAAAGATAGGGGAAAAAATAAATTTCTTTTTACCTATTTTTCACTTTACCTTACTCCACATTGCGATTATCATTTTAACTAAATAATTTTTTTCTCCTCATTTTTTTTCAATTTTCTTTCCAATTTCCTATTTTCTTATTTCTTCTATGTCCAAAAGAAACCTAAATAATATTTATGATTATTAATATAAAATTCCTGTTATCCTCGCAGGGATCCTCACGCAACACATGTATGGAAAAATTCTTGATTGCGCACAGTTCCAATACTTCGTATTTAAGCACAATCAATGAAAGGAGGATAAATAATATAAAGTATGATTCACAATGTAAAAATCAGTTACCTAGTGTGACTGATAATATTTGTGAGTCCCATAAATCAGGTAACTTGATTGTGGATCCTATTTTATATTATTTATCATCTTCTCATTACTTGTGTTTAAATATAATGTGTTAAGGAAGTGTCCCGCAAGAATGTCTCCACGTGGTCATCAATGAACATAACACGACTGCACCGATAATGTGCATATGACAGAATTTTCGGGTATCGACAAGAGTAGTAATTCGAATTAATTTATTTATTAAAAGTGTTAAAATAATTTTTAAATTTTTTTAATAATTTTAAATAATAAAATTTATATTAAAATATTATTTATTAAATATAATTATTTATTATTTTATAAGAATATTTTTAATTATTAATAAAATATTATTTTAAAATTTTAATATTATTTCATTAAAATAAAAAATTTTATTTATAACACATATATTTATTTATAATTTAATAATTAATTATTTTTTAAAAAATATTTTTATAAATTTGATATAAATTTTTAAACGAATTAACGTATTACCCTTGATTCTAATAAATGGGGCATAATGCACCCTAATAAATAAACGATGTTCGTATTAAATATTGTATTAAAAATTATTGCTCCTAGATATTTGCGCATGACTATTATAATAGGACTACGTTTGCTTCTTGAATACGACGGCACTTTTCCCAATCTGTTCATCAAAGCAATTGCGCAACGTACCTTACTATTTTTACCACCGTAAACAATATCAAAATTAATGAAAGAAAAATGAATAGAAAAAGATTGTAACAACAATTACATTCAAGAGAAAGAAGTACTCACCAGAAGAAAATGCAACAATTCACTTCGTGTAAGATCAGAATTCCCCATTTTCATGAGACTGAGAATTGACCCCAACACATCACTTGCTTCTACAGAATCCAACTTTTGCATCCTTTTTTCAACAATAGTATCAAAAATCTCCATCAACTTCTTGAGATACCTTCCCATCCTCCTTCTTCCTCCTTGAGGATCAAACACGCTTAAAAAGGGAAAATAATCTGCAATATTAGGCCTCACAGACTCTAAACCTATTTCCACAATAACATCCTTAAATTCTCCAGCCAAATCCGAGCCAAATCCAGCAAAGTTAACAGAAAAAAGAGTATTCGAGACAGAATTCAATACTGTAGTAAACACAGCCTCACCAACATCAAAAGCTTCTTGTTTTTCACATCTTTCCATTACATACTCCACTAATTCCTTTACCTTCTTCCGACGAATCCCTTCGGAAAGATCGAGTTGATGAGGAGAAAATATGTAAGTAGCGTAAATTTTCCTTAGATTTTTCCATCGAGACGTTGCCGGCTGAAATATGATGGAGAAATTATGGTGATCAAGTGCTTTCGTAGAATCTGGGACAGTTCTGCTGGAAAATATATGGTCATTTTTCTGCAAAACCTCTTTGGCCATTTCTGGAGAGGAAATAATTATGGTGGTATTCATTCCAAGCCTTATGGTCATAATTGGTCCATATTTTTGGGAGAGATTATTGAGTGATACGTAGGGTTTGGATGAGCTGTGTAATTGAAATAGGTTTCCAACTATGGGATAAGGGGTTGGTCCTGGTGGGAGTTTTCGGGATTTTAAGGTGAGTGTATACTGAAAGATTGCCAATGCAAAGGGAATAATAATTAGAAGGAGAATTGTAGTTAAGAAATCCATATATAAAATTTCGAAAAGAGAAATTATTATAGAAGCAGTTGCAGAGTTAGAAGGATGAAGAGTGGAATTGGAGATCGGAGAGAATTTGCAGAAGACCAGTGTTGTTTTGTTCGGGAAGACGACAGCCAGATATTTCTTATCCTTAACGTTGGCCTCCTTTGTAAGGTAGCATTCCATTTTTGTCCCTTTGCTTTTATCACATAACATGGTGAATGTCAGCGCAGTGCTCAGTAATTTTGGAAGTTAAATATATAAATAAATAAATATATATAGATATATATAACGTAAAATTACAATTTTATATATAAAATTTTATAAATTTTCATAAAGGAAATATAATTTATACAAATTCGGCATGTAATAAACAACAAGAAATTGTATTACAAAAGATACGTAAAAAAAATTTGAAACTTTTTTGTGTATAAAAATTATCTTTTAATTAAAAAGTTATAAAAAGTACGAGAATTTTATAATTTTAATTTGTTGTGCAGAAATTGAATGATCCCCTAATTATCTTTGAAGAGCATAAATAGACATAAACCCAAACTTGGGGGGAGTCAACTTCACTGTAGTACAGTTCAATTTTTTTTAATAAAATACAGAAGAAGAACTCTAATATTTAATTTTGAGATGCGAAATTTTATTCTTCTGGATGAAAAATTATTGGATAAACCTAAGTTTATTAGGGACTTAAAGAGGAGTAATTCTTATTTGTGTTTTGCTAACTTATATCTCAATTATCGATTGAATCAATAAATTACTATTTACCTTCTAAAAATATTTGGTACATTAGAAATTAGTAATTTATAAGATTTTATTTGATAAATTTTATAAGATAATTTATAAGTTAGTCATTTTTTAAAAATTTTAAAATTTGCTCCTCTTCTTTTAATTAAATGACAAATTCTATTCTAATTATGTAAATAAATATTTGATATATCCTCATTAATTCAATATAAATAAAAAATAAATAAGTAAATAAATATATAATATCATGAAATATAATTAATTAAATTTATATTATTATATTATTAATTGAATAATAAATAAATAAATATTACATAATGTTATAAACAAAAATTAATTAAATTTTAGATAATTATATTCTTATTTTAAATATTTTGATTACAATATTATATTTTGGTCTCAAAATAAATATGAATTAATTTAATTGATATATCTATTTATATTAAAATATCTTTCTATGTCATTCTATATTTTTCAATTAGTTCAACAACTGATTTTATTAAATATTTTTAATATAATTAGATAACTTATTAATTATTAATTATATTATTAGCTAATTATACCCATATCTTATACTTTTCTTCCTATTCTCTTGCCTGGAATCTCCAACAAATACATGAGATTTAAAAAGTATTGGAATCGCATTTTTGTCTTAAAAAATGAGATAGACACAATATTTATACAATATACTCACATAAATCTCACATTTATTATTGTTTTTATTTCTTTCTTCAAAAATTTTTGGTTCCTTTATGTCACAAACTAGTAGTTATAACAATCCAATAGGGAAATGTACTTGATTTAAGATAAGATTTAGTGAAAAAATTAAAAATGTTGTACAAGTCCTATGACTGAAATTTGGAATCAATCCAACTTGCATACTATTTCTTTTAATTTTCCTAAGTTTAAGGGTAATTTAGTAATTTTAGCATAGTTTAAGAACTCAAAGGAGTTCGAAAAGTCTAGATTTGTGATTTTTACATTTTTATCTTTGTATCAATATGTTTCAATGTGAATTAGACGCCTACAGGATTCAGAAAAGATCTTCTAATAACTCTAAAAAAATATATCTACATGTGTTGAGTGAGCTTTTGTTCAAAATACTCTTTAAAAAAGTGGAGTATCAGAAAAGCCTAATAAGGCACCTTGGTATTAAGTTAGAAACTTGAGTGTATTGACTCGTAGTTATTTCCTATACATAAAAAACTATGAAATAAGTCATATACTATGTGAACAAAGTGTCTCTCTTCTTATTTAAATTAGTCCCTTTTTGGCTCGTGATGCTCAAAGGCTTTAGTATGGGGAAATCATGTAACTTGGTATGTGTGGGTGCTTAATGACATTCAGTTATGACTTATAAATATGTTGTATATGGAATTTTATTGTATGGGTGATAAATCTTTGATATCCTACAATTTTTACCAAAAATGCCATAAGAATTTTAATAGAAAGGTTAGCATGTTTGCTAAGAATAGTAAGTATGCACCACATAGTTTTGGCTAGAAAGCTACCGATATGTGATAGATGGTATCAAATTAATTTATGTTTAAGGGCTAAGATTAAGTAGGTTATAATTAGTTTGGATGCAACTTGTCCAATGCTATATAATGGATATGTAAAGTAATCATTCTCACACTTGGAAGAGTTGTTACCAAAAACTTAAGTAGAAAGTGCAAGATATTGGATTTGTTTGAGAGGCTAATGTGTGGGAGGATGATTGATTCAAATGACCATGGATTAGTCATCAGGTATACGCATTTGTGCCAAAGAGCTATCTCACTTGTGTGCATAAGATGTTGGTTATGTGCTTATTTATAATAAAAGCATTGAGGGGTGCAAACCACTATCTAGAACAATAAATAAGGTGATACCTATCTAAAGGGGGAGCCTTGGTCGTATTAGAAGACGTAACTATTTCTTAAGGGATTGATAAAGCCAAAGGATGAAACCTTTAGCTGTGCAAAAATTTGTGACCATAGTTGAAAGGCATAAGCAGATTGCTCTAGTGAGAATAATTTAAAATCATGTCGAGGTAGTTTGAAATAAGCATTCTTGTTGCTCAAAAGAGCATAACTAATAGGGAAGAAAAGAAATTCAGAGGAATTAACGCAATATGCAAAATCTGTAGGTTAATAAAGAGCATGCAATCTTTCATAAGATTTTTTTGATGTAGTAGGGAATGCTATATAGTTGCTTTGTGAAATGCCAATAATGACTTAGAGAAAGAGTAGTAATCTAGCACTACCTTAAGTATTTCTTAAGGGATTGATAGAGTCAGAGGATGAAACCTTTAGTTATGCAAAAACTTGTAACCATAGTTGAAAGGCACAAGTAGATTGCTCTAGTGAGAATAATCTAAAATTATGTTGAGCTAGTCTAAAAGGAGCATTTATGTTGCTTAGAGGAGCGCATTTAATAAGGAAAAGAAGAGATTTAGAGGAATTAATGCAATATGCAAAATTATAGGTTAATAGAGAGCATAATCTCTCATGAGATTTTCCGATGTAGTAGGGTATGCTATATAGTTGCTTTGCGAAGTGGCAATAATGACTTAGAGAAGAGGTAGTAATCTAGCATTACATAGTTACAGGGTTAAAAGACTTTATGCTAATAACCATGAATTCATATTTACTTATGCATAGACAAAGTAGAGCTTAAGTTAGAGTGAAGAATTTTCTAAGCCTAACCCCCTTTCAAGATGTTAAACAAAGGGAACCATTCAAGGATGCACTTAAAAAAAGTCATCGGAGAACACATGAAGGAGGGTTGTGTGAACTACAATGCTAGAGAGCATTAACTCCGAAGGAGTTGTGATGGTTAATGGGATTCTAGTAGGTATCGATTTACAAAGGATTAAAAGATCTAATCGAGTGTAAATGTGGCATTACAAAGTGTTATGAATTAACCGAAAATGACATGAGCAAACTTATGAGTAAAGTTATGAAGTCTTTATGTAGATTAAGTACAAGTTTTCATTCTTGTATCAATGTAATGGAACACTAGGTGTAAGACATTTGCTAATAGGCAATTCAAAGTACCAAGCATTATTCATGAGTTATAATGTTAGCACATAATCTTGCTATAGTGGTGGCATCTGTACAAGCTATAAAGGTAGTGAGTACAAAGTTGCAAAGGCAACTATCAATCTAAGTGGAAAAGTAGTAATAGAGGGTATCAAGACACTTCAAAAGGAAACTATAGAGGTAGCCTTTTGAGAAATTTATGGAGGATGAATTTGGCTAAGAGGATATTGGTGTTATAAAGGCAATAACATAATTTTAAGGTAAGGGAACATTTATAATGCTTAAAGATATAGGCATGAATAGTCAAGATAGTAATTCAAAAGAGTAGGATAAAGATCAACATGAAGTTTTGACAAAGTAAGTAAAATTTTCATAAGGATATGTCATATTAAGGCGTCAATAAGGATATCAATATTTGAAGTGGGGAAGAATATTATAAACTAGTAGTTGTGATAGTTTAATAGAAAAATGTGCACAGTTTAAAACAAGATTTAATGGAAAAATTAAGCATATTATAGAGGTTTTATGGTCAAAATTTGGAATTAATCCAACTTATGTACTATTTTTTAAAATTTTCCAAGTTTAACGGTTTGAGAATTTTGAAGAGTTCAAAAAGCATGTATTTATAATTTTTACATTTTTATATTCATGTTAGTGTGTTTTGATATGAATTAGACACCTGGAGTATGGCAAAAAAGGCTTATAGTGACTTAAAAAATATGTTTACTTATGTCAAATGAATTTTTATTCAAAATGCTCTTTAAAAAAACTAAAGTATTAGGAAGTTTCAGTGGGGTGCTTTGGTATTGAGTTAAGAATTTGAGTGTGTTGGCTTATAATTATCCCATAAACACTTAAAACTATGGAATGAGTCATATGCCAAGTAAATGGAGTGTCCCTCTCCTTATTTAAATCAATCCCTTTTTGCTCTTTGTGCCTAAAGGCTACGAGTGTAAAGAGATCTTATGACTTGGTATATGTGAGTGCTTCAATGATATTCGATTGTAACTCACAAATATATTGTACTTGGAATTTTATTGTATGGCCATTAAATTATTGATATCTCACTATCTTTACTAAATGTGCCATGAGAATTTTAATAGGAAAGTTAGCATGTTTATCAAGAGTGGCAAGCATGCAATGCATGATTTTGGCTAAAGAGCTACTAACTTATGACATTTTGCTAAGTAATCGTTGTTCTTGTATAAATCCCCCTATTCATCTTTTATAAACACAAAATCAATGGTCCCAAGAGTGCCACAATAAATTTCAACTTACAACTACTTGCAAGAAGGGAAAACTAATATGTCTTATTCTTTAAAGTTTTTCTAAGTATCCTTGCCAAGGGGCTTGTTGGAGTTCTGCTCTATCTTGATTTATTTTCACTAGGTTATGTAATAACTCAAGTGTTTCCAGTATTATGATTTTGATTAAAGTGAGTAATTGCTCTCAAAAAAGTGAAAATTATTATCATAAATTGTGATTTGTACTTGATAATATTGTATTTTCATTAAGTTTCATAACTACAATTTTTCATAATTTACTCCACAATAATAATATAATTTTATATTTGTTTGAAAATTTACCAATCAATCACAATGACGTTAGTTATGATCACAATTTAAAATCATGATAAAATAAAATGAAAATAATTGTATAAGTTATTATAAATGGAAATGGATCTAGTACATTTCCTAGAAAATGTGCAAGGTGAATTTTGGATAGAGATAGATATAGAATTTTTTTTCATTTGAAATTGTGAGTCCTAACAAAGAAAAAGCAATGGGGCTTGGTGAAAAAATTGAGTCTTTATCCTTCTAAAAATGACAAGAAAATAATAGAAGAAAAAGAAAAGGATTTAGATCCATTATAAATATACAAGTATTACTTTAAATTATGGTTTTTGTTGTGGTTTTAGTTTTGATGCAACTAGCAAAAATGTAAGAAAATGTAGTCATTGCGACAGAAAATTGAGGAAAATTGTATATGCTATTCAGTCTTCAATAGCAATATTGCGACTAAAGCCATAATTTATACTACAAGAAATTTAATATTTAATGGTTGTAGTGATACTCTCTTTTTATATGGCTTTTATAGAATAATTTCACATTATGATTGTAAAAATTATCATTCAGTATCTATTTTTATATGCCTAATTAGAGTCATTTATTTACAAATAACATTATGATTGTACCTGTATCATTTACTAGTAACATTATGATTCATTTAGAATTAATTTCTATGGGTAGGTAATAGGTCACATGGGCTCACTAATGACACTTAGAAAAGCAAATGCATAAGATCTGGTCTCAAAAAAACTCAAATTGGGGGGTGCATATATCTTTTCCAAGGGTAAATGTTCATTTGTTTCCTACTGTGCAAGTTATACATTCAAGTAGTTTTAACTTTTAACCTTATTCCTTTATTGCCAATATATCTTAGTCACATTGATGTCTTAAATTGATGTTTCTATTTTGCATTTCTCTTCCTATTACTCTTTTGGGACTAATATGGATATTTTTGCTTCAATTGAACTTCAGTTGATCTAATTTAACAAATGAATTTTTACCTTGTATCTTTTACTAGTAATTTATGTGAGTATTTTTTTTTCCTTATGTCTTGGCGTCTTAAGATTACTTAAATGGAAGTAATCTGCTCCAAGACTCTATGTCTTTCGATTGTGCTTTATTAGCTTTACATGAATATTGTTGCTTTAGAGAAAGGTAACGCATGGATGACATCATGGAACTGGTATCTTCTTTTCACTTGTAAACTTTTCATCTTTTAAATTTTCTTTAATTCCGAATTAACAAGTTTTCACTTCTTCATGGTCGAACTGTTGTAATTTCCTTTACTTTAGTTCCAGAAAGCGTCTCCATTTTCCGGTCAATTCTGCATCAGATTTTCACCAACTCTTGCAGTTGGAAACAACATGTATGTATTATGTTGTTACTCTTTGGAGGAAAACACACATTGAGAATAAACTTTTATATTGATTAATAAATGCATGAGGATATGCCTATATTAGGCTTGCGTTAATAATAATAATAAGTCACTTGATTAGGAGTATAAACAGGTCAACATAAACTTCTAATCATTTTGCACGTTTTACTTTCATTGATTTGCTTTCTAGTAACGGTTTATGAATAATAATATCTTTTATTAAAGCTTAATCTTACAATAATTACTATAGATAAAGAGAGAACATTTAGTCACTCTTCGAAAATATATGCTAGATTTCTTTAGAGCTTCTAACCCTGAATCTGATTCTGGATCTGACAGTGCTACAATGATATTTGCTCCTATAGCTGATATATATGTGTTGCTTAACATGAGTAATGGGAATATTAGACTTTTGATTGGAGGTAGATTTTTGGTTAGTTATCTTTTCCAGATAAATTGTATTCAGATATACTCATTTTGGTTATATATATATATATATGTACACACACACACTTTTATGTGAATTAAAGTTCTTGAAAATTGAGAAAAATATAAGCGACGGAGCTGTTTTTCCTGCTGGCATGCCCTAAAGAGTCCTAACTGGAGGTTGTTTCACTTTTTTTTCCTTTTGAGGGTGATAATGAGAAATCATTGCATGACTCAATTTAGAATAATCACGACGATTATGTTTGGATCGAATGAAAATGAGAGAGATTTTGATACGTGATTATAATAATATATTAATAAATTTAAAATTTATTAATTTATATAATATTATGTAAAAATTTAATAATTTAAAAAATAATGTAGGATAAAATAGTGCAGTGTAACGTATACCAAAATGGGGAGGGGAGGTGGTGGAGTGAACAAGGGACAGAAATCAACTTCTGATTGAAATACGAGAAAGGTTAGGAAACTGGGCAAAAAAATGCTGTGGGGCCCGCAAAAACATATTCGCTTCCCAATTTTGAAATGAAAACAATGATGATGAGGGTGCTTGCTATGGTGCCCTTAGGGTTTGGTACCCGGGGTGATGTGACAAAATACAAGTCATTGGATGAGATTACAAAAGTCTTAGCATTGACTTAGTAATCTCATCCAATGGCCTGTATTTTGCCACACCACCCCGGGTTTGGTACCACTAGGGGCACCTTAGAATTCACCTGATGATGATGATGATGATTTTAAAAATGTCCTCATGTGCACGGTTATATATTCTATTTTGTAATTTGTTTTAATTAATAAAATAATAAATAAGTAAAATAAGTGAAATCACTGAACATTAAGTAGCAATTGTAAATTAAAGAGTTTATGCTAATTATAAATAAACCAAAAAATTTAGATATTAAATTCTATATTTTATATATAAGATTACAATTATAATTTATCTGAATAAAATTTATCTGGAAAATGTATAGAACATGAAGGTCGTAGAGTAGGCCATGTAAGAGGATTTGCCCTCCTGTTTTCTCTTGATAATTCTCAATCTCTGGCATCTTTTGAATGGCTTTCTTTATCAAAGAATAACGATTGCTTTCCTTCACCTTACTATTCTTTAATTATTCATTTGGACATTATTAACCTCTAAATTTTGAAATAGTGAGTATTTTAAGTAACTTATTTAGGGAGCACTATATTTTTTGGCATGAATTAGAAATGCATCATATCTATCTAATAATATATTTGTCATGATTTTGTCCTTTTAAAAATTTTCGACCTATGAATTTCTAGCGCGAGTTTTTCTCGCACGTGCAACAGAATGCATTAGTAGCTATTTTCTTTCTCTTCGCATGACGATGGCATTCACTCGCAGTGATGGAGTGTTTGTTCTCTCTAATGTTAGAGAGCAATAATTGGGTTGGATGCCATGGGCATGAGGATCTGGTCTCAAATAATGCAAATTGGTCCGTCTTTCAAACCAATATTTTGACTCACATACAATTGTATTTTTTTTCAATTTAAAATGCCCCATAAAAATTATTCCAACGATACTTAAGATGAAATGGAATAGTAATATCTTATCGACTTATATTATAAGATTTTATTATTATAAAATTATTATAATTTAAAATTATATATATAATTATAAAGAGAGAGAGAATTTCTATTTAATCAGTATAAAATATTTTACACTATTAATTATTAGTGAATGAGAATAAAATATATTATTAAAAATGCAATAATAATTAAAAATTTTAATAATTTTTTATTAACATATTATTTCTATAACTTAGATATTTAATTTTTATAAAAATAATTAATTTTATATCAAATCGAGTTGACAAGATAATTTGAAAGAATAAATTCAGTAAAAATTGCATAAAAGTACTATTAAATTTTCAATACCTTGCAAGACTAGAAAATTTCTCATAACAATAGTACTAGCTTTTTTTATGTAATTATATTTTCATACATAAAAATTATTTGGAAATAACCTCCTAAATTAATACATTTACTTTCTCTAAAAATTACATTGAATGTATTTTATTTATATTATGTTTTATCAATAATATTTTTTAAAAATAATTTATTACATATAATTATAATCAATCAAAAATGAAAATTGTAAATTAAATATTTCTTTCATAGCTTGAAATTAATTTTGATAAAATTAAGTAATTTTAGTATAAAAATTCAATTTTAATCATTTTAATGCAATTATTTGCTACACAATATAAATAAATATTGGGATGATTATTTTCTAATTATTTAACATATGAGTAAGAATGGAATAAAATTATAATTTTATACAATATAATATTAAAATTTTTAAAACCTATTAATTAGCTTAAAATATAAATAACTTCTAAAGAATTCTCACAGTAATCTACAAGTTACAAAGATTTTATTATAGATTATATATCAACATTCAACAGACAAAAATAAAAAAGATTGCATAAGTTTATCATTTATAAAAAATTAATTTTCTTAATATTATTATTTTATTAAATAAATAATGTATCTCTTATAATTTTTTATTAATTTCTATATAGGACATCATCTCTGTTATTTGTGATAATGTGAATTTTCTAAGACTTTCAAAGAGAACATTCGATGATATTTCTGATGTTAAACCAAATGTAAATTTCATTTTGAAAATTTTCCCTTTTTACTTTAGATCCTAACTGATTGCTAAATCAATCAACTAAATTTCAGACTTCTAAGCACCATTTCTCACGCTTTCAACAGTACATTCTGGTCCTGATTATTATCCTTAGACGTATCCTACCTTTAATTTTAATTAATCCCATAACTTCCTGAATTATCCTTGACGAATTATGAAGTCTTCTGTTCTCTTCATCTTGTTTTGTGAAATATAGTAATTAGCGCAGAAGTCCATTTGCAAAGAATTTTTTTAATTAGTTCAATCAATGTATATTTTCATTTTCCATAGGCTTGGCTCTCAACATTCGGATTGGAAACACTTCGATTGGACATACTCAGATTTCTCGGGATTTTCGGACATTGGCTCTACGTGGCACATTTGTTAACGGGGAGTCCAATGAGTGTACCATTGACTTGGATCGCAGTTGTACTGTCCATGGATATATATTTAGGCTTTTCGCAGGAAATAGAACAATAATTAAATCATATATAATAAATTATGTTTTTTTGTTTATTTTTATATTTAATAAATCAGATAATATTTATTCTTTATTATCTATCAGGGTATGCATTTATATAAAAGTTAAGAATTAATATTTATATATTAAATTTCATATAAATTAATATTATTTCTTTTTTATATGTTTGATTTTATCCTATTTTTTTAATTTATTTATTATAATATTTGATCATGTATGCATTTGTCTATATATGATAATAATAATTGATTAATATAATGTTATAATAATATGATAACTTTATTAATTAGTAATAATTTAAAATATATATATATACACATTGTATCTCCTATTACTTAAGCTAAATTTAATTATGTGAATTCCATAATTATTCAAATGACATGAATATAATGATAAATTTTAAATTAATTATCTAAATATTTGATAATTTAAAATTTAAAAATTTAAATTTATATTATAAATTATTATTAATTAAATTAAATTTAATTAAATTTGTGCATTACCGGAGTTAAAAGCTAGTTATTTTATATTTAGTGATAATTCTTGATTTATATTCAATGTCCAATTAAAATCTTATTTTTTATGCATATAATGATATTGTTTAAAAAATTTAATCCATTAAGAGAAAATTTTAAAAAAAACTTATTATAACTTTCGAAATGATTTTATTATAACACTGACAAAGAATCACAAAAAACTTTTGGCTTCAATAACTACTAAACATTTCATCAATTAATTCTCCCGTCAGAAAAGGACCGATTCCTCCCTATCTTCGGTAGCATGCGTGTCCTAATGATACACAAAAAACTGAAGCCGCCTTTCACGAAAACGTGTCCTAATGCTTTTTTCCTGGACTTGAAAATGCAGTTCATGTCTGTTTCATCACAGTAACAATGTGATTGTGATTTCATGATTAGTATTGTATTATAATTTGTGAGAAGGATTTTTAGCATTCTGGAATTGTGGCAGACGAGATGTAGTTAATGCCAAATTTATCACGCGAAAAATCTTATTGTGATTTTACGAAAACTTATCATTTTGTTATTAATTTGGGTTTGTTGAATAACTTTATATGAAAATTTGGTAAATTATGTTTATTTGCAACTTGCAATGCAGTACACAATTTCTTTCTCAGCTGGCAATTCTAATACCACAATCAATCCATGGAATCATTTATGGACTATGGTTTATACGTTGTTTGATTAATGATATTGAAGCATTTAAAGGTTAAAAAGATTAACTAGGAATACATGGAATAGTAAATAGTTTATCCTGTGGAAAAATTTCGCCGATAGAAATATTTGTTCTATAAACCGACTGGAATACAACATTTTAGAAAAAGTGGCGATCAAAAGAAATGATAGACAATTGCTATGCTTTCAATTTATAACAACAATAAAATATAGTTTCGTGGTCGTAATAATCATTAAATATTAATATATGAAAGAAATAATAAATGACTTAAAATGAGAAGATTTTTAAACTATTAATGGAAAATTAATCAATAGGAAATTTGATCTACATTTATAGGTTTTATTAAATATATTTCATTAATTTAAATAATTCCTTCAAAATTTCAAATTATTAATATATTTCTAAAATTTCATAGTATGTTCCAATCAGGTAACCTTTTTCTTTGACAAGAAGTAATTTATTATATATAAACATAACATGAAAATTATAATTTAAATATTTGTCACATAACTTTGAATTAATTTTGATAAAATAATGTAAGTTTAGTACAAAAATTTAATTTTAATCATTCAAATATAATTATTTGCTACACATTATATATAAATATTTAGATGATAATTTTCTAATTATTTAATATATGAATAGGAATGGAATATAATTATAATTTTATATAGTATAATATAATCTTAAAATTTCTAAAATCTATCATTTAAATTTAAAATTAAAATAATTTCCAAGGAATGCCCGTGGGAATCCCCAGGCTACATTCTAGTTTTATAATATTTGGAGTGTTTTAAGAGTCTTTTCAAGTTTTCTTCCCCGCTGCTGATCCTCTTTAGTGTGGGATTTTCTTATTTTTGTTAAATGTAATCGAATGACGGTAGTTCAAAACAGCTATCGTTTCTTTTAAAACAGGTTAATTAAAATATAACGGCAATTATAAATTGTCATACTTTTTTTTAAACTTCGTAGTGGTTATAAACCAACAGTATACGTTGCCAAAAAAAAAATTAAAATTGATTACAATGCTATGCTATTTTTTTTTTTTTTTTTGCTTTATTGAGACAGAATTTTCTTATTTTGAGATGAAATTTCTATTCCAATACAAGGAAATTTTTTTAAAAAAATTTGGAGATGAAAATTTCTATCCCAAAATTAGTATGGAACAAAAACACAATGGCAAATTTGTTGTAACGAGTACTTTTGCAATGAAAATTTTTTTCATTCCAAGTAGGGATGCAAACAAGTCAAACCAAGTCAAACATCTGCATATTCGGGCTTAAGCTTGATAATATTAAATGAGTCCGAGTTCAAGTTTGAACTCGAGCTTGAGCTCATCAAGTCTAAAAATATTTAAACTCAAACTTAATTGAACTTATTCGAACTTAAACGAGCCTTAGATTCCTTACTCTAAATTCCTAATCAAGCCTAAATATTCAAGCTCAATCTTGAGCTTTAGCTATATTCAATCTTAAATAAGTTTAAACAAACCTAAACTAGTTTATACAAGCCTATAATAGTTTAATAAATCTCTTATATTTATATTATATAAATATAAAAAATAAAAATATATTTAATACTAAACTCATTTAAGCTCACGAATAATTCAAGTAGAGTAATAAAAGGCTCAAGTTTAACTTGTTTGATAAATGAGCTTGATTCATTAAAATTTGAGTTCAAATCAAATATTTTACAAATTGATCTCAAACTATTTATAAATAACTCAACTCGTTTGCATCCCTAATCCTAAATTTCATTCCATATGGGGTTTAGGATGGAATTTTGGCATCTTTGGGATGAATTTTTTTATCCAATTTCCATTTTATTTTTGTAGTGATATGAATTTTTTTTGTTGTAAATAGCTATGTACACCTTAAATCTGCCCTTAGAGGGCCTTAAGTATTAAATGATAATGGTTTGAATAAATCTTATATGCCTTAGGAATTTTCTTTATGGGTGTCAACTACACTAGCTTATCATTAAAATTATTAGGAATTATAACTATTTCTAACTCTTTTTTTATATAAGAAGCAATCAAGTTGACTAGTGATATTTTGCTATACAAATATTAGAATTAGCATATCATTTATAAATTTTGCTTTAGTGCTAAAGATCTAAGTATAATTAAGGTAGGTCAGTGGAAATTAAGTAATTGGATTTCATGCCAATCACAACCTAGGGAGGGTTGTGATAAAGGTAATATCAAAGCATGTATATGAATTTTTTTTTTCGAATAAGGTCCTAGGATTAATTAATTAAATTATATTTGTTTGCTACTGAAATAGGTTGTCAAGATCCATTTTCTAGCCAATCATTATCAATGTGAATATATTATATCAACATCTTCACAAGCCTCATTTAACTTTCTTTTTTAAACACCGGTTGTTTTCAAAAAGACATGCAACTTGGAAAGGTTTTCATGGAAATTAGATTTAAAAACAATATAATGGTTGTTACGGATTTGCTTTTGAAAACTTCTTTTCTTAATTAGTAAATGGTCATGATGACCGTGACCTGTGAAAGGAAAACCACTAAGAATTTTGGCCAATTTGAAAACTACATAGGCAACTATACTTGTGAGAATTTTTCTAAAAGATCAATTTGAAAGTCATGATTCCCCTTGACTCTTTTGAAAGGATTGAATTTTCTTGAGACTGTACTAAGAATAATTTTGAAAAGAGACACTTGATGTGTTTATTTAAGATCATGAGAGCAATGACACTATATAATTCTTTTAGAAAATTCAAGATAGAACTTCTTGACATTTGAATGAAAATCAATATTGTAAAATTTTCACTTCTTTCTAAATATAAACCATGAGCTTTGATTTGCTCAGAGGACATAATTGAGTTGAAATCTTTTGAAAATAAATAGATTTTATATGATGAAAAATAGATTTATTTTTCTCTTGAATTTCTACGAGAAAATTGTGACATCAAGGAGAAAGGAAATAACTAAAATTTTTATTTTTATAAAGGAGTTCAAACTGTAAAATTAACACAATATAATAGGATTAGATTGAGTAAACTCATGAAGCTGGATGATTCTACCTTTAAATTGCATTAAAAGAATATGAAAAAAATTCCTTTTTTTCCATAACAAAACCATGAATTAAAAAAATCTACTTGAAATATAATTCCATTTTTTTAAAGTAAGATAAGATTTATGCAAATAATACTAAAATGGAAAATTTAAGCAGGGATAAATAAGATTATACAGAAGATAGTGTGGATCTTATGATCCATACATAATTGTTTAAAGTTCATTGGGCTTACCACATAGGCCCGAAATACTTATACAGAACCAAATGTCTAGTAGTTGAAAATGGAAATAAGAAATATGCTAAATGATGATTTATGATTTGGTTCATGGCTGATCATAAGTGTGAAAATTTTTATTTGGAGGGTGTTGGTCCTACTAAGGAGGTTGTGGTGGAACAAGCGGTGAATGAGGAATGACTAGTAGTGGTTGATTCAACGTGGGTTTAGAGCCGAATTTATTAAAGCCTTATAAGAAGTGTACAGGTCACTGGTTGGTCCCTCAATATTCAAATGATATTGATTTGTATAATATATATTAGGAATCCGAGGGACGCGCCAACAGGAACCATATTCAAGCCCATTTTTATCATTTTTTTTCCCTGTAAAATAGAATTCTAAGCAATAAATATCATAATGTGTGACATACAGTCTTTACTGGTAATCAATAATTGTGGCGAAAGCATCCATTACATGGGAAGGGTATTTGGAAAAATAAATAGCAGCAAATGTATAGTGACTATAAAAACTCATTGAATGGCTATTTAAACTACTATTCTAATAGGTTTTAATTAGAGAAATATACACAGAAAAATACATATTTAAACCAAACTTGAATTCTTACCAAATTGACTTAAAAATAAATTCACAGTTGTTTGATTGGCTTTTGAAAATAAATGGCAGGAGATATGCAGCTTACTTCCTTACTATAAATAGCAGCCAATGTATACTGACTATAAAAACTCATTGAATGGCTATTTAAACTACTATTCTAATAGGTTTTAATTAGAGAAATATACACAGAAAAATACATATTTAAACCAAACTTGACTTCTTACCAAATTGACTTAAAAATAAATTCACAGTTGTTTGATTGGCTTTTGAAAATAAATGGCAGGAGATATGCAACTTACTTCCTTACTATTCTTGTCATCCTTATCCATTCATCCACAACCACCTTAGTATAAAAAGGCCTTAGGTCATAAACTTCCAACACATTTCAAAATAAAATATATTTCTTTAGGCAATTAAAATATATATAATAAAAAAAAAGCTTCATATAGTATTTAATTTATCATACTAGCCATTTATAGACTTTTATTTCATGTTATTTGTTAGGATACGGTCTATGCCATAGTCATCCCTTGGCCTTAAGTAACCCAAATAAAATTCAAGATATTTTTTATTAGTCATAAAACAAGGTTCATTTTGATATTCTTGACCTAAATTCCATATAACATTTTTTTAACAAAGCCCAAAAATTTTCGAATATTTTTAAGAGGCCTCTTTTAACAAGATACTATAACAAGAGTCCACAAAATATCTCTAATTTTTTTTCATTGGAACCGTTAAGGCAAGAGAGAGAGAGAGTATGATGGAGACCTCACGGGTAAATTGGCTTCCCCCATTAGCATTCCTCCATTTTTCCCAAGCAAATATTCCTCTCTTTCTTTACTCGAAGTCAAGATTTCCACACCCTAAAATTAGCAACCTCCTTTCTGCCTTTTCTTGTGAGCCCATGAATTTACAAAGAATATTATTCTTACCTTTTGTTGTACAAGAGAACCTAACGGTTAAGCTCATGAGCTTCTTCTTGTTTTAGAAACAATATATATATATTGCTTTGTTTGCTTTTGGGAATCAGAGTTTCGTAGCCAAGGTTTCAAGATTTTTCTTTTCTATTTTTGTTTACTCCAAAAAGCATACTAATTCATCATAGGAATTTAATCAATAACTTTTTTCCTAAATCAATCTTAGCATTCTCTTCTAAGATTTAGTAGAGTAAAATACTACTTCAAGAAAAATATTAGAACAATATTTTCCTTTAATTTCTTGACAAAATTTTCAGGATGTTCAAGCAAACATAGGTCCTAAATTTAATAATAAATGCTTCAAAATATACATTTCCAGCATATATTTTTTGATAAAAAAAATTAGGAGAAAAAACGAAAGTTTCCATTCACAGAGTTCTTGGACAATATTCTGTGGAGAAGCACCTAAAAACAAGAATCAAATTTTCTTTTTCTGTTGAAGTAATTGTAAAAATACAAAAACAAGAAACTAAAAATTAAATGAAGAGCGAAAATTTTACTAAAGGCAATAAGAGTAAAGTGAATCACATTATTTTGATTTATTTCTAAAAAAGACGTCTCATTTTGTCTCTTAATATTTGAAAAAAAAAAAAGGAAAGCTGAGAAAGTAGGAAGCTTACTGCTATTTCTGGAAGTGTGCTTGGCATTGTTTTTGTAAGAGAAGAGAGAAAACTTTGGATAATACAGTGCGGTTGCCGTAAGAAGTAGTGCCTACAGAGTAGAAAGAATTCTATTTATAGGAATTTCTTGTCCCTCTTGATTAGCTTTTGTGCGTTAGAGAGCAATGTCCTTGTGAGAGAATAGCAAGTTGAAAAAGAAAGAGAGGACCAGACAAACTATTTTAGAAACATAAGTAAGAAAATTTTTAATATATTGGTGCATCACTAAATTTAGTTATTAAATTTTATTTATTTTATATAATATTATACATATAAATAAAATTTAATAATTTAAATTAATAATATATCAATATAATTTGTGCATCATAATCATCATCTAAAGATATGCTCATTAGCAGAAAGACCTTAAACAGTTGGTTTCTTTTTCTCACATTTTTGGTGATACGGGAATGTAATGCTTTACTAGATCGGGGGTAAAAATGATTTTTCCGGGTAAATTTTTCTTCCGAATACAAACAAATAAAATTTGATGATTTTGAAATCATTTTCTATTTCTGAAATTCATCTATTTTATTTGTAACTTTGTACTAAAGGTATTTGACAAACAGTTTTTTTATCAACTTTAACTGATTTGAGTATTTTTATTTGTTCGACTAAGTTAATAACTAATTTGAATATTTGATAAATAATTATTTTGATTAGTTTATTGATCAAACATCCATTTTTTAAAAATTTAAAATAGTAATTTTTTAAAAAAGTTGATTTACATTTTGTATATAAAAAATTCTTTCCCATAATAATAATAATTTTTTTTTACATTTCAATACTTGATGAATAAGGAAATACTAAATTTTATTTATTTATTTCCTAAATAAATATCTAATACATAAAATAAATTATAATTATTTATTTTTTAGATAAAAACTAAATAAGTATAATAACGTATATTCAAATATATAAATAATAATAGAAATAATTACATGAATATAATCATATATTTTCTATCAAATTGTACAAAAAAGAAGAGAATATATATTTTATTTCTTAGGAAATAATAAAAACTATATTGAGAAAATATTAATCTTTTGTCAAATAATTTTTTTTGATTAAAGAGTAATACATATTAAAGGAAAAAAAGAAATAACGGGATGATATTACTTAAGAAAAATATGTTTTTACACTTAAAATGTGTAATTTATTAATATTTTTAATGATAAACATATGGATTTTAATTTTAATATTAAAAATAATTATAAAATAAAATTTAATAATTACTACATTTACCAAAATATTAAAAATATTTCTTAACTAAAAAATTATAATTATTCATTTTTAAAGGAAAATCAAATAAGTATAATAAATTAAAATGATATAATTTTATTAAAAAATTTAATATAATAAATAATATATTATAATCTAAAATATTATTAAAGTGAAAAAGTTCAAATAAATTATAAAATATACACAAATATTTCTTAACTAGGAAATTATAATTGTTCATTTTTTAAAGGAAAATCAAACAAGTATAATAAACTAAAGTGATGTAATTTTAATAAAAAAATTAATATAATAAATAATATCTTATAATATAAAATATTATTAAAGTGAAAATTTTAAATAAATTATAAAATATATACATGCTCTTATATATTATTTTATATATAAATAGTTAATAATGATAGTTAATTTTATCAAATATCTTCGTGTAAATAGTTAATATAATTAATTAATTAAATCAATTAATATAATTAATTATGAAATAATATCCAATTCAATCAACTAATTGTTAATATGGTTAGCTAATTATTAACCATTATGTTTTTAAATATAGTATATGACATGAAACTAAAACAATATAATTTTAATATCAAAAGTTTTTCTGTTGAAATTTATTTTTTAAGATATATTTTTCTTAATTTTTTAATGCTTCTATTATTTAAAAAAATTTTAAATTTTAAATTCAGTATATCTAGTTTGGAATTTGCAAGCGGAAACTTTCGTCCTGTTCCCAAATCACCAGCACATATTCTAGGAAAATCCGACTAATATAGTACTTCCGAGACTTCTTCATCTTTCTATTAAATGTGCAACTATTTGAATTTTTTATCCCATATTTGCCCCCTAACTCAATTGCTGAATTGCAAACGGTGCCTTTGGAGTTATGCAACCACTAATAGCATAGGTTAAGGAAGGTTTTCAATATGTTGCCAAAAGAAGCACCAACTTCAATACCCTCAACTAGAGATGAGGTTTATGAATATGTTAAAAATACCAATGTCTTTTTTGGTAAATCTTGCTAGGCCACAGGTAGAAAGATTTTGTGGAAAAAGAGGTTCATATTTTTCAATCTTCCATATTGAAAAAAATAGCTTGGGAGACATAACATTGATGTCTTGCACGTAGAGAAAAATATTTATAATAGTCTTATTGAAACATTATTAAACATACTTAAGAAGAGCAAGGATGGAGTCAAAATAAAGTTAGACTTGGATGAAATATCCATTTGAAGAGAATTAACACCAAAAGAAAGAGGTTAATTTATGTATCTTCTAACAACTTGCTATAGTCTATTTAGGAAAGAGAAGACAGTTTTTTGCAAGTGTCTACTTAGTGTTGAAGTGCTACAAGGATATTCTTCAAACATTAAGATTCTTGTTTCAATAAAAAACTTAAATTTAGTTAGTTTAAAGTCTTATGATTATCATGCTATAATATAACAACAGTTACTGGTGACTATTCAATCAATCTTGCCAAAATATATTAAACACGTTATCACTAGAGTTTATTTCTTCTTCATTGTACTATATAGCAAGGCTATTATCTTGAAAAGTTAGATGACTCAGAAAATTTATGGTTATATTATGCTAACTTGAGATGTATTTCCTACCTTTCTTTTTTGACATTATAGTATATCTAGTTGTCTATTTGGTGAAGAAGGTAAAATTATATAGGTTAATTTGCTTGTGGTGGATGTAACCCTTTGAATAATATATAAAAAATCCTAAAAGAGTATTTTAAAAATTGACATCATCTTGAAGGATGCATTATCAAAAACTACATTATTGAAGAAGTGGTTGAGTTCTACAATGACTACTTATCAAATGTAGAGAATACTGAACTTCTAAAGTCTCATCATGAGGGAAGAAATTCATGTAAGGGAACATGAGGTGACTAGGTAGTGAGCATATGAATCTTGTAAGGGAATTGAATTGCAAAAAGAATGATCAATAAGCCCAAGCTAAACAGAATTGATAATTCTTTACTCAATTCTAAAGTTGATTTTATTTTCGAATGGCATAAGGATCAAATGCTATTTTTAAGACCATAAGATGGCTAGCACATGAACCATGCATAGAGGTTATGTATTATTATGAATATAATATCGATAAGTATTCTTTCTATACAAAGGATTAGGATAACAAGAAAACTATGCAAAAAGTGTTTAAAGAATTATATATCAGAAATTGATCAATGTTTAATTAAGCATCATTGTATATCTATTTTAGCATCATTTTGAAATTGTTTTATAATATAACAATATTGTCGATTTTTTTTATAAAAAGTAACAAATGACATTTATTTTTCAATCATCATGGAAAACAACATTCAATGTTGCTTATTTTCAAACAAACATTTAATTTTAATAATACTGTGTTGGTTTATTTTCATAATTGACATAGTATATCCTACCAACCCTACCCATCTAAACCCTAACCCTAAATCGTATCCCTTAGTTCTTTATTCCCTCATTCCAAACCTTAACATTATTCTTATGTAAAAGAATTTAAAGAATAAATTGAATAATAAAAAAATTAAAAATAGTAAAAAGTTACATGCAATAACCTAATAAAAGATGGGTGTTTCATTAATTCTATCTTGATATCCATTGGTCGATATGCAAGATTTTCATTCCTAGAAAAGCTTTTTAAATACAAAACTAATAAATGCAATGAGTATTCATGAAAAATTAGTATATGATATTACACATTTTGTATGAATAAATAGTATATAATACCATACAATGCCAAAAAAAAAAAGAATGAGATCAAATTTCTTACCTAAACAAACTTATTCAAAAAGTTACATCAAAAGATAAGTAACAAAATATGATTGATTAAGAAACCAAAACCTAAATTGCAAGAATAAACACAAAAGTAAAAAAAAATTTCTTATATTTATATTTTATATTTTTCTAGTGGATACGAAATTTCACATATTTAGACATACGCTAACGAAACTTCAATTCTACAAAATAATTAGTGAATGAAGACATAAAAATGAAGAAGTTTTTTAAGGTTAGAAGGAAAGCATATCTTATCAAATACAAAATCATTTTAGGATTAAAGCAATTTTAAGATAAAATTTGCACATGATGTCTTGCTTTAAACTTTTATTTTCAATTCACTTCGTGGGCTAAGTTTTCACATTGATTAATACAAAAAATTGACATCCAAGTTTATATTAGACATAGGTTAAGTAAAAGACACCATCATCTTTAATACAATAATATTGTCCTATTTAGTAATGTTTAACATTGATGATAGAGTAATAATTGATGTCATAATAGACAATGTTGTTTATTGAAAAATAAATCTTTTTTACTTAAGCAATGTTTTACATAATCATTCCATTACAATCTTAGAACCATTGCAAAATTATTCCAGAATAGGCAAATCCAACAAACATATGTAATAAAATAAAAATGATTCAATTATGTATATCACATATATCAAATCAAAATCCAAATGATAATTGAATTCAATAGGATTAAAATCCATTTTGGCATTATGATATTTTTCTTATATAATTAAATAGATATAAACAAAAATAGATTAAATGTAAATGAAACAAATAAAAAATGAAAGATCTATTATGAAAGACATTATACAAATGAAAAGGAAAAATGAGTAGCATCTACTCATAATTCCTTTAATATAAATTTTACTTAATAGCTAAATGGTTAACGACGTCAATTTACTAAAAGTAATTGTTATGGTTTTCCATTTTTTATTATAGTTTAACTAATGCTCAAATATAAGAAGTATAGTTTAATACATATATTATTATAACTAGCAAACATCAGTTCTAAGAAATAAACAGACATGGTTTATTTATTTATTACTATAGAATATTAAAATATTTAAAATTTCAAATGAAAGGTGATAAGAAAAAAAGAGTTATGTTTAAATTAAATATACATAGAGTTAATTTTATCTTGTTTTATGAAAATTAATAATAAAAAAGATCAAGTAGAAACTTCAAACACTTACACATAAAATAAATCATTATATTGAAATCTTTTAAACTTCAAATTGAAGATGATAATGTTTTTAAATATTTTAAAAAGAAAGAGAGTTATTTTTTAACTAATATTTTTACATTGAACCATTATCTATTCAAAACTGATAATTTTAGACATAAAAAACAAAAAGCTATCCAAGTACAAAAAGTTAACATAAATTATAGTAAATTGAAAATAAATAAAGAAATATATGAGATAATGAAGAATTATGAAATTGTAATTTTATTTCCATATACTTCTTCATATCATTACTTTGACAAAATATAATAAACAATTAAATTTTCATTACATATATATTATTACATTATCAATAAATGCTTTAAAATACAAATACACTAAACAATTAATTCTCTATACTTAAAGGCTTTAGAGTTAGAGAGCTAATTATATGTTATATATACAACTTAGTAATTCTAAGAGGAGAGCTTCCATTTATCCTTGTAGAGAAATCAAGGTGGAGGCAAACTCCCATCTTAGTAATAATATGTTTGTTATTCTTTAACAAAACACAATAAAAAATCTTTAGCATGTTCATTATCCTCATTTCACTTTTGTTGAATAATAAATTATTGGTCAAGGTAATACACTTGCCTTCATTATTAATGCTAGAGTTTGGAATGAATTCAAAGATAGCCCTTCGCTAGAGTTTGGAATGAATTCAAAGATAGCCCTTCTTTCTTCTTGTAAAGCACATTTAGAGATAAAGTAAATCTTATCAAAGGACTTATCTCACCTCTAGTATCTTAACTTTCATATATTTGTTATTTATTAAAGGATTACATACTGTAAAATCTAACATATCAAAAGGAAGGCGAGTTCTTTGAGAAGATTTGTAGCATCTCTAAATAGATTTTATGAAATAGAAAAAGGGCTACCTTTAAATCAGAATCAAAATTCAACTCTCGAATTAAATAATAAAGGCTAAGGCATCGTAGAGATATTTCAAAGGAGAATGGAAAGAAATTTATATAAAATGCATGACATTAAACAATGATTATTAACATATATCTAACATCATAAAAATGAAATTCTCATGTTAAATTTATTGGTATACATTTTAAATGTCAATTATGTAAATAGCTAACATTGTAAGTGCTCGTAATCTCTCAGAACCTAGTGAATGTCATAGTATGTTTTAAATGAGCTATCTATTTGTCATTACAACTTCATTTGTGAATGTAATAATATGGTTTAAAAGAGCTGATTATTGGCATTACAACTTCATTTATGAATGGCATAATGTAATTTAAATAAGCTAACTATCGACATTAAAATTTATAAATACAAATATTTATTAGTTTTAGATAATATTTAGATATAGGTTCTTGTATATAACCCATATCTAATACTTTACAATTTTCAATAACATTATAAATACAAAAATTAGTTAGCTATTGATATATGTTTAGACATCAGTTCCTATATACAAGATTTCAATGCCTCTTACTATTTGAAAGCATGAGGTATTATATTGTATATTTTCATAATATATTATTCAATGATAGTTAAATTGCAAAATTTCTTAGTCTTTTTTATTTGATTATTCTTTTAAAATAAAATGTTCAATGACAATTGAACTAATTATAATTTTTTTATTAATTCATAATTTGATTGTAGATTGCACAACTAATGTAAAAAAATTAACTTATATAATATTAGTTACTAACAAAAACTAATGATTAAAGATAGTTCAATCATCTCTAGTAAGAAGATCAAACTTTAACACATCCACTTTAGAATTAATCAATGTTTACATTCATGGCATTTACAATGTTTTGTAAAATAATGAAAAATATATAAGACATTGGTTATTTACATAACCATTACTTAAAAAATATTTCAAAAGTTTCTTTAAGAAACATAAAACTTTTACGTGTTTGTTTAAGATAAAATTGACATTGAATGCATATTTTAGACATCAATTTTAGATTCATAACCAATATCTCATGCTCTACACATTATTTATAAAAGTTCATTCTCACTCTTCATGTTAAATATCTCAATGACATCTTTGCCTTCATTATATAATTCTAGAATATAGGTCAAATTTAAAGATAGTTCTTCTTTTATCTCATCTGATACATTTAGAAATACTACAAATTATTTTAAGGACTTGTCTTCTACCACTATGAAATGGGATCCTCCCTAAACCCCCGGACCCTTTCATGCGCAAACCCTCCCTCCATAATAATTAATAATAGAAAAGCCCAATTTATTAATTTTTCTTGATGTATATAGTGTATATAATTAAAATTATTTAACTTATATATAACAAGTCAAATTGAGTTTGAGCAATAAATTGGAGTTTCCATCAAAGATGATGATTTTTATACATAGTGGTTTTACTATTCTTTTCATTTATTGATTGTAAACATGTAGTGTTTATTTATTAATAATTTATTGTAGTTTTGTATAAATGGTTTTATGGAATACACACATATATATATGTACGTGTGTGTAATGATTTGGAAATAAATAAAATCATAATATAAATTTGCATTATTATTTTTCTTTACTTATCCATTTGTACTTTCATAATGAATTATTAAATGACAGTTATAAATTAAAATTATATAATCAACATTTAGATTATAGAAATTTTGAAATAGAATGAAAAGAAATAAATTTAAGTTTTTATTTAAAATAGTTAAAAATTAAAATTTTGCCTACAAATTAAACGTAAAACATCAATTATAAAGGATTATACCATTAATTGTTTATATGATAAATGTCTAAAGATATTTTAAAGGTTACTTGTTGAGTAAATAATAAACTTAGAAAAATGTTAGTTTTATGCTTATCTGCTGTTTAAAATAAAACCTAAATGAATTTTGTGTATGGATAAATATAAATCTTCTATAAATATGTGATATATATATATAAGTTGTGTTTTGAATTTTGATTAGATGTGTATAGTTAAATAATTTTTAATGAAAAAGGTGGCAAAGCAAAATAAATTGGTTATTTTAATAATCAATATTTAATTATTATGACCTCAATCCCTATTTTGTAACTAATATTAAACATTAGTTAATAAGACGACATCATTTTGTTCGAGACAATGGTAAGTTTTGTACCAATATCTACTATCCAAGAGTTATTTACCAAAGCTATATTTAGACATTGGTATTTTGTAACAATTGATGTGGAAACCTATATCTTCCAAGCATGATTTTAAAATAAAAAGGTTAAAATATGGTGATGAAAATTGAAAAAGTAAAACATGGTACTATTTGCAAAGTTTATCTCGAAATTTTTGCAACCCTAAAATGAATCTTTATCTTATGAGTTATGCTCTCATTTGAGCCTTAAAATAATTATCTTTAGTTTTATATTTTTACTCATTAATTATTTTATAAAATTGAATTTCCATTAACTTATGGTTAAATATGTGAAATTTAGCACTCACAAAAAAAATATAGAATATAAATGTAAAAATTTATTTATATTTTTATGTTTGTTCTTGAAATTAGTTTTTAGTTTCATAATCGATAATAAGTTTATTCCTATCATTTTGAATCTTTGATGCATCTTTTATAGGTTTATATATATAAGAAATTTGATCTCATTTATCTTCTCTAACATTTGTTGATATTATTTACTATTTATTTATATAAAACATATAATATTATATACTAGATTTTCATGAATGTTTATTATCATATTCAAGAGTACTTTTTTAGAAAATGCAAATCTTATATATTAAACAATAGGCATCAGGATAGATTTGGTAAAGTACTTATTTTTTATTAGGGTATTGTATATAACCTTTCACCTTTTTCAATCTTGTTATTTAATTTACTTTTTAAAATAGTTAAAATTAAAATTTTGTAAAGTCATAGAAGATGTTGATTTCTATTTTTGGTTAGGATAAGCTTAAATATGTAGGGAATAAGGAGGATGAGAGAATGATAAAAAGAGGGATCAGATTTGGGTTTAGGAAGGTGGATGTACGAGGGAGTAAAGAATAAAGGGATAGGATTTAGGTGATGAGGGGTGAAGAGGGTGCATACCATATTGCTCATCTACATCCTATTACTAATTGAGGGTTTTCTAAGGGGAGGGAAGCCATTTTTTTTTAGACATGTGCTAGGCTAAGAGAAAAAAAATTTCTTGCCCAACACTATCCTATCATACTCTCTTTTTTTTTACTCTTTAATTTATAATATTTTTATTTTAGGATAAAAATATTGTAAATAATTAAATTTTTATTTAATTAAATTAATTTTTAAGCTGTTCATATCAAATTAAATATATATTAACTATGAATTTTTCAAGGTTTTATACCTACTTATATACTATTTCATTTTTTATTTTTTTCACTTATATTACTTGCAATTCAAATCCTATTAAATAATGTAAATTTAACACAACAGAATTTCCTTTTATAATAAAATATTTTATAAGTTTAAATTTTTATTTAATTCAATTAATTTATTATATTATATATTTAGCTTTAACTTTGATTATTTTATGACTCTGGTAGTGTCTTTTTTCTTTTTATTTATTCTATTTCATAATCTTCAATTTTTTATGTTCATTTTTGCAGCTTATAACTCATATATTAATATTACTAAGTAGAATATATATATATATATATATATATATATATATATATATATATATATATATATATATATATTTAAATTTTATAGACATATCAACTAAGATTTTGTCAAAATTTTATAAATCATATATCGCACATCCTATTTTTTTCATTTATATTATTTACAATTCAAACACTATTGAATAATGTAAATTTGTCATAATATAATTTTTTACAGTAAAAATATTTTAAATAAATTAAATATTTCACTTAATTAAATTAATTTATTATATCATATATTTTATTTTTAACTCTTATTTTTTATTAGCTCCTATATTATTTTTTCTTTTCATTTGCTACATTTCAAGTTTTTTTCATTTTTCATATTCATTTATATTATTTATAACTCACACATCTCTATCATTGAATGTTATAGATATAACACTATATATTTTATTTTAAGATTTTATAAATATTTTAAATAAATAAGAATTTTGGATTAAAAAGTATTCTCTTCCTTTATCAATTAATTGTGTATTATATTTTTATTAACAATATTTGAATATTAAAATTAATTTTATGATTTTAAAATTTATTAATATTTTTTATCAATTTTTAAGTAATATATGTGAAAATAAATACATATTAATTGAGAGGATTTTGGAAAGGCTAAATATTTCTTTTATTTTTTCTTTTAATCTACATCATTATATATTTTTCTTATTTTTTTGTTCACTTATAATATTTAAGGCTTAGATACCAATATTTTTTATTAGTATAATATGTCACATTATATTTTTTATTAGACAAATATTTTAAATGAGTGAAGGATTTTAATTAATTAATTAATTAATTGTATATCTATTTTCCTTATTACTTTATGCCTCACAAATTATTTTTTATCTTTTTATTTTCTTTGTTACAAGTTTTTCTATTTTTTTTATGTACATTTCTATTATTTACAATTTAAACACTAATACTATTATGTAATATATTATAATATGATATATTTTATTTTTAAATTATTTAAATATTTTAAATAAATGGAAAGTTTAATATAAAATTATTAACAAAATTAATTAATTATATATTTTATTTTTAAATAATAATGTTTAAATATGTTTTAAATTTTACTTATTAAGATTTTCTATTTTTTATTTGTAATAATTTTTAAATATTGTATTTTAAGTTAAAAATATATCAATTAAAATTTATCAAGGGTTTACAATTCACATACTATTTTCCCTCATGTCTTTTACTTCATTCTATGTTTTTGCTCTTTATATTTCATGTATTATTCTTCTTAATTTTATCTACTTTATTATATGCTTTTCTTATTCTTTTTGTATTACTCATCATATTTAAAATTCCAACACTAATATTTTTAAGTAGTATAGATATATCACGTTATATTTTTTTATTATGAAAATATTTTAAATAAGTTAAAGATTTTGGTTAATTTATTATATACCCTATTTTTCTTATTACTTTATACTTCACATTCTCATTTTTTATTTAATCTTTTTTTATATGCAATTTAATTGTTTATAATTTTAAGACCAGTATCATTAAATAATATAAATATAATATAATATATTTTATTTTTAACTTATTTGAATATTTTAAATAAATTGGTAATTTAATATAGAATTAAATATAAATTAATTTTATATTTTATTTTTAATATTTAAACATATTTTAAAATTTATTTATTTAAATTTTGTTATTTTTTACAATAATTATCAAGTATAATATATCAAATTAGAAATATTTTTATTAAGATTTTTTATCAAGAATTTACAATTTACATACTATTTTTCTCATTTTATCTACTTCATTATATTTTTTTCTTTTTTTTATATTGACTTCTACAATTTAAAGTTCTAATGTAATATATAGAATAACATAGACATAATATGATTTATTTTATTTTGTTAGAAAATTATTTTTAATAAGTCAAATATTTTATTTATCTTTATTTTTAAATTTTATAAATATTTCAAATAAATTAAAATTTTAGCATAAAATTATTACTTAAATTAATTAATTAGATATTTTATTTTTTATTAACAATATTTGAAGGTTAAAATTAAATTTATTTATTCATATTTTATCAATATTTCTTTTATATCATTTTTAAGCACTATGTCCATATGTCAAATTAAATATACATATCATTTAAAATTTTATTAAAGTTTTATACTTCATGTACTATTTCATATCTTTTTTTTACCTAGATTATTTACAACTTAAACACTATTAAGCAATATAAATTTAATACCATAAAATTTTTTATGATAAAAATATTTTAATAATATGAAATTTTTATTCAATTAAATTAATTTATTTTATTATATATTTTATTTTTAACATTAATTATTTTATAACTTAGGCATTGTTTTTCTTCTTTTGGTTTGTCCCATTTCATGTTTTTTTCCATTTTTCGTATTCATTTATATTGGCTATGACTAAGATAATAATGTCATTGAATAATCTAACAATAATATTTTATGTGTTAATTTTATAAATAATTTAATTAAATTAACATTTTACCATAAAATTATTAATTGATTCATTTAATTGCATATTATATTTTTTAATACAAGATTTAATTTTTTTATTATAAATTATTTTAAATATTTCAAATTTTATTAATTTATAAAATTCTTGCTCCTCTTCTATTATTTTTATCATCTTTTTGTTTGTCCCACTATATGTTTTTCTCCTTCTTTTCATGTACACTTTTATTATTTGTGATTTAAATACAGATATTACTAATTAATATAAATATAATATAATATGATATATTTTATTCTTAACTTATATAAATATATTTAACATATTAAAACTTAATATTAAAATTATTAATAAAGTTAATTAATCTCATATTTTATTTTTAAAATAAAATTCAAAAATTAAATTAAATATTTTTATTTAAATTTTTTATTTTTTGTTAATAATAAATTTTAAGTATTATATTTTAAATTAAAAATATACTAATTATGATTTTATCAAAGATTTTCAATTCACACCCTGGTTTCCCTCATTTTATTTACTCAATTATACAATTTTTTTCATTTCTTTTATTTAAAGTTCAAATACAATATATTGAATAATATAGATATAATACAATTTATTCTTTTTAGTATAAAATTTTTAATAACTTATTCATTTTATATAATTAAATTAATTTATTACATATTTAATTTTTTATTTTTATTACTTTATAATATGAAATAGTATTATTATCATTAAGTATTCAATTTTCCATAAAATTATAGAAAGATATTTCTATTTTATTCTTATTCCTTTTCTCATTTTTTATTTTCTTCATTATACAAAATATGATATAAATATTATTTCATTTTATCTTTATTTTTTATTATTATAAATTTACATAATTAAATTACATATATTAAAATTTAAAATAATAAAATTATCTAATATATTTTTTGAAATTTATTTTTATATATTAAATAATATATTTTAATAAGTAAATAGATTATTATATTTTAAAAAATTATTATTTTTTATTAAATATTGACCCAGACATAGCATAGGCTTGAAAACTAGTTAAATAAAGTCAACATGGACTTAAGAAAATTACATTTCAATTGTTTGAAAGAAATGGCATCCAATGTTATTCCCCACAATACTAAAAAAATATATAACGCCGGTTTTGATTAGTAGAAAAATCAATGTTATTATTATCATTTACAATAGTTATCAAACTAATGTTAAAAATAGATATATAGCAGTACTTGAGTTAACATTGAGTGAATGCTGATGAATAATCCTTTAAACAATTAACATTAATTAATTATTCTATAATAGTGATGTTCTATGTATAATAAGTAGCATTTTTAAATTATTAATTTTTAATACTTATTTATTTATTTTAAACTTCTAATATGATGCAACTTTTACATGTTAACTTTTGGCTCTTCTAGTAATCATAATCATAATCACTTGTAGCTTTGTAGTGAGAATAGTGCTCCCAAACTTAACAAATAGCATATGATATTACAAAAATTTAATGACATAAGGCAAGTAATAAATTTCTTTTCAATAGAAGTATATAGCATTGATGTTGCACTTACAATATCAATTCTAATGTGCCTATACCCTTCTTTCACTATAGTGAGTTTCACAAAAGTTTCTATCAATGACCATGTTATTGGAAGACAATATAACTTCCTTCTTTGATATTTAGAAGTATTATTGTTAATTATTGTAACATATACATATTATATATCTTCATATATTTTAACCTAATTAAATATATAAAATTATTATCATTATGTGTTTGTTGTATTTAGGATATTATTTTTAACCTTAGATACATTTACATAGGGTTTAAATACTATTGTCAATAATAATACTGCTTATATAATAATATAGTTGCTAGATTTTGCAATTAAGTTCAAATTCTACTTTGGTGTAGTGGAGTTTAGATGAATACTACTAAATTAAAAAAAATAATAAATCTTGTCAATTATTTTAGAACACCATTGTCTTATATTGAACATTACACTTAAGTTATAAAACATAAACCGATATATTATATGAAATTTAAGATGTGAAAGGATGTTAATTTTCAATGACAGTTTACAAACTAATATCAAATATAAATAACTACATAGATTAATTAAACTAAAAACTAACATAATTTTTTTGCACATAAATTATTATTAATTTTAATATCAATTATAAAATCAATGTCATATATTAATGATTCAACAATATGCAAGCACTTAACACATTAATTTTTATGTAAAAAATAATAATGTCTCACATATATTCCATGTTGGTTTAAGAACCAATGTTGAATACATTAGATATACAACAACGATGCTTGTATATACATCAATGAATAACTAATATCAAATGTGTCAAATAATTGACTTTATTTGGCAATTCTATAGCAATGATACTTGGACCATATTTTCTCTCTCTCCTTTTTTTTCCTTATTATTTTTGGAGTTGAGCATGATAAGATCTTATATTGTTTTTGCATGCTAATTCTTCTTCCTATTAGGCTTCCTTATATTTACAAATTATACATTGAATTGAATCTAATATTTAAAGTTATGGATATGCATGATTCATATATAGAAATTACAACAAGATAATACACAAACATGCATAACAATAATATTTTGCACATTTATCAATTATAATATAGGATACCTACTATACTTGCATAAGATTTAACACTTTTGCATAAAGATGTGCAATGTTATTGTGACAACTATTCACGTACAATTGGGTTTACTCCTACTACATAATTAAGACCCAGATACTGACTCTTACCAACTTCTCCAATATTCTGAATAAAAAGAAAATCATAGCATGAATTTCCAACATACTACTACCCTTTGATTGGAATAGCTTTCAGAGGCTGAACTTTATGCAAAGTGATTCCATTCTTCTCACTCAAATCCATTTCGTTTGGTTTCAGTCCATCTGCAAGCTTCCAATCATAGTTGTATACAAGAGAGGCCACTATTAAATGCAAAGACCTAGATGCCAATGGCAATCCTGGACAGATCCTTCTTCCGGCCCCAAATGGAATTAACTCAAAGTTACCGCCATTAAAATCAATTTTATCTTCCAGAAACCTCTCAGGTAAAAATGAATTTGGATCACTCCAAATTGTTGAATCCCTTCCTATGGCCCGCACATTGACTAGGATTTGAGCATTTTTGGGAACTAAGAAGCCAAACATGTTGATGTTATCATTTGATTTGTGGGGAAGTAGAAGTGGAGCAGGAGGGTGCAAACGCAAAGTTTCCTTCACTATGGCTTGCAGGAAAGGCAACTTTGGGATGTCAGACTCCTGGAATTGTCCATTTATGCCTAGGAATTCTTGAAGCTCCTCTTTTGCCTTCTTCAACTTTTCTGGATTGCGTAGCAGTTCTGTCATCGCCCATTCTAATGTGCTCGACGTTGTATCAACCCCAGCAATAAATATATCCTGGTGTGACATCATGTACATGGCAAAATTGCAAAGTTAACACAATGAGAATTAATTACTTTAAGGCAGTGTTTTGAAGCTAGTTTAACCACAATAATTTTAGTTTTGATTCAACTGAACTAACTTATGAATTGATTTAATCATTTTTCTATGACTATCCACTGTTTTGTTTAATCACAAAAAGAAATCAACAATTTGCAACAGAAACTACTAAAAAAAATTACGTTGAGTTTTTTCTGAGTCTGGTCTAATTATTTGATCCTACTCATTTTTCAAAATCATATACTACTACCCCTAATACACTTTCACTATTATGAGATGCAACACCGTTAACTTCTAAACAACAACTCCTTTCTTTAATATCGGCCTTTATGGTTGTAAGACGATTCTATTATATTGTTATATATAAATAGGTCATTTCTTTGAAGAATAAAAACATTATGACTTTTATTATTTATAGTTAAGTTGCAATATTTACATATAAAAATTTAGAGAAATAATCTTGCAAGTATGAGAAATGACATCAGAAAAAGGTTGCAGTTAAAATGTGACCCCATTGCATTTCATAAAATTATAGAATTACTTCAAGGGATAAAAGCATATAACTTTGAAAAGAAAAAAAAGATATTAGATATAATTGGGTGAAATACTAGAGGAGGTAAATGTATTTGCCTAAAAATAAATTAAAAAATAGTTCAAATATTCTAATGGTGTGTATGGGGGTCAAGAAGTGAATGGAAGACAATGGAGGGGAAGAAGAGAGGAGAATAAAAGGTTAAGTCATAACTTCCCTTCCCTTTCTTTTAATGTCTAAGATTAAACAATGAAAGATAATGAAGAGTCAAATTAAAATATATAACTATTTAATATGTATTTTTAATCACAAGTTTACCCATTCTTAAAAAAATAATTTATTAACTGATTTTTTACAATTAAAAAACTTTCAAAAAAATATCTCTGTGAAAAATGATATGCTAAGTCAATATACAATAATATTATAATTCTTATTTAAAAAGTTTATAAAAATTTTGAGTTGATATGACCTTGATTTGATAATGTCCATAATGACTTAATCCACATTCACTTTAAAACTAATATGAACGGGTCAAAATATAGATGAATATATATAAGTCTATGAGTAAATAATATGAGTCATGATTATTAGATCTAATTATAAGCAATAATAAAAAAGATAATTTTTTCTTTTTTATTAGAACAAATTTTATAATTATAATACGAAATGTATATTTCCACACACATGCACCTTTAAAATAATATATTTTTTATTTAAATATATATAATAATGAAATGTTAAAATTTAAATATAAATATAAATTAAAAAATAAAATAGAGTCAAGCAAATTAGGTTGGTAATATTCCAAACGATAATGTTATATGCAATGGATATGAAATTTGGAATTTCAAATGAAATTTGAAATTCCAAACAGTAATGTTAAAATAATATATTTTTTATTTAAATATATATAATAATGAAATGTTGAAATTTAAGTATAAATATAAATTAAAAAAATAAAATAGAGTCAAGCAAATTAGGTTGGTAATGTTCCAAACAGTAATGTTATATGCAATCGATATGAAATTTGAAATTTCAAATATAAATCAATGGATATTAATAAATATAAAATAGTATGACAAATTTATAAAATTCAATATAATAGATATAAAAGATTTGAATATTAATTTTAAATCGCATTTTCATTTTCTATAGCATTCTAGCCTCATAAAACTTCCATACAAAATATTGAAAAATAGAAAGTTTTAAAAAGTTAGTCATAAACACTTATTATCTTCCTCTTCTTAAATAAAACTTTCAAATGAGAAAAAATAGTACTTAACCTTCTCTTCTCTATCCCTCCCCAATTCAAACATTCCATAAAGGTAATGGCGTAGGAAATTGTTTTAATCTGTATAGAGCAAGCAGAATACAATTGGCCATGTGTTATGATTAAGTTAGCACTTGAATTATTAATGATTATTCACCTTTGGTAATTAAAGTTAGCATTCTAGTCTTACTAATGAAGCATGCACTGACCCAGACTAATGTAACATTCCCACTTTACGCAAACAAGAGGCAGTGGGTTCACCCAATATAGCTTTCAATGGAATTAATTTTCTTTTTTTTTATATATGAAAGTTTAGTGTGTAAGAAAGTCAAGCCACGTAATTATGGCCACAATTTCAGAAAACTCTGGTATTAGGCGTTTTCATTATATATATATATATATATATAAATAAACATCTAACAAAAAGTGTTAAACAATTTCATTAACTTTTCTCTTATACAGATATATTTTTTTCATTTGAAAATATAAAGTTGTGTAGCCAACATATATAGCTACCTATAATTGAAGATAAATAATTATTATTGCATTCATGGTTTGGGAATTAATTTTCTAAGATATTTTCTATTAGAATAATAAATGTACTTTTTTCTACCAATTTATATGTGAAAACAACTTCATTAAAATTTAGTGGATAGTAGTTAAAATTTATTTTCATCCAGAAACATATCAACCAGTATAAATATTTTCTGGTATTGAAAACATAATTTTTTTTAAAAAAATTTATAAACGCATCCTGAAACTAGAATAAAAGAAAGCTGACTAATATACTTACGAGAAATAAGTGCAAAATATCAAGACGGCTAAGTTCAGAACTTTCTTGTTTCATGAGATCCAAAAATGAATCGAGCACATCTCTGCACTCTCTAGAATCCATTCCTAAATCTATTAACCTCATTCTTTCTTCCATAATTCCATTAATAAACCCTAGAAGCTTCTCGAAATAACCTGTCATTCTTGCACGCCCACCTTGTGGATCAAACAAACCGCAAACACCGAAAAAATCTGCAACATTAGGCCTTCCAACTTCTTCCACAATCCCCACCAGAACATCCTTAAACTCTTGAGAAGTGTCAGAACCATAACGAGCCAAATCAACAGAAAAGAAAGTGTTTGATATCAAATTAAGTACCGTCGTAAAAGCAGCCTCACCAACATCCAGAACCTCACCATTCTTGGAGAATTCATGGACATAGGCTAGCAATTCCTGCACTTTTCTCCGGCGGAGAATTTCGGTGGAGGCGAGTTGTTGAGGGGAAAATATATTAAAAACACATGCTTTTCTAAATGTTCTCCACTTGTTTGATGGAGGAAGCCAAATAACTGAGAATTTATGGTGATCAAGAGCTTGGACGCAGTCCCGGATCGTCCGGCTGGAGAAGGATAGGTCATGTTTCTGAAGTGCTTCTTTGGCTATTTGTGGAGATGATATAACTATGGTGGTTATGTTGCCAAGCTTGAGGGACATGATGGGTCCGTAGATTTTGGAGAGGTTGGCGAGTGCTAGGTAAGGATATTGACCAAGTTGCAAGATGTTTCCTATGATAGGAAGAGGACGAGGCCCCGGAGGTAGTTTGAGAGATTGAGAGGTTTGGCTGCCTAGTGTTGAGATGGAGATATGGATGACTGCCAATACAAAGGAGATTAGTAGAAGAAGTGACAGATAGTCCATGGTTGCAAGGGCTTGTGCTTTGTTTTTGCTTCTGCTGAATGCATGGAAATATAGTTCTCCCTTTTAAAATAAATAGCATGGAAATGCAAGTCAAATCAAACACTTTCATTTTGGTTTACATAATTTTGTTCACTGCACACTTCGAAGAATGTAAAATGCTCTTCAACCTTTTAGCCAATAACTTTAAAATCGGATAAGACGTACAGCAAATCGTGAAAGTTATCAATTCGGACATGCTTTCGTGAGAGCTTACGTAAACAATATCAAATGTCATGGGATCTTTAAATACTACTACCTAAATGATGTTAACTAATAGTCACGTTTATTTTGTGCAGTAATCCAATTATAAATTAGTTTGATTTTCTCATTAGTTTGATTTTCTCTCTTATTATAATTAATAATAAATAATTATTAATTTATTATTTATTTTAATTAATTAATGAAAAAATAAATTTATATATTATTGGTTGGCAATATTTAAATGATAGTGGCATAGAAATAATATGATAAATAATAATTACAAAAGTATTTCTCCAAGTCCTGACTTGATTAATCTCATCAATCAAATTAATGATCCGAGGTCATAAATAAAAGTATAATGGCTAATTTATTAAAAAATTATAAATAATGACTCATTACATGATAGATTACAAATTTATAATTTATAAAAAATTTAAAATTAAAGAAATGAATCAAGCTAGTAGTTTTTAATCAATTTATGTGTTAATTTTTTCATTTTTTAATTTTTGTTATATATAAATTTATTGGACCATTCAATAGATATAAAAAAGAAAGATCGGCTAATTTTTTAAAATTGGATCAATTTTCAATTTCTTGTCCAATTTTTATCGATTCAATTCAAACTAGTTTGACTTAAAGATGCGTAAATGTGGCTTAGCGCACATTTTTTGTCCGAATCCAGTATGAAATAAATAGGACTGAGATTGAGAAGTTATGTCTATAGTTTGAATTTTAACAGAATTTTAAGTCCTATTTTATAAATGAAATAGATTTTAACTTGCATATTTAAAATCAGATTGGCTCAAATTCGACCTGAATATATTTTATATATTAAATAATTTATTATATTATACATTTTGTATATATTATTTAATACAAATTTCAATTATAAGAAACAAATACATATATATAATAATTTTTAATGATATTTTTCTTTATTATATATATTGAGCATAATATATGCATAAATATAAATATAGTTTATATTTGTATGGAATTTAATTATAATTTATACTAAAATTTTGTTGAAAGCTTTTAATTTAATTGATATTCAATATTTTTTAAAAATTTTATACTTTCTGTTATATCTAGAATCTGATTTCTGATCCTTGCATTTGTACATTTAATAATTTATCTATTCCTCTATTTATCAAAAAAAAAAAAAAACTAAACCTGAAATAGGCAAAGTTTGGCATCCTTATCTCAAAAAGGATCGAGATTAAAAATCTTATCCAACGGCTTCTGGGGGTGCTACGTCACCCCGGGTTTGAAACGCCCTGAGGTGCCGTAGTGTTCTCCTGAAAAGGATCATTCAAATTACAATTTTGTTATCATAATGCAATAGGTGTGATATAATTGCAAGATATACGAATAATTAATGTGAGGACGCTTACCATCAAATTTTCTTGTCATTATTATATCAAAAAAGAAAGAGACTTTGAAAAATATTAATATCTACTACATAGTGATGAGTCATTTTTAAGGAGACGAACGCTTTGTATTTTTCTTTTGTCAATTTCCATTAATTTAAAAGAGATAGGGGCATAATTTTTCCTTCTAAAACTTACCATTTTCTTGTTAGAACCGACTATTTTAATATAAAAAATACTCTCGTAAATTTATGCTCCTAATTTTTTTCATTAAAAAGAGAAAGGATCCAAATTTCATTTTAATGACTTTCGTTGCTTCATTTAGATTCTGTTTGGTGTAAGTAGCTGATAATTTAATTAATAGATAATAAACTAATTAATTGTATTAAAAGTATTTAGGAGAATTAGTTATTAAATTAGTTAAAAATTATAAAATAATATAAAAAGATATATTAATATAAATAAATATATTAATCAAATTAATACATCTTATTTTGAGATTAAATTATATTAATATAATTAAAATATTTAAAATAGGAATATAATTATCTAAAATTTAATTAATTATATTTTATGATATTATATATTTATTTACTTACTTATTTTTATTTAATTATATTGAATTAATAAGAATATATTAAATAGTTATTTATATAATTAGAATATAGATTATAATTTAATTAAAAAAAGAGGGGCAAATTTGAAACAATTTTGAAAAACTATTAGCTTGTAAGATATAAGCTAGTATGAGAAGTTTATCAAATAAGAATTTATCACAAAACATCTTTAAAAATAAAATTATAATTTATTGATTAAGTTAATAAATTATAAGTTAACTTATTTATTATACCAAACATACACTTAATCAATTATGAAAGAGATATTCCCCATATCTTTTTCAGCAATTTTTTAAAGTAATTATGGTATTTTTTTTTAGACAATTATTATGATATGTTTATATGATAAGAAAGTGAATTGAACTCAATAAATTTGCCAAATTAAACACGTTAACTTATAAACGATTTTTATCTCACTTCAAGTGGTAGCAAGTCCATATGGAGGTGATTTTACGAAATCTTTTGCATTCATTTAATACATTATTAATGCAACTATTTGACCGGCATATCGAGAGTTTAATTTTTGTGAATATTCATGTCCAAATAAATTGCCTGGATGTGAATATCTTACCTTTGAATTAAAATTTCATTATCACAATTTAATAGGTGTGACAGAATTGTAAGATATACGAAACGTAAAGACACCTGCCTTCAAATTTTCTTGCCATTATTATATCAAGAAAGCAAGAGAGTTTGAAAATATTGATATTCAGTATTAATAGTGAGTCATTTTTTAAGGACATAAATATTCTTTATGTTTCTTTTGTCAATTTCTATTAATTTAAAAGAGATAAAAGTACAATTTTTTCTTCTAAAACTTACAATTTTCTTATTCGAACCCACTATTTTAATACAAAGAGGACCTTTGGAATTTATACTCTCCCAAATTTATGTCCAGTATATTATTAGGGCTGGAAATTGGGTAGGTAAAAGTAGTTAAGACCATAAACCAACCACTTGCTCAAAATTATATATCGTAAAATTAGACTTATAATCGCCCACAAAAACTATGTTACCTACTTGGACCTGCACTTTGCAGGAGCCAACCGATACAATTGGGTACGAGTGGGTTTAGGATATTTTAAATAAAAATGCCTTATACAGCAATTATTTTGCAAACTAGTTCATCGCCTACTTTCTCATATGTAACATTATTATAGAGTAATCTAGATCTATATGAAATATTGTTATTTCAACTTGCAAAATTACCAAAAGAATTGGCAATTATTTTCCCATTAAATGTAATTAATTATATATAGATCACTATGTACTCTATTAAAGAAATTAATGGAGTTAAAATTAAAATTAAAATAAGATATAATTGAAAATGCAATCTATTTCAGAGACTAACATTTTTTATTTTTGTTTTAGTTTGTATAGATGAAATGAATAAATGAGCCTAATGTGTTCCCCAAATGTATAGAATCCTTAATTAAATGAATTGGTTATGCATAAATTACTAAAGTTAGGTTACTTTCTACAGACGACATAGAGGATAAAAGTTTAGGTTGTATTTTCAATATTTGTCATCTGTATCTAATGAATAATGATGAGAAAGAAGCCAGCAAATTTATTTTTTAGCAACCAATACTTAAAACAATGTTGTCCTTTGAATGTTAGTGGGTGAGTTGCGATTAGTATTGGATAATGAATTTTAACCCACTCCTATTGGCATAATTAAAATATTTTTTTTAAATTTCATCCACTTCTACCTATAATAATATCTAATCCTACCTAAACCACATAACTTTGGATTTAGGTGGGTGGTTTGCAGTGGTTGAGCCCAAAACTTCCGGCCCTAGTATATAATACATAAACTTCTAAACGATTTTTATCTCACTTCAAGTGGTGGCAAGTCCATGTGGAGGTGATTTTACGAAATCTTTTGCATTCATTTAATACATTATTAATGCAATTATTTGACCGGCATATCGAGAATTTAATTTTTGTGAATATTCATGTCCAAATAAATTGCCTGGATGTGAATATCTTGCCTTTGAATTAAAATTTCATTATCACAATTTAATAGGTGTGACAGAATTGTAAGATATACGAAACGTAAAGACTCCTGCCTTCAAATTTTCCTGCCATTATTATATCAAGCAAGAAAGAAAGTTTGAAAATATTGATATTCAGTATATAATAGTGAGTCATTTTTTAAGGACATAAATATTCTTTATGTTTCTTTTGTCAATTTCTATTAATTTAAAAGAGATGAAATTACAATTTTTTCTTCTAAAACTTACAATTTTCGGAGGACCTTTGGAATTTATACTCTCCCAAATTTACGCTCATAATTTTGTAAAAAGAAAAAACCGAATAGATCCAAATCCGATTTTAGTAACTTTCGTTGCTTCATTTACACAATTATCAAAGAGATATTCCCAAATCATTTTCGGCAAATTTTGACTTAATTATGATATGGTTTTTCTTTTAGGCAAGGCAGTTATGATATGTCTATATCATAAAATGTAGTCCAATTAAACACGGAAACATATAAAAAAAAAAGATTTTTATTTAGTAGCAATATCATAATTAAAATTTATAAGGAGTTGAATTTAAAAAAATATATATCCATTTAATAAATTATAGATATCCGAACTATTTAGTTTACCTGTCAAAAGTTTATTAGGTAAATTTTTTGGGCATTCATGTCCAAATAATTTGCTTTACGTGGAAGCCTTCCCAAAAGTAATCAACAAAATGATTCCCTTCTTCTCGAAGGAGACAATGTGGAATTTTATGGCTTTGCTATAATGTAAAATCTGGAAATTTTCAATGGATTTCTTGTGATTGTCTCAACAAAATGTTGATGTCTCCTTCGAGTAATAATTTGATGGCCTTGTTATCACGTGAAATTTGTAAGCTTTCAATGAATTTCTTGTGATATATTGTCTCAACAAATTGATTCCTTTCTCAAAGGACACAATAATGTAGGAGTAATGATTTTTGACATCGCATAATAATTTGATACCAACACAACACGTTTCTTTGAGTTCAGACTGCACACGTTTCTTTGAGTTTAGATTGCACGTTAATCCATTTAAGAACTTATTTTAAATTTTTTAAAATTTTCTTTAAGAAATAATTAATAATTTAATTATAAATAAGTATATATAATAAAAATATAAAATTTTTATTTTTATTAAAATGATAATAAATAATTTTATAATATAAATTTTATTAATTAAAATTATTAAATGATTTAGATGCGTAACTTATTTTAACATATTTAATAAATGAGTTAATCTAAAAGATTTGACTTTTTTAAAGTGCAAGATATACTTTAAATGATAAATTATATTATCAAAATTATTAATGAAAAAATTAAAGGAGCGAATAATCATAAATTTAAAAATTATTTTTTTATTATTTATAAAATCATGAACCTTTATTTGTTTTTATTAATGACTTTAATAATATGCTTTATCATCTAACATGCAAAATGTACTTTAGAAGATCCCAATCCTAACCTAAATGATACTAATTATCACCTCTACAATAATATAGAATTTCGTGGCCTTGTTATCATGTAAAATCTAGAGACTTTCAATGGATTTCTTCTGTGATTGTCTCAAATGTTGAATTTGAAGGCATTTTGATAAGAATGGGGGCCAACCTTCATTGCAACACTGTTTCGAGACAAAATACGCGCTTTCTTTTCTCTGATTCATTGAATCACATGGCAATTTTCATCAGCTGCCGCATGACAGCTGTGCCTCAATAGTTTTTCCCCCTTTTTTTTATTTTACGAAATGTTTGAGTGTTACAAAAAAGGAAGAAAAATGAAAAGAAAGATAATGGGAGAGAATAGAGGGGTTAGGAAAAGAGGAAAATGGACAACTAAGTTGTAATTTTACTTTTTCTTATTTGAATGTCCAAAGAAGGAGAATAATTAAAAGGTTAAATCAAAATATATTATTAACTAATATGTAATTTTATAATTTTATTAGATTTAAGAAGTTGAATTATCAATGGTTTTTTATGATTAAAATTTTTTTTAAAAAGTCTATCCAAACTTTTTTATAAAATATTTTTCTCTCTAAAAAAATTTCTATAAAAATTGATCTGGTAAGTCAATATACAATAATATTATAATTATCACTTAAAAAGATTTATATAAAAATTATCATGAGTTGACCTAATATAAATTTTAATAATATCAAAAATGACTCAAATCACATTCATCTTAAAGCCAATATATATGAATTATAATAAGGATGGATGTGTATTTGTAAATAAATATAGATTACAATTTTCAACTTTAATTATTATGAATAATGAAAAATATAATTTTATATTTTTATTAAAAAAAATTTATAATTACAATACGTATTTTTTACATGCAAGATGCCTTTCAAAAAAATGTAAATTATATTTTTTATGTGATTGAAAATAATAGGAAAAATACTAAAAATTTAAATATAAATATAAATTAAAAATAAAATAGGATCAAAATAATAAATTAAATATATAACTTTTCAAATCCTCTTAACTTGGAGTAATAGAAAATACTGAAGAATTCAAATTTTGAATTAAACGTAAATTTTCATTTCTTTTCCTTCTCAAACAAAATTCTTAAATAGAGGAAAATATAACGCATAACCTTTAATTTTCTCTTCATCCTTTCCATTTTCCTTTATCTAAATAAACCATTAGACTTTTTTTCGGTGGATCGAACTTCTTCCTCTGAATCTATTTTACCATTTAGGATAAAAAATTTGCTTTTTATCTATTATTCTAGAAAGCGGATTAAATATTAATTTCTTTTTGCCATTTATCTACTTTTTTGAAGTAAATGAGAGAGACACCAGCTAATTTATAAGATAGAAAATAATAGAAAAACATTAATAAAGAAAGATAAAAGAATAATTTTGGAGCAAGATGAAATAGTTTGGAGATACATTTTTAAATGTTATTGAGAGACATAAAGTAATCAATATCAATATTATTAATTAATATTAATATCCCCTTTTATGCTATCCTTTTTCCCCCTCTTATTTTATGCTAGCTTGTAATCTATGTGATATATGAATTTAATTAATTTTAATTAATAATGATGTATAATATAAATTATAATTTTAAATTTTAAATTATAGAATATTCAAATGGTTAATGTAAAATATGTTGTCATATTTATATCAATGAAATAATTATAAAATTGATATAATTATATTCAAAATAAGTAAAAGAATATACTATATTTTTTTAATTCATTATTAATTAATAAATTTATTATATTATTATATTACATTAATAGTAATCATTATCATAATGAGAAGGATGTATACATATTTAAATATTAAAAAATAAATTTAGAAGAATAACATAAAATTATATTTATATATATGATAACATTTATTTTTTTGAAATGGAATATATATATATATATATCTCCTTAATTCTGAATAAATGTAAATTATAATAGATAAAAAAAACATTATTTAATTTATTGAATAATGTTGTCAAATACTTTTCGAATAAAAAATATTTATTTGATCAAACATATTAATCTCTCCAAAAGTTACATGAGGTATTATTAAACAAATTATTCAATAAAACCTACTTTATATAACTATACAAGAAGGAATCAAATAAGAAAATGTATTGGTAGAAGAAAATTAAAGAAATAAAGAACTATTTCCAAATAGATTTGTACTTATTGATTAATAACTTTAGTAAAGCAACATGTTGGAAAGAATTATCAAATGCAACAGCTACCACCTATTGAGATGGCACTACAATGATTCAATGAGTAGGTATTGTTAATATTAAAATAATATTATTCATAAACTGAATGGCTTACATAATTGAAATTAAGATTGATTATAAGTTTTGAAATTTGAGATTGAGAGATATGAGAAAGAAAAAGATGAGGTAAAAAAAGGCTAGCCAATAAGAAAAAGATGAGACAAAGAAAATGACAACTCTCATTTGAAAAAGAAAATCGATGATGTAAATGGAGATGTAGAAATGGAAATCAATTAGAGATAAAAGTGTAATTTTTATCAAAATAAATAAATTAATTGTTAATGGTTGATACGTAAAATATTTACATATTTATTTTCCCTTATATGATGCATTTTTGGATGTTATCTTGTTTAATTTAATAAATTTAGTTGCATTTTGTGAATGGATCTTGAATTTAAAATGAAATCAAAATCTTTTAGATAATGCTGTATTTTGACCCTATTTCAGGTTTTAAGCTATATCTGGAGTTCTAGATGTTGGATTGGGTTGTTCTATAAATGGTTACAAAGCTAAGAAAAAGCCCTGCAACTTTCATGTTTAAAGAAAAGCCCAGTTCGGAATCTAAGGATCTCAAATTTTGCTTGGAAGATGAAACAGTGGTTCTGACGGAATCTGACCTTTGGTTACTAATCTGATCATAACTTGGGATAGAAATGTCAAAATTAGGAGTTCTTTACGGCATTTGAAATTTAATATCTGGCTCTACAACTCCTATGTTGACAGGAAGATGTAAATCTACCATTCTCATGGTGAAAAACTACCAACAAGTCATAAGAATTGTTGCTGCGAAAATTAAAAAAGGGCAGTTAGAGACCATGGGTGGTAGCTAAAGAATGTGATTGGTAGCTAATGGTCAAGATTTATGACTTGCAGCTGATTCATTCACCTATAAATAAGTAGAAGTGGAGAGCATTTGCAACATTCATTGATTCATGCATCTTAGATAGTAGTTTAGTTCATTCTTAGTTCTTGTATGCCTCCTACATGGAAGGTTTTACCTCCTAATGGATGGATAGTATTCTATTTTCATGCATTTGTAATTATAATCTTGTGTTTGTATCATGAATGTGATGATGTTTCTATTTTATTTTGAGTTTGTTTTTAATTTTATTATGTTCTAATTTTCATCTTCCTAGGGTGATGACGTAACTTGATAATAACGGATTGAATTCTAATCTATTGAAACTAATTTCAATTTTCTTTCCTAGATTGATTTTTAATTATTGCTCTTAATGCTTTCAATTGATTGGCCACCTTTTGAATGAACTCAATATGTATGTTGAGACCGGAAGGAGATACATGTGTATGGAACTTATAATTAAAACCGTAAATTACATATGAAATAGGAATACATTCATATGGTTTATGTAATCTTAATGAGTTCCATAAATCCCAATGCATGATTAGTTGTTTTAATTCATATAGGAATATAGTGGATTAGCAATTAATTATAGAATTACTTGACCTTGGAAGAGGCTAGTAATTAATTTAGGGAAACTCTACTATCAATTAAGGGAGTTAAAATTGGATTAGTGCAAATAGATGATCCAATCTGAAATTATTAAGTGAAGTATGATCCCTAAGTCTTTTATTCATATTCATCTTTACTTCAATTGCATTCATATTTACTTTAAATATTTTCTGCATAGATCTTTATTTAATTACTTTATTCTCCAACTAATCGATTTGCCAAATAGTGTTAGGATTATTAATTTTGGTACTTAGTGAAACAATCCTCGTGGGAATGATACTTTCTTATCACTTTATTACTTATTTACGACAGTGTGCACTTGCGTTAATTGATAAATCATTTCACACGTAACAATGGTCAATTGGTATTGTGTTAGAGAAAGAAATTATGAAAATTATTCTAGAAATGAAGACAATGTATAAAAATAAAAAAATCAATAAATTAAGAAAAATAAGAGAGATTATAAAATTATGAAAATGTAATAAATGAAGGAAAAAGTTAAAGAATTTTTTTAATTTAATATAAATTACTATATATAAATAAAAGATTCAATCTTAAAAAACACAATAAATTATTGAAAAAGATTAGAGTAATTATCAAAATACAATAAATAAAGGAAAGAAATTAAGAAAATTATTTCATAAAGGAAAAAATGTACAAAAATTAAAAAATTTAGTAAATCAGGAAAAGAAATAAAAAGAATTATGAAAATACAATAAATAAGGAAAAGAAGTAAGTGAGTTTTTTATCTCAATTTATTATTAATAACTATATATAAATAAGAGAATTTTATCCCTTATACTAATTGCACTAATGTGACTCACTGCAATAAAGTATTCATTGAGAAATGTCAAATTAACATATGTAAGTTACAGAAATGATATTTAGTATAAAAGGTGGTAAGAAATATTACAATTAATATATAATATAAAAATTAATAAAAATCAAATGTGATTGAAATTAGAGAGATTATGAAAATATAATAAATGAAGGAAAGAAATTAAGTATTTTTTTCTTAATTTAATATAAGTTTATATATATATATATATATATATATATATATATATATATATATATATATATATATATATATATATAAATTTATTACAATAATGACATATGATGAATTATAAGAATGATGATTATTATAATAAGAAATAAGGAATATTACAATTAATATATAATATTAGTTAGTCATCCGTCCATTGCATGGATAAATATTTATTTAAATAATATAATATTATTAATATATGTTAATTATTTTAACAAAGAGGATTAGATAAAAAATTAATATACAACCAAAAATGTTAATAAATATCTTATAAAATAAAATATTATAATTTTATTACATATATATTATTAAATAATTAAAATTAATATTATTATATAATAATAGACTGAGCTTACAAATTCTTTCATATACACTAAATCATATAAGATACATTTAAAATTTTTTCTTACTTTTAAATATTTATAAACTAAACCAAAACTAGACTATTCTAAATTATTTTGGATTTGTATTGCAATCTTTAAAAAAATTCATTCATAATTTTACAATCTTAGTAGTAAGTTTGTAAGTGGATAACAATTTTATCTAATAGAAATAGAGTAATAATTATAGAATCTTCAAAAAAAAAAAAAAACTACAAAGAAGAAAAAGGAAAAAATTCAAGGTAAAATGGGGGAATGAAATTAGGAAAGTTTAGGAAAAAAAGGTCTTGAAAAATAGCCAAAATAATAAGATGTTTATGAAAATATATAGTTAAAAGAGAAGCATTTGATAAAATAAAATTTGGAAGAAATTTAAGGAAAAAAAAGTCATATCCACACCCTACTTATTTAACTTAGCATTTAAGTAACTAATTAATTTAAATTTATTTTACTAAAAAGAATAATTTTAAATTCAAATATTATATTAATTGAATATCATTTTTAAAATAATTAGAATTATTAATATTAATATTTAATAATATAATTTATGATAAGAATAAATTTTCTTTGTAATGGTAATAAATTTTTTATTTACTATATTAATACATTGTAAAACAAACCTTTGAAATAATAATTTTATATTATAGATAACTTATTAAATATAATCTACAAATTATTAACTACTGATTAACTAAAATTTAGTGTTTTAATATTAAATATTTTTTATTTTTTAATTTATATGGAAAAAGAGGAATGACTTTTAGTAAGAAAATACTAATAAGGGACATATATTTAAGTATTTTCTTAAATTTGCATTATAATATAAATTAACACAAAAAGAACTCCTTCCAAAATTTAAAAAAAAAAACCACATAAAGACATAATAATATCATGGATCACTGCTTTCTTAAAAATCATGACCAATTATACTTATAAAGTCACAAATTTATAAAAAAAAGATAGCAAAATTAAAAATTTGATATAATCATGAATATAAAATAATTTAATTGAAGTTTAAGAAAAATATGTTAAGAACATAAAAGAAAAAAATTTTCAAAAAAATAACATAAATATTTAAAAAAATATTACTCTAAAAAATAATTAATTAAATTACAAAATAAAAAAATAAATCTACAATTATCATATTATAATAAGAATCTATCAAATGAAAATGAGCCATTATATTATTTAATGAAAAATATTATTAGATACCAAATTCACTTTTTTTAGAGAAAATATGCTGTTGATAGACGTAGACTTGATATCGGATTTAAACTTTTTCCAATGGTTGCAAATAAGATTGTTCATTTATATATGTGAATAAATGGGGATTTTATCATATAATATATATATATATATAAGAGTTTACAAATTTTAAATTGGATCTGAAATGTGATAAGATAAGGATAAAAAATTTATATTTAAATTAAATCAAGATAAAAAAGTACAAAATTTTCAAATAAAATCCAATAAAGATAAAGATAAAATAACTTTCAAATTTTAAAATAAAAATATTATTGAGTTTATTTGCAAATTTGTTGAGTTTAGTAGCAAATTGACAAAAAATTTCAAAAGTAATAGTTCAAATGATAATTTTATTTCTTTCCTAATTTCCTCCAAAATGCATAACTATCTTTTTCTATTAAAGGTATGTAAAATAATTAAAAAATTTACTTAATGAAATAAATTATATAAAAAGTATTATATACTTTTACAATTTTTACACATAAAAATCAAGGAAGCTAATAAGAATGAAGTTATAAATCTTTAAAAAATTAAAAATTCAATAAAATAAAGCATTCATGAAAAAAATAGATAATCAAATTGAAATAATAATAGTACAAAAAGAGAAGCAAAATAAATCATAAAAAAGAATTTACATGGTAGGAGTGTTGCTGAATAGTTACAAAATATTAAAAGTAGTAAGATCTCATAAACAATGGAAATAAAAATTCTTATATTAGAGAAGATGATAGTAAAGTGTAAGGAGAAAAGAAATAAAATATAAATTTAATTTGAAAAACTTTTTATGAGATTAAAATAATTTAGCATTTATGAATTTTGGTGATAGATAAAAAATAATTCAAATTTAAATTTTTATTAAAAATTAATTTAATATTGAAAGATAAATAAAAAAAATGATAAATTAGCTTGTAATGAATTACGAGAATTAATTTTAAATTCTAGTGAATTGTGAGAATTGATTTAAATTATGATGAATTATGATAAATTAATATATGATAAATTCTGAGACTGAAATAATTTGATATTTATGAATTTTGGTGATAGAGAAAACATAATTCAAATTCAAGTTTTTGAAAAGAATTAATTTAATATTAAAAGATAAATGAGAAAAAGATAAATTAATATGTAATGAATTATGAGAGTGATATTTGTTATAAAAAGTAAAAAATATCATGATTAATATATAATATAAAATGGAGACACCGATAAAAAGAAGGTTTTAATTTTTTTATTTAAATATTTTTTGTATGGTGATGTGTCAGCTCCACAGCAATTCCTAAATTTAGTTTCCCGCCTAAATCTTTTTTTATGGTAATCTAATTATGCTGTAATTGCTTCTCACAATTTGCTGCTACAACAAGCCTTTACTTTTTTCTCAAACGGATTTTTCTGCCAAAAAAAAATCCTCTTTTATCAACTAAATAAATGCCTTTTTCCATCTCTCATTCTTTTTTCCATCGACCACTGCCGGGGCCGATCTTACCCATCATGCCGTCGTTGTCCTCACTCGAACTAGCTGCGCCAACACTGTTTCCTTCTGTGTGCATTTCCTCTTCTCTTTTTCTTTTATTTTTTTTACTGTTTTTTCTTCGTTTCTTCAATAACGGCGGTTTCCTTCTGTGTGCATTTCCTCTTCTCTTTTTCTTTTATTTTTTTTACTGTTTTTTCTTTATTTCTTCAAGAACGGGGGATGTGCTGCATTTCTTTTAATCTCTCTTTCTTTATGCTGCAATCTAGGGTTCGCTATTATTTCTTTCCTAGATGAAATTTATTTCTTCTCATTTTTATATCTACTCATCAGATTAATTTTGGGTAATTTTAATCTTAAAAATTTTTCATTTTTTTAATAAATTATTTCCGACAATGTTCTGCTAGGGATTCTACTCCCATTTTACTTTTGAAGTGCATGATAAAATATAGGATTAGCCCAGCACATATTATAATGTCAAATAAGTTTTGATTCTTTCCTGATTGGTAGTGGTATCTATTTATTTATTTTTTGGTTCTCGTGGTTGTTTAGGCATATTTTTATTTCTTTTGCTCAGCTGCTTCGTTTTGTTCTGATTTGGCTTTTGATGCTCATAGAAATATAAAATTTAAGTCTTACTATCTCTAGCATGATAAGAGAGCCTAACAAGGCCATTGTGAGTTTGAATGAGTTGTTGATAGTTCCTTCAATTATTATACCTGGTTTGCCGTTGAATTGGAAATGTGTAACAAACTCTCACATTAGTTATAGATATTTTAGGAAACTGTTACATTAGTTATAGATATTTTAGGAAGAAAAGAATATTTATGTTGTTGACTTCAGATTGAATAATCTTATCCTTATTGGTTTATTTGTTCAAAAGGAAAATCACAAGTTTATTTTTTATTCATGTTGCCTATCCAACTATTATTTCTTTAAAAAAAATGGCGTATCTCGTATTGGTGACGCATGAGAAAAATCTCTCTTCAAATGATACTCTTTTTAAATTTCTGACAACCCCTTTGCAAGTTTAGTGTTATGCTTTAAAACTGTTTGTTTTAATGTCTCCATAAAGGTACTCTTCTTCATATGCCATTTATTTGGTTTTTTATAGGATAACTCTTAGTCTTTTTTTCCTTCCCTTTCCACCTTTTTTTTTTTTTAGTTCTTGATTAATTTTGGTTAACTAATTCAACTTTTATTGTTTGGCTATATTTTATTTTATTTACTATGTTTGCATATGTTTTATGATTTTATTGCTCTACAAAAACACAATATTTTAATTATAGCATTTCAGAAAGGTTCCTCAGGTGGCACTTTGCTTTTCGACAAACTCAGAATTGAGTTCCATATAATTTTTTTCAATGAATATTCATTAAAAACTGCTTAGCTTGCTGTTCGATATGTTGTACAGGTAATATGAGGAGTATATTCACAGTTGAGGATCTTTCGATCATGAATTAGATGGGTGGATGAGAAAAACATCCCAGTATGATCCCACCTCAAGTTTGTGCAACAACTCTTTCAGTGAAACTGCTTTGCCACTATTGCATTTGAAGCAAACCTATGAAGGTTCTCTGATGGTCATATTTGGTTGCAAGATCCCATTTGGGTAATTTTCTTTAAAACTTCCTTCATTTTAATATCAACTTAGCCTCAATAATTTGCATGCCAACGAGTAGTCGAACATATATATATGATCGACCAAGTTTTGATCTTGGAAATACGAGGAAAAAAGAAAGGTGTTGTAATTCATTGCATATACAATTTCCAATGCTAACAGCAACTTGGTATGACTTAGTGTTTTCCTTGATTGTGGCATAATTTTAACTTTGGTTCTGTTTTTTGCTGTCAAATGATTGCAGACTTAAAATCTTTCATATTTTGTGATTGCAAGCTTATGATCCTTCATTTTTTTGTTCAGTTGCATAACATTGATTCAATTCCTGATTAGCTTGTTCCAAGTTTCTATTTTACAATGCCTACCACCTGTTTATAGAAATTTATCTAAGAGAATAAGGAATTTGAGAAGCAAATGAGATAGTAAGAAGGAAGATAGGTTGTCATACAAAGTTATATATGGCAAACAACAATTTAGTACTTCATAAAGGTTCAATATTGACCAATAAAATTTACTGTAGTGGTTTTATGTATACTTGGTATTCCACTTCTCTTCATCATTGAAGGTATACATTGTTCATTTCTTTTCAAGTTAAGATTTGTATTTCTAATACTTGCAGTTTTGATACTTCTTCGAGGCTTTCTTTCGTTTAAACTCAAAAGGAAACATGTTGCTTTTTATGTCGTTTATGCAGGTTGACTAATGTAGAAAACAATTGATTGGTTGAGTTTGATATTATTTGGCTATTTGATATTAAAGTAAAAACACTCGAGGACCTTTTGCTATTCTAATAAAATATACCTCACCACATTACTTTACTCACTTAGAATTCAAAACAATAAGCTTAGCTTGCATTGATATTATTTGGCTTATGTATTTATAGCTTTTTAACTTTTAGCGTACTTCAGCTTCGATTTTCATATTGCGGCTTTAATGAAGGGAAAAATAGTCGAAGGATGAACAGTTTTGAAGCTCTCATAGTGTTCCATTTCATTGCCTATATTAGCTATATGAAACTTACAAATTGACACTTTTAAATTCTCACTTTAGACTTCAGTGTTCCATTTCATTGCCTATCTCAAAGCTAGCTATATGAATACTTTTTAAGCTCTCACATACAGTGTTCCATTTTTTTTTTTTTTTTGGTTAATTGCTTCTTGAATCTCTTACGGAACAACTGATTCCTTTTAGAGTCCAATGTATATTCTTGCATATTGTCTTGTGTTGTTATTTGTTGCAAAGGAACGGTCGTATGTCGATATGAACTTTTTGCAAAATTGTACACAGAAGATATGTCAATTGCTTTCCTTTGCTTATTCTGCTATAAGCATTCCAGATGCCACTTGTTTCTCAAAATGAAGGAGGATAATGCTGCAAATTGTAAGTGTTTTTTTATGTAAATTGGATATCATTCCAATTCCAATTCTTTTAATAATCTTGAATCAGTACCAATGTTTTTGCTTCTCATTATGAAAATCTTAAGCTTAACAAATTAACACTTTATTCATGCACAAGCAGCCAATATAGAGATGAAATTTGCATATATTCTCAATACATTATTGCAAGGTCGGCTCCCTTCATAGCCCACAATTTAATTGCGCTTTGGAAAAAGAGAAAAAAAAAACGTTTCATATGTTTGTGACTTAGACATTATGACATTCCTTTTTTCCACCAAAGCTCTATAACCACTTCATCCAATCTGCAGAGTTTAAAAAGGAAAAAAAAGGCACATCAACTGTTAATATCTATAGAATAGTGAACCTTTTGTGCTCTGTAACAACTTTATAACTTTCTTGTGAATAAATGAATATTTGAAAATAAAAGCTTTAATCATATGATAAAGGCTGATTTTTCAATTGGTTTATATGTACTCAGGATACCCTGCCCCTTTTGAGCCAGCCATTGCACAGGGTTCTTGAGAAGGGCCATGAGTGCATTCCTGATTAACTAATTTGGTAGGTGGTTGGTTCGTAAATTCATTTTGTACTTCACCAGCCAATTTTTAGCATCTCTATGAAATAGAATTCTCCACCTACAACAAGCCTTTTCCTAGAGGCATAAAACGGTGTGTCAGAAGCCATTGCCTCGGCTGAAGGTAAGAACCGCCTGTTGGTTTGCTAAGAAACTCCCAAATGGGTGGAAATCTTGGTCAGCCGATCCATTCAAACCACTCAGCCTACAGTTTACAAGGGATGATACAGTTTCTAGAAAGTGTATCAAGTGCATCCACAAAGGCCTCGTCTCGGTCACTTGAACCAGAACTTACTTTTTCCTCAATCATCTCTTTTGGCATCTCATGTTTTGTCACATTCTTATCCAAAAACATATTGAGAGTCAGAATAGATTCTCTTGTTATGAACTAAGTAAATGGAAGTACCTTCCGAAAATCATAATCTTCTTGTTTAACTTTTGAGACCCTTTGTGGGGGAGCTTTGGAATAATTGGAAGCCATTGTTTGACATTTTGTGTGTAATTTGGCTTCATCTTTTGGTCTTCTTGGAATTTGATGCCATACGAAAGGAACGGTTACAGCCTTACAGGATTCCTTCTTGGTGCAGACTTCGATTTGTAAACTAATGAATTATCAGTTTTTCTTTTACTGTCAGTTTTAGAAGATAATGTTGCTTTCCTCATAGAAGTGACTAATTAAAATTTAAATATTTTTCTTCCATTATATTCTTAGTAACATGTGAGTTTTGTTTGCAGAGCTCGCAGAATAAATTAATTCAATTAGAACACTGAAAATTGTATATGCCATTTCTATCTCTGTATGTGTTGTTGTGGATTTCAGAACATATGGAATTCTCAGTGAAGCATATACAGAGCTATGCATTGCTTTTGAGAACATACTATTAGCTTTCTAACAAGATGGAAGCATTTTTATGTTACTAGCTTTTAATCCTATGCATCTTTTTCATCCCGCACGTGTGTCTATTATTATTTTTTTCAACATAAGAATAAAAATAATAGATATATAATAGAAAGATTATAAAAGTTTGAAAATCTAATTTATCATATTTTGTAATTATATATCTAAATTTGCAAATAACAAAATTTTGAAATGTAATATAAGAGTAAAAAATATGATATATTGAAAAGTAATTTGATTAAATTAAATTAAATTCTTAATTTAACATTTTTATAATTAATTTTTTTGTTAGATTCATATTATTCAAAGATTTTTATATCAATTCGTAATAAATAGTAGTGAATAAAAAATAGGGAATAAACATGTAATGAAGGAAATAAAAGAAATAAAAATAGTGCATGAATCATAAAAAGTCATATTTAATTTGAAATATAATATTTGAAAATTAATATAAAGAAAATATTAGTAAGATTTAAATAAATGAATTTCATTTTAATTTGTTAATATTTTTATTAAAAAGTACAAATTTTAATTATATAATTTGATTATTATTTTTTAAATTAAAATTTTAAGTTGTTTAAAATTATAACTATCAAAATGGCTAATTTAATTTTGCTAGGTTAACCTAAAAGATAAAAATTATACTTTGGGTTAGTTTTTAGTTAAGTTACTTTTCTTTACTAAATTTGGTTAAGTCGAGTTACTCCAATACCAATTTTAGTTCTTATTTCAAGTTAACTTTTAGTAGCCAGTCTTAGGTGGGTTTTACAACCCATTATTATTATTATTATTATTATTATTATTATTATTATTATTATTATTATTAATTAAAATTAATTATTATTAATGAATATAATTAAAATAATAAGAAAATAAATCAAAGTTAATATTTTTTTAATATGGAAAACTTCCAATTAGAAGAATAATTAAAAATTATAGTATTTAGACTAAAAAAATTTGGTAAATTGCAGTGAGCTATCACTTTGTAAACTTTATTTCAAAGAGATGGTAGGGCTAAATTTTTTTAAATAGATTCCAATTTTATGATTTATGAATGTTATATACTAAAATTATCTTTTTTTTAATTGTGAGAATGCAGTCATAAATTAGAAAGTTTAAAAAATCATAAATCCATCATTAGTTAACTAATTTTTGTATATGACCACTCGTTTTTAATCGTCTTCATATGATCTTTTAATGGAAAACAAGAAAATGTGAGTTTAATGAAATTCATTTGATTAAAAACGTATAAATTGAGTTCAAAACTTTGAAAGATCATAACTTTATACTTGGTTGTCCATTTTAAGTGTTTTCTTTATTTTATATAACTTTTCAAAATCTAATAGGCATTTTGCCACTTCTGGTTTGGTAAAAAAGGCCTTTTTCAATAATTTTTCTTCATTTTCTTATTATTTTTTCAACTTCGATCTTATTTTTATTAATTCAAATTTGTTCAAATCCTATATTAAACTTTTGCTCCCCAACTCTTTTGGTGCCTAGTAGTGTCATAATAATTTTTTTAACAAATAAAATTATTAAAAAATAATATATTTCTATTTGTAAACTAATAGTAATATGTTACTGTTTTGTTTTAAAATAATAATACTAATAAAAAATATCAAATAAATGGATAAATTAAGTCTAATTAATAACTAAACTACCAAATAATAACATGTTACTATTTGTTCTCTAAATGGTAGCATGTTACTGTTTCATTCCAAAGTAATAACATTAATCAAAAACTCCTAAATAAATGGATAAATCTAGTCTAATTAACAATGAAATTGCTAAATAATAGCATGTTACTGTCCGTTCTCTAGATAGTAATATGTTATTATTTCATTTCAAGTTTAATTAATAACTAAACTGCTAAAGAAGAGAATGTTACTGTTTCATTTTAAAATAGTAACATCAACTAAAAATCATAAATAAATGAGTAATAGCATTTTACTGTTTATTCTCTAAACAGTAACATATTACTATTTCATTCCAAAACAGTAATACTAACTAAAAATTCAAAATAAATAGATAAATTAAGTCTAATTAACAATGAAATTGCTAAATACTAGCATGTTGCTGTCTGTTCTCTAAACAATAATATGTTACTATTTCATTCCAAGTCTAATTAACAACGAAACTACTAAAGAAGAAGATATTATTGTTTCATTTCAAAATAGTAACATCAAGCAAAAATTCTAAATAAATGGATAATATTATGTTACTGTTTATTCTTTAGACAATAATATGTTACTGTTTCATTTCAAAATAGTAATACTAACTAAAAATTTGAAATAAATGAATAAATTAAGTTTATTTAATAATGAAATTATCAAATAATAACATGTTATTATCTATTCTCTAGATAATAATATGTTACTATTTCATTCCAAGCCTAATTAATGATCAAATTACTAAAGAAGAGAATGTTACTATTTCATTTCAAAATAGTAACACCAACTAAAAACGTCAAATAAATATATAAATTAAGTCTAATTAACGGCTAAACTACTAAATAACAATATAATACTATTTATTTATTAGATAGTAACATGTTACTATTTCATTTCAAAATAGTAATACTAACAAAAAATTCTCAAATAAATAGATAATAGCATGTTACTATTTATTTTCTAGACAGTAGCATATTACTATTTTATTCTAAAATAATAATACCAATAAAAAATTTAAAATAGATGGATAAATTAAATCTAATTAATAATGAAATTATCAAATAATAGCATGTTATTATCTATTCTCTACATAATAACATGTTATTATTTTATTCTAAGCCTAATTAACAATCAAACTATCAAAGAAGAGAATGTTACTATTTTATTCTAAAATAATAACACCAATAAAAAATTTTAAATAAATAGATAAATCAAATCTAATGAACAACTAAACTACTAAATAACAACATATTACTGTTTGGTCTCCAAATAAAAACATGTTACTATTTTATTCCAAAATAGTAACATTAACTAAAAATCTCAAATAAATGGATAAATTAAATCTAATTAGCAATCAAACTATCAAATAATCGTAAGTTACTATTTATTTTTCAAATAATAATATGTTACTGTTTTGTTTTAAAATAGTAACATTAACCAAAAAAATTAAATAAATGAATAAATCAAATCTAATTAACAATCAAATTATCAAAGTAGTAGATGTTACTATCTCGCTTCAAAATAGTAATATGAATTAAAAATATCAAATAAATAAATAAATTAAATCAAATTAATAACTAAATTATGAAATAATAGCATGTTACTGTTTCTTCTTTAAACAATAATATATTACTATTTCATTTCAAAACAATAACACTAACTAAAAACTTCAAATAAATGGATAAATCAAGTCTAATTATAATCAAACTACTAAATAATAGCATGTTACTATTTATTCTTCAGACAATAATATATTACTATTTCATCTCCAAATAGTAATATCAACTAAAAATTTTAAATAAATAAATAAATTAAGTCTAATAAACATTTAAATTGTTAAATAATAATATGTTATTATATCTCTAAGTTATTTTTATTTTTATTTTTATTTTTATGTTACTAGAAATTTATTTTAATTCCTAAAAAATTAAATTTTTATAAATTTTATTTATAATTAAAATTTTATATTAATTTAATTTTTATAAAGTAAAAAGTCCTACAATTTTAATTTTTATAAGTTTTTAGTCTTTTATTTTTTTTATTTGTATTAAATTAAAAAATCTCCAATTTTAATGTGTAGTAAAAAAGGTTTCTATTTTAATTCTTTTAGTCTTCTTTAAACATATTGTAAATGTGTCATTTTTATCTTTTGGGTATCATGGTAATTTTTCGTACACAGGTGTACTTAAATAAAAGAAAATAAACTTCAGATACCTTGCTGCAATAAATTATATTAAATGACACTAACTTGATTTTTTTTCAAAAAAATTTAGTATTAATTAAAATGTATATAAATATTTTTAAAGTAAATTCAAAGCATATATATAAATATACCACTATTTTACTATACTAAGAATAATTTATTACGTTACAACTTTACTCAAATTGATGATTATGAATTATTCATGATATGGGCGATCCGGTAAAATGTCCAAATAAACCTTTCCTACCACATCCTTCTCCATATGTATTCACACGTCAATAGAAACTTCCTCTTATATGGTATAATTCTCATTGAATTATTTAAGAAATTTGGAATTAAAGTTGACAAGAAGGCTTAGGTTAAAAAGTTCAAGGAAAACAAGAGCTTGAAAGCCAAACACCTCAATTAGAATTCTTTTCAAAAGATAAATGGAATATGGCAATTCATTTACAAAGGAAATGATGTTGAAGAATTTGACATGAAAACCTTATAGGATCACCTTATTGCTTTACATTAGGAAGCAAGCAAGGAACTAAAGTCTTGCATCAAGATTCAATTCAAAAAGCTTAAAGAGAAATTCAACATTGTTGATGATGAAAATGATAGATCTGAAGAATCACCATCTCCTCAAGTTAAGTGCTAGCATGAAGGGAAGTAGGAAATAGTTCCATTTAAGAAGGAAATTGAGGAAGAAGAAAAATGAGACTCTCAAGCAACTGTTTTAGAAAATGAAAAGGCTAAAGACAATTCAAATGGTATAGTAGATGATTAGAAATATTTGTCCTTTTAGCCTCATTTATCCTTATAGGACTTATTTTTTATATTGTATATTATATTATGTTTCAAATTTCTAGATATTTTGTTTAATTTATAGATACTTTGTTTGATGACTGCTCTTTATATTATCTATCATTATGTAACATATGTTATGTTTTTCCTTTTGATTGATGCCGAAAAATTTGAAATTAAATAACCTTATATCCATATTTTGAGAGGGAGTATCTAAATAAGGGGGAGCCACAATTCAAAACTAGATTTAATTTTAAAATTATTTATCATCATCAAAAAGGGGGAGATTGTTGGCCTTAGTCCTATTTAGAGGTGTTTTAATGATAACAAAACATTTTAATCTTCTTGATGATGAATCAATGTCCTTAAATGCAAAGATGGAGATTGAAGACCATTGAGGACTTGGCTAGATTTGTAGGATTTTTTTTAGGACAAATTGTATAAGAGGAATATTATGTAGGTTCAAGTTTTAAGAAAACATATTTGTCAAAAATTTATGTCAAAATCATTTTTAATAAGTTTGAAACGCTTTTTGGAGAGAAATCCATGTCTTATAATTTTTTTTAAAATGTTAAAAATAAGGCAATTAATTAATTAACTAATCAATTTCAAGCATCCATTCTAGGCATCCATTCTAAGCATCCAAAGAGCAAACTGGTTTACCTCAATCAATTAATCAATCGATTCCAGGCACTGGAGAGTAAAATAAGCCATCTAAATCAATTGATTAATCGATGTCACATTTTTCATATCCCCTATTCCATTTTAAAAATACTTTTCACAAAGTTAATTGACCAATCAATTCCACATATCTAGAGCCAAATTAAGGTTTCAATGAATCGATTAATCATTGATTCACTATATGCAAAACTCAAATTTATAGTCAGGTGAATCAATTGACTAATCAATTTATTGTAATATTTTTAAATTGTCAAGAGCTGAATTACTTGATTGACCAATTAATTAATCATACTCGAACTACTCCGTAATGACTATGTTTTGTGAGTAACAAATTTTAAAACCCTCCAACTTCTATATAAAGGGTTGAGTTCATTTCAAAAACATAAGAAAGAGTTTTCACTATAATATTGACACAAGATATCCTTCTTTTTATATTTTCATCTTACAAATCTCTTGAACTTATAATATTAAATTCCTCTTACTAGTCCTTTATTGTATATTCTAACTTTTAGAGTTTGAGAACCTCTTTTCTAATTTCAAACTATTTATTTGCTATATATTAGGGTAAGGTATCGATAGGAACATCAAAGTATGTGATCTCTTAATAGATTAAGTCTTTTACAAAAGAAAATAAAGACTTGCACTGAGATTTCTTCAAGTACTCTTAAACTTAAAGGAATAGTGAATGTGGTTAATTCAAGTTAGGTAGATTTGATAGTTGTTGTAATCCTTGTTAATGTTGGATCTTTAAGGTCAAATTACTATAAATTGCTGAATTTGATTTTCTCTATCTTTATCTCTTATTTATTTACTTTATTTTTTTGTTTTAAACTATGATTATGATATACCTATTTCATGTTAAGTTGATTATTTTATAAATATCATTGGCTTCTTATTTTCATCTTTGAATAAACTGTTGGTATTTTTATTAAAATAGTTTTCTTTGCTTTTGATTCACTTTACCTCTCCTTTTAGGTAAAATCATGAATACCATAATAAAGTATCTAAAAAAGGTAAAGCACCATGTGAGTTTATAGTTTTGACAAAATTTTAATTAATATATATTTAATTTAATTTAAAATATAGTATTTAAAAATTAATATCAATAAAATACTTACAAAATTTAACTAAATATGTTTAATTTTAATTTAAAAATATTTTTATTAAATAATATTTTATGTGATTAATTATTTCAATTAGTACTTTCTATATTAAAAATTTAATTTATTTAAAATATTTTATAATAAAATTAAATATATCATGAGTTATTTATATTATTTTATGATATTAGTATTTAAGTTGTAAATAATGATAATTGGCATGAAAAAGAGAAAAAATAAATACATATAATGAAACAAATTAATAGAAATAAATTAATAAAAGGAAGAAAAATAATGAGTAAGCTATAAAGTAATATGAGAATTAAAACAAAAGATATAATTAAGTATAATTAATTAAATTAATTTTTAATTTATTTTAAATATTTTATAATTAAAATAAAAATATATGATGTTATATCTGTGCTATTTAATGATAGTTGCAAATAGTATGAGTAAATATAAAAAATATTATAAAGTACATAAAATAATATATATAAATATATGTAAAGGATATAAATAATTTAATGGAATAATAAAGCAAATAAAAGTAATAGAACAAGTTGTATAAGACTTTAAAAGTAATGAAAAATGTGTGCAATAATCAAAATTGAAGGGGAAAAAAGAAACAAGACAGTTTAGGCAAGAAAAATGGGAGAGAGGAAAAAAGAGAAAGCAACACATGTTGGGAAACCCCAACCTCATTTTAGTATTTAGAAGACTTTAGCTTATTTAAAATACTTTTAAAATAATAATAAATATATTGTTTTATATGTATATTAATTAATGATATTAATATTTAGACTATAAATAATAGAAGTAAAACTTTAAAAAAATATATAAAATAAAGTATGTAAAAAAAAGTGAAGCATTGCACGAGTTTATAATCCTGACAAGATTTTAATTAATATATATTTAATTTAATTTAAAACATGATATTTAAAATTTAATATCAATAAAATATTTACAAAATTTAACTAAATAAGTTTAATTTTAATTTATAAATATTTTTATTAAATAATATTACATGTGATTAATTATATCAATTACTACTTTCTATATTAAAAATTTTAACTTATTTAAAATAATTTTATAATAAATTAAATATATCATGCATTATTTATGTTACACTATGATATTAATATCTAAGTTGTACACAATGATAATTGACATGAAAAAGAGAAAAAGACATACATATAATGAAATAAATCAATAAAAAATAGAAAAATAATGAATGAGCTGTGAAATAATATAAGAGTTAAAAATAAAATATATCATTAATTAAATTTTTAGCTTATTTCAAATATTTTTATAATTAAAATAAAAATATATAATATTATATCTATACTATTTAATAATCTTAATATTTGAATTGTAAATAATATGAGTTAATATAATAAAATTATAAAAGTTAAAAATATGATATATAGTTACATGTAATTAAATTAAATTTTTGAAAATATTTTTATATAAAAAGTATATTATATTATATCTGTACTATTTAATAATAATATTTAAATTATAAATAATATAAATAAATATAAAAATGTTATAAAGCACATAAAATAATATATAAATATAAATGTAAAGGATATAAATAATTTAATGGAACAATAAAGCAAATAAAAGTAATAGGAGAAATTGTGTAAGACTTTAAAAGTAATAAAAAAAATGTGTGCCATAATCAAAATTGGGAAAAAAAAAAAAAAAGGGGCCAGTTTAGGCAAGAAAAATAGGAGTGGGGAAGAAGGAGAAAGCAACATGTGTTGGGAAACCCAACGTAGTTAGCTAGAAGATGGTGAAAAATAGTGAATCGTAAGTAGTCAAAGGAACCCAGAAGAGAATATTTGCGAAACGATTCTGGCTGCCTAAACTCCTAGTACAAAAACTAAAAATCACTTTAGGTTACATTTATTTTGTCAAAAAAATATTTTTATAACAAAATATAATTATAAAGTATTAAAATAAAATATTATTTATTTATTTAATATCAAATATAAATAATTTGAAGAAAATAATTTTTTTAAAAAAGAAATTTATTTTCCTTAATTTTTAAATTTTTAAGCATCATTTTTTTATTTATTAATATAAATGATATATCATCTCTTTATTAATATATATGTAAATAATATTTTCTTAGAAGAAATGCTTTCCCACAAAATAAACGGAGGCTTTATCTTGACAATTTGACAATCCAGCATGTGTTTAAATATATATTTTTATATTCTCAAAAATTATTTTTTTATTCTTAAAAATTATTTTTGGATCAAAGGAAAATTAATATTAAAGAGAGATTAATATTATAAATAAAGAAATATTTTATTTAATAACAAAACTAACATTTGAAATAAGAAAATAAGTTTAAAAATAACTAAAAATTATTTTTATTTTTTAATTTAAGTTACATATTTAGAGAATAATTTTGAAAAATAAATTTTAAAAACAAGCTGTTAAATAAATTTTTATATTTTAAAAATAAAAAAATAAAAAATTATTTTTAAAAATAGAAAATAAGCATGCCCAAATCTTTGCATGAGAGTTGAAAGTTATCAGAAAGCTCATACAATGAAGGCCAAATTAATCATTTGTCCTAATCATTTGGTTGTCTTAAGAAATTTGATTGACAAATAAATAAATGCATTAATTAACTTGAAGCGTTAATTAATTGTGTATCACATTGGATTAAAACAGATGCAAGAACCATTTCAAGACAACAAAAAAAAAAACCAATTAACATTCGAATTCAAATTTATCTATTATTTATTAATAATTGCATGACTATTTATTAATAGGGAATACGTAATAATTGAATTTGAATTTAAATTTATCATATTAAATTAATATTTTTAGCAAACATATATAATTATATTTTATATTTTCAAGATAAATTTATTATCATATTTAGGCCAAAAAATTGAAATATGAAACTAAAAGTATTAAAATGAATTGAGTTTAACGAATTAGTCTAGGATTTATATAATTTTGTTTGATTTAAGATTGAAACTGATACGGAAAATGATATCAGTGGCTAGACCTAATAAAGAATTAAGACTAATTAATCCAATTTAATAAGGGATTAGGATTAATAAGTGTTAGTCCGTCAAGTTATTAAATTAATTTATTAATCTAATAATAATAGTAAGTAATAAATAATAAATTTATTATATTATTTTCAATTTTTATATAAATATTAAAATAATAATTTTATTATATTAAAATTATAGTTTAGTATATATAATATTAAAATTATATATATGAACAATATTAAATAGATTTTATATTAAAATTAATAAATTTATATATTTAATATTATTAATATATATTATATCAGTTTATCATAATAAATAATTATATTAAAATTTGAATTAGTACTTTAATATGAAAATTTTAAATTTTTTAAAAAATTTAAATAAATAATTTTGATATTAACTTTAAATATATTGTATACATATATATAATATAATACATTATTATTTACATTTTATTATTACATATAAATTATTGTAATTATTTTTATTAATATATTATTTATTTATATATATTTGATAATACATAAATTAGTAAATATATTTATTTTTATATATAATACGTTGAACTTGATCTATATATATTTAATACTACATATTTATTTTATTAAATATATATTTAATAATATATATTTATTTTTATATGTAATATATACGACTCATTGACATATATAATAAAATTTTAAATCATAATAATATATAATTTTATTTAATAAATAATATATTTTAATTAATTAATGATATAAAATTAATAATAAATAAATAATTGATATGATAATAATAATAAAATATAGAAAAAAATTAAGTTGATACAGTTTATTACAATTTATTGTAATAAAGTACTGCACATTTATTTTCTTTCATTTAAATGTACTTGTATGCAAAAATTTACCACAATACTTAAAAAATAAAATAAAATACTTACAGTATATTTTGAGAAGATTAAAAGTACCAAAACAAAAATCTCTTTGGTCATATATTAAAATTAAAGAATTTTTTATTTTATAAAAATAAATAATAGACTAAAAACTTATAAGAATTAAAATTAGAGAATTTTTAACTTTATTAAAATCAAATTAATATAAAATTTTAATTATAAATAAAATGAATAAAAATTTAATTTTTAGGGATTAAAATAAATTATTAGATAGGATAAAAATAAAAATAAATGAGATTTTAGAGGCACATAACCTTATATAGGATCACAAAATAATCTATTTTTTACCCTTTTTTTAAAAAGTAATTATCATATATGAATTACTATTTAGTATTTAAATAGCAACATATTACTGTTTAGAGACCAAACAATAATATACTCTTCTTTGATAGTTTGGTTATTAGTGAAATTTGATTTATTCATTTATTTTGAATTTTAGATCGATGTTACTATTTGGACAGTAATAAGTTACTATATAGAGACCAAACAGTAACATACATTATTTTGGTAATTTGATTGCTAATGAGACTTAATTTATTAATTTTTTTGAGTTTTTAATCGATGTTATTATTTGAAAATAAAACAGTAATATCGTCTTCTTTAGTAATTTAGTTATTAATGAAACTTAATTTATCTATTTATTTTGAATTCTTAGTCGATATTACTATTTGGAAACAAAACAGTAACACTCTCTTCTTTGGTAGTTTGGTTGTTAATGAAACTTGATTTATCTATTTATTTTGAATTTTTTATCAATGTTACCACTTGGAAACAAAATAATAATATGTTATTATTTAAAGACAAAATAGTAACACCATCTTCTTTGATAGTTTAATTGTTAATGAGATTTATGTTACTATTTGTAACACCCTCTTCTATGATAATTTAGTTATTAATGCGACTTAATTTATTTATTTATTTTGAGTTTTTAGTCAATATTATTTTTTGAAATCAAACAGTAACATATTACTTTCTAGAGACCAAACAATAACACCCTTTTATTTAATAGTTTAGTTGTTAATGAGACTTGATTTATCTATTTATTTTTAGTTATTGGTCAATATTTTTATTTTGAAACCACATAATAACATATTACTATTTAGAGATGAAATAGTAACACCTTTTTTAGTAATTTAATTATTAATGAGACTTGATTTAACAATTTATTTTAAGTTTTTAGTTGATGTTATTGTCTAGAGATGAAATAGTACCACCCTCTTATTTGGTATTTTTTTTTTTATTAATAAGACTTAATTTATCATTTAGTTTGGATTTTTTATCAATGTTACTATTTGGAGATGAAATAGTAACATCTACTTCTTTGACAATTTGATTATTAATGAAATTTAATTTATCCATTTATTTTAAGTTGTTAGTTGATATTATTATTTTAAAACCAAACAATAACATGTTACTGTTTGAAAATAAAATAGTAAAAAATCTCTTCTTTAGCAATTTGGTTCTTAATGAGACATAATTTATCCATTTATTTTGAATTTTTGATCGATGTTATTATTTTGAAATCAAACAATAACATGTTACTATCTAAAAAAGAAATAGTAATCCCTTCTTATTTAGTAGTTTAGTTATTAATGTGACCTGATTTATTCATTTATTTTAAATTTTTAATTGATGTTACTGTTTGGAGATAAAATAGTAACATTCTCTTCTTTAGCAATTTGTTTATTAATAAAACTTAATTTATCCATTTATTTTAAATTTTTGGATGTTACTATCTGGAGATAAAATAGTAACACCCTTTTATCTAGTAGTTTAGTTGTTAATGATGAGACTTTATTTATCCATTTATTTTATATTTTTAGTTAATGTTACTATTTCAAGATGAAATAGTAACACTATTTTCTTCAGCAATTTGGTTATTAATGAAACTTAATTTATTCATTTATTTCAAATTTTTTTATTAATATTATTGTTTGAATAAAAATAGTAATATCCTCTTTTTTGAAAGTTTGATTATTAATGAGATTTGATTTATCTATTTATTTTTAGTTTTTGGTCGATGTTATTGTTTTGAAATTAAACAGTAACATGTTGCTATTTGGAGATGCAATAGTAACACCCTCTTATTTAGTAATTTAATTGTTAATAAAATTTAATTTATCTATTTATTTTAAGTTTTTAGCCGATATTATTATTTAGAGGCGAAATAGTAATATCCTTTTCTTTGATACTTTGATTATTAATAAGACTTAATTTATCTATTTATTTTAAGTTATTGGTTGATATTATTATTTTGAAACAAAACAATAATATATTACTGTTTGGAAACAAAAATAATAACACTCTCTTCTTTGATAATTTGATTGTTAATAAGATTTGATTTATCCATTTATTTTAAATTTTTGATCGATGTTTCTGTTTAAAAATGAAATAGTAACACTCTTTTCTTTAACAGTTTGATTGTTAATGAAACTTGATTTATTCATATATTTTGAGTTTTTGATCGATGTTATTATTTGGAGATGAAATAGTAACATGTTACTATTTAATTTGTAAATAATAATATATTGATCTTTAGTAGTTTTGTTTATTAAGTAAGTTGTTATGACACTATCGAATATTAAAAGAGTTGGGGAATAAAAATTTAATGTGAGATTTGAATAAATTTGAATTAACAAAAATGAGATTAAAGTTTAAAAAATAATAAGAAAATGAAGAAAAATTATTGAAAATGGCCTATTTTCACTAAATAAAGCAGGTAAAATGCCTTTAACTTTTTACAAGTAAGTAGATCTTAAGAAGTTATATGGAATAAAAAAATTTACCTAAAAATAAACAACTAAATACAAAGTTATAGTTTTTCTAATTTTTTAGTTCAATCTACACATTTTTGACTAAGTGAGTCTTGCCAAACCCAAATTTTATTGTTTTCTATAGAAAGATCATGTGAAGATGAATGAAAACAAGTGGTTATATGCAAAAATTATTTAACTAATCAAGAAGTTATGCCCTTCCGAAATTCTTAATTCATGATTACATTCTTGTGATTAAAAAAGGATATTTTGAGAATATAATAGTAACAATTCATAAAAACAGCGCCTCTTTAAAATAAAGAGTAGCGCTAACATCTTTTTGAAAGAAAGTTCAAAAAGTGGTACCACAATATAATTTACCGTTAAATATAACAAATTATAAAAAAATTATCTAATAAATGTCGACTTGGGATTGAGACTATAACAATTTGATTTGGATTCGACTTGATAAAAAAGTAGTTTGACTTGATAAAAAAGTAGTTTGACTTAAGACTAACCCAACTTATAACTTTTACCCTTTAAAATAATCTAATAGGATTGAGTTAATTATATCTAGATGAAACTACGAAAATAGGAGGTTTCTATTCTCTTTATTTTAATATTTTTTTGGCTGACGTGTTCTTTGGAGGTACTAATTTTAGTTTTCCGCCTGAAGTGCTTTCTAGTGGTGCTTAACAGCTTAGGTTTTGGGCTTTCAATCTCTTCTTCTGCTGAATGGGTCTCCCTGTTAAATATTTTCTTGACCTGGAACCTGCCTCGCTGCCAAATGAGCCTTTTTTCCCGACGACACAGGTTGTCTGAAGCCAATAATGGGAAGGCGCCCTTAGCATCGTTGCCGGCTGTGTGTCTGAGAGCTTTCGTCGCCATTTCCTTCTTTTTCATTCTGAATTCCCCTCTTCATTACTCTGAGATGTGTCTGTTTCTCTTGCACTGCGTTTCTCTTTTTGGTTTGTGTTTTGTTTAATTTTTATTTTCACCCTCCTTTTAAAATCAATAATCATTATCTTGCAGGTGTTATCGTTTTTGTTTGCTGCAGAAACAAAGAGAAATTTCAGCGTTCTCAAACCAAATTAGCATGAATCAGCATCTTTGGTGATGAATACCTTTGCTGCAATGGGCAAGTTTTTTGGACAATATTTGCTCTTATTTTTTTTCTTCTCATTTTTGTCGAAATGAGCTGACAATATTTGGACAATAATTGATAATTGTCGATTCTCCATCCCATCTCATATCTTTCGCTTGAATCTACTATGCCAAAATAGTGTGCATTTTATATTTGATTTGGTTTGAGGAAATTCTATGAAAGGGTTGAATCGAGAAACTTCCTGGTGACCGAACCTCTGTCCTGATGGCAATCATACTCCAGACGGCCTTATCCAACAGTAAGTTTTGCTCACGAGAACTCAGTGTTTTGGCTTCGCAACTCTTTTAGCAAAAGCCTTTTGAACACATACATTGAAATTGATTTTACTTGCATGAGACATCCCGCAAGGCATTCGCTGAATTTTTAGTGAGAATTTTCCTTCTGAGCCGAGGAACAATCTTATCCGGATAACCTTGTGCATTAAGTTATTTCCCATTTTAGTAGAAAAGTAAACTAAATTCATATTCTCTGCAGATTCTAAATCTAAGGTTAAGCCACCCATTCTTTTTCATTACAATTGACGTTATATTAGAATTACGTGTGGCCTTGTCTCACAGTTCACACATCATCATGATGTGGTTTTTTGAGGAGGAGGATAAGGCAAGATCGGTACAAGAGACTGTTTTGCATTTGATTAAAGCAGATTAATAATTGGTTTATTAACAAGAGAAAGAGGAACTGACACAGCAACGCCTCAACTTCTACAGTGTTGAGGCGCAAACGCAAGAGGTATTTTAAATTGAAATTAGCCTTTTACTCATTTTCATTCTACTGAATTTTGCACCAACCTTGATTTGAGAACAGATATTGCAAGTGACAATAATGCCTTATGCATTCACGGAGGAAGAATTAACGACTAATACTTTAATGCCTTATGCATTCACGGAGGAAGGATTAACGACTAATACTTGAACGCATGCCTTCTTTTCATTCTTTCTCCATGACATATTTACAATGCTGAAATGGAAATTCCCAGTTGAGGCTTTTTGGAAGGTTTAGATTGAACTACATTTTTTGGCTAATTTTTGTTCTTTTTTATTAGCCCTATTTAGTATGATCAATGATTTGCATAAGCTTGGCAGTTGCTGTACTGAAAAAAAGGCTTGTAATCTACCATTTCACACTTCATATACTCTAATGTTTCTTTTTTCAATGTCAAAGGGTGGGGGTTCATGACAGAGCAAGTGAAACTGATTCAAACAAAAGTGGTATGAGTTTTTTGGTAAAATTTTTTATTATTACTTTCATAATGGTGTTTTAAATGAATAAAATTCACTTCTAATGAAAGTTTATTTTTTTATGCATTCATATACATGCAGGAATGAACGTAACATGTTTGGTTGCTTTGTCTATATGTTTTCTAAGAATGAAACCATTTTTAATTGATTATTTAACTGTCTACTAAAGTGATGTTTTACTTATGTTTTCTAATCTGAAATTTATGTTTACTAAAAAAAAATTGAATCTACTAATAAATACTGTTTAATTGATTATTGTTGCTATGGTTCCATCCTTCTTCTGTATTCATTGAAAGTCCCTAATTGTTTGTATGCAGTATGAAACTCATAATTTAAGGGGAAGAATTTATGGTGTATTTTTATCAATACTCTGTTTTTACATTAGATTAAGACCTCTCAAAACTTGAGACTTTCCTTTTTCTGATTGATGTTAGATCAGTATTCTTTTTTCTCCTGTTTTAATTTAAATTAAACTTTGTTCACAGTTGAGTTGAAAATTTTGTTGGTTCTATGCTTGCATGCCTTTACTTTGAGTGTGTTTCATTGACTATCTCTGATTCAAGTTAGTCTATTTTTTACTCAACTTTTATCTAAGTAGGTTCTGAAATCTGATATTAAACTAAAGGGAAACTTTAACTGTGATTCATCCAATTTTCTGACATGATGGGCTGATAACTTATGCAGCAAGTAAAGAAGAAGTATGTTGCTACCAAATATTTTCCAAAAATCACATATTCAGATGAACTTTGAAGTTAGGCTCTGAATTTTTTTTGTTACAAGTTGTTCCTAATCATATTATATCATATTCCCTTATAAGCATTTAAACTCCTTTGTTTGCTATGATGCAATTTGTGTGATGTGTTTCGATTATGGTAGATAGTTTCCATGGCCTAATCATTATTGATATTACTGTCATTTTGGATTGCTTTGCAAATTCCAATTTTGTAAATTCTCCTTCTTAGAATTAATAAGATGCTATTAATATCAGCTCTACCTAAAATCTTCACTTATTTTGTTTGATCTTCTCTTTGATATGCATTCTCTGTTCCACAAAGTAATTATGCAGTGGTAACCTTTCTTTTTCCATTTTTATTATTGTCTTTGGCAGTTCAATTGATGATCCAAATGAATATCCTTGGAGTAAGCATACAATTCTGCTGTCATAGTGATGGAAGAGGTCGGAGATGACAATAAATGTTGTTTTTAAATGTATCATTCCATGGTTAAGCAATGAACCAGAGAATTGGGAACCTCATTCATAAAAGTTGCATCTTCAAATAACTTTTCTATTTGTCTGAGAATTGGAATCTTTTTTCTTTCCTTTCATTCTTCCTATGCTTAGTTGTAAGCTTTCCTGTCATTTTAGGTTGCAGGTTACACTATTACAGCTGCTCAACATTGCATTGTTTTCATTGATGAAGTTGAGAAGATAACCAAAATGGTTTCCTTTTGTAATGTGATTTGTGATCCTTCTCCTTTTTATGTTAATTAAATTTGAATAGCATAACATTGCTTTCTTTCTCTTCCGTTATTTACATTTTGGTTTGAGAGTCTTAATATCAATATAGATGTCTTAGTGTTTAGCAGGCATGAAGGAACACTAATTGCATTGCAAAGCAAACTGAATTGGGAGCAAGTAAAGTTGTTAGGTTAATGTTTCTGAGAAACGGGCTTGAAAGCGTCCCAGAGGTGACTATATTCAGGTTTCCATGGCAACCTTCAGTTGAAATAAGTTAAACATCTCATAGAATGTACATAGTCTTATTGTGATATTTTTAAGGCAAAACTCATATTTTTAATTGCTAAATTTTTTATATCCAAGGGGTAGACAGTTTATTCAGCTTATAACTTTTCTTAGTCAAATCGTGTTTGAAGAATGATGATTAAATGTAATTCATGATTGTTTTGTAACATGAAATTTGAGCGTTTGATAATAAAATTGTTTTTTTAAAAGCAATCCTTTTAACTTGACTTTTCCTATTAGATCACTGAGCTTAATTCTTTCTTCGGATGAAAAAATATTCTGCCATGAATTGTGTAGAATTCCTTTATGAGAAAACAAACACTTCCCTTGCTCTGCTGAAATTCCCAATCATTACTATAACTTGCCATCATTTTTACTCATCGAGGTAATTCACGGCAAAGTGGAAAGCAGAATCAAAGGTTCTCTCGATATACCTCAATTTAAATAACCATTTTGTATCTTCTAGATTTTGGACTGTCAAAAGACATCCCCCATATAATACTAACTTACTATTAGAGTTTAGCAAATCAGAATATCAAGCTCTAAACTATAAATTTGTTTCTCAAAAAGTCGTAACTGATATGCAGGTGAATTGTTGTGTTGAGTATGCAAATGATATATTTCCACAAAAAAGAAAGACATTGTACATATACTAATATTCTAACAAAAAGGGATGTTTAAAGTGTATTACATGAGTTTTGACAGGTATAAAAGGCTCATTGAGTAAAAAATATAGATATAAATAAATTAAGGAGGGCTTGACATCTCCTCCCCTTTATATGTTCCTTCTGTTTTGGTTAACTTACATACTTATTAGTTATTTAAATTGAGGTATATGGAGAGAACCTTTGGTGGGGGAGCTTCTAGACAGAATTCTACTTGCTACTGAAAACTTCACTAAACTTGTAAGACCTCTTCCCGCATCTAACGTGCTTTTAGCCCCACCTGGTAGTGTTGATGTTGCATTGGGAATAGTTAATGCTATCACAGGTAATGTTCGATTTGAAGCCACTGCAGGTTTTGCTTTATATCCTATTGCCTTCTGTACTTATAACAATTATACTTTGTGATTATCATATATATATGTATAATTTAGGAGCACTCGGGTGTCAAATGAATAAGGAGCTGAAACCGCGAATTAGCAGAAATGACTATGACTATTTGGAGTGCCACTTCTCTTGTAGTAGCTGAGTTTGCTATTGTTGACAACGGAATTTTTTTCATATTTTTTTATTATCTTTTAAAAATGACATTGTTATTGAAAAGGATTTGTTCTTTCATCGCTTGTATATTATAATATTAGTTCTTTTTGAAATTGTATCTATGAAAAAATGTAGCTAACTGCACTTTAACAACTAAGAAAAATTGAATTACGTCAATTTTTATAATTTAATTATATAATCAAGTAGCATGAGATTTCCTACCTTGATTTGCTTCAGTAACTCGTTCATTTTATTGATTACATAGATAGTTAACACACATTTACATGAACATAAATTAGTTTTTTCAGTTAATATTCTTTAAAATATAAAAACATTATCTTAATACATAAAATTATAATAAAACCCGTGGTATGCGCCGGTTTTCAAAACGAGTAATATTTATAAACTAAGGATAAATGAGGCCTACAATTTGCTTACTCAAGTGCGTAATTCTCAAGAAATTTCTAGCAAGCGACTTGCTAACAATCCTCACGAAATATGTTTTTTTTTTTCTCCCCCTTAAGATAAGATCCATTTTTTTAATATATATACAATTAAAAATGTAATAGGTAATGTTTGTTTATAATATCTGAAAATATTTTTTATTTTTATATTTTTAATGATATTTTTTTACTTATAACTGTTTTATTTTTAAAAATTATAATTCTAAATGTATAATTTAAAAATAAAGAAATCGAAATGATTTTTAAATATCTTCTTAATGTATTTTTATTTTTATAGCAAATTTGTAATTAAAATTTTTTAATCAATTATCTTCTGTTCTTTATTTTTCCTAAATCTTAAAATAAGTTTTTTTAGAAAAGTTTTTGAAAATAATTTTCTAAAATAAAAATATATCTAAAAAATCTTTGTCCTGATTTCTTGCACTTTGTACAGTTTAACAAGTAAACGAAAAAGGACAACGGGAAAAATATATCTAAACACAGCCATTAAAGAATACAAACAAGAATTTGCTTAGCAACATAAGTACAAGAAAAGCAAGTGCTGGAAATTCAATATGTTAAAAAAATGTATAATTCAACACTTTTCTCATATCATATTATGTATTATAGCATAATTTAATGAGTATTCTTAAATGAACTTTCTAAAAGATTAGGGTAGAAGAGAAAATAAGGATTAGATTGAACAATTGATTCAAAGACACTCATTATTTGAATAATAAATGCTTAATCTCTCTTCAAACAAATCAATTTGTGTCTAATAAATTACTTTGATCACCCCATACACCAAGAACAATATAGATGTAAAAATTGGTTAAAAGGAATCACTTCATCTGCAAAACCTTCACTCATGTATGTCTTTGTAGTTTGATGGAATGAATATAGACCATCATAGGATTAGAGAGGTAAGGACCCTATAATATAATAGTTAAATTAAACAAAAATACTATCTATCACATGATTCATGCCCAATTATACTATGTTTGGATCTAAGTACTAATTTAAACCCTTAGCCCAAATTGTCACTTAATTAGGTCCATAAATTTATATTGACATTAATAACTATAATTAAAAAATCTGTATTGTTACTTAATTGCAAAATAATTAAGCAATTATAAGATATTTACCATTATGACTTTTGAAATATTAGCATTTATTATTAACTCCCTCAATATTGGTGAACAAGTGTCAATTTTAATGGTTTGGACCATTGATACTAGTTCTGACGATTTAAACCATTGTTATGTAAATAAATCATTAATTTTAAGATACTTGTATTTGATAATTTGGTGAACGATGCTTGAAATTTTAATCATGTTGTTCTTATATCTTGACCATACAAGATGATAATGTGATTGGTCTTCTTGATTGTATAAATTGATAACCTAGTCAGTCTCCCTAACTTTACAAATTGATAATTTGATCGGTCTCTTTAATTGTACTATTCAATTGATCTCTTTGCTTTTTTATTTTGATAATTTAAATTCAGCCCTAAAGGTGCTAAGATATGAGTGGATGTTTTGACTATTGCTTAATGAGATGCCTACCTTGGAGTGGCGCACATTGGACTAGTGATTACTAATTTGTGTTAATGTGCTGAAATGAGTTATGGTGTGTTCAACATTATCGGTACATGAAGCTATGATATTTCTATTGCTAATGTTACATGACCAATACTTATTGGCTTGAAGATGCTTGGATAAGTTGTGATGTGTTTGATGTTATTGATAGATGAAGATGTGATGTTTCCATTGTTAATGATAACATGACCAGTGCTTATTAGCTTAAAGATGCTCAAATAAGTTAAAATGTGTTCGATGTTATTGGTACATGAAGTTATGATGTGTCATCATTAAGAGTATAAAACTAATGCTTATATGCTTGAGAAGTTCTTTTGACCTTTGAGACCATATGATTGGTTGTCTTTGTAGAAAATGCATTTAATATGAAAATTGTGTGTTTTACACATTTTTCCAACAATGTAGGAAGCATAGTGCATATGGCTAAAGGATTCATCAACTTTTGAGTTCTTGAGTCGATTAGCTTGTGTGCCAATTGGCATTTTTTGAATTTTTCCTTCTAATATTTTGAGTCTTCTAGCCTTAAGAAGTGATTTTTCTCAAGTTTGATCAAGAGTTTGCAAAAATTAACCATAATGTGCATAAGACATCACAATCATATACCTATATATTTTGATACCTTGAATTTATAACATAATAATTCAAATCTGGCAATCTAAACATCTGAACCCTAAATATTTGAATAATTAATACTTAACCTAGATATTCTAAAACCTATATAATCTATCAATATGAATTAACTAATACCTAAAATCTGATAATTTAAATAACTAATATTTAATTTTGAAAATTTAATTAACAACCTTGATTGCATTAATTAGCATTCTGAACTATATAAATTGGTAATTTCATCTTTCTTCTTGACTGTACTATTTGATTTGTTTCACTAACTATATAAGATGATAATTTGATTGGTTGCTTAGTCTACTTGATCATCTAACTTGATATTCTAGATTTGTATCACTTGTTGCTTAATGGCGAACCTATTGCATAGTTATACTTAAGTGATTGATAATTATCGATTAGTGATAACTTGTTGAATAACATGGAGCTCGTTGAATAGCAATAACTAAGTGACTAATTATTATTGATCTAATCTATTAAATAACAACAAGCAAATTAAATAGTAATGCTTGAGTAACCAATTATTATCAAATTGACCTATCAAATAAAGATGAGCCCCTTGAATAACAATACCCAAGCAATCACTGATTACCAATTTTTATGAATGTGCTTAATAAGCTATAATATGTTATACATATTTTATTTTCGAGAATTTTATAGGTGTTATATTCCCCCTTTTCAAAATCAATAGCTATTTAAGTTGTGTATTATCTTTCATGTAGGGTATGCTTTCAAAATTTTAGGATATGTACATCACGTAACTTATGACTTTAGCAAATTTTCAAATTATTGGATAATTTGTCCCTGTTATCAATTATGGGATAAAGGAAGGATAACCTCTCAAAGTTTTTAGTTTTCTAGTATGCATGTTGTACTTGACCTTGATGAAGGGTCTTCAGTTGTAGTCTATACTTGTCACAATCCACTCGATTGTGATTGGCATAATTTCCATTAACAGTAGCCATAAGCGTAACTATGCTTATTTTGATATCATCACATAATGATTGCTAAGTTATTTAGTTTAATTAAATAATTGATTAAACATTAATGCATTTCATTTCTCAAAATAACATTTGCATTTCTAAGTTTAGAGCAAAGCATTCATATATTTATAAGATTTTCTAAAAAACCTAACAGAACATCTATACTAGTTCCTTAAGTTCTAGTTATTGTTGCTCATGTTATGACATTACTCTGGAATAGCTAGTAATGATTATGAAGCTTCACTTTGAACACCTAGAAACATTTTAAAAGAAAAACAATGAGACTTGAAGTCATAGTATGTAGATAATTCATTTAACAACTTATGCATTGACATACTTTCATTAACCATGCAAATTAAAGCATATTTATCACTAATAAGCACCGAATAAAGCATAAATTATACAAACAATGATTGTAAATCCACCTTATGCCTCCTAAAATATGTCCTTCTGGATATTTTATTAGTCACAATCCTAACCTTATTCCTCTTGATACACTCCAACCGTAATTAATTATCTTAATATGGCATAATTCAAATTAATCATTAATCTATTAGTCTAGTTTCACACCTAGTCACATTAAGAGTCACATTCATTTAGTTATATAATCAAACATAAAACCATATATTAGTTCACAATAATCAACAAATAATTATTCATAATCATATAATTTGCCAATCATATAAATATAACTTAAGTATTTTATCTTTGATTTTAGTACTCTTACATTTCATTTTAAGGCATGCTTCATGGGTACGTGAGTACCATAAAGCAATAACTTAGGGACACATCTAAGTACTCAAGTCTAGGACTCGAATATAGCTTTGATTTAGTAGGCCAATATTTGAGTATTATACTTGAATACTAGAAGGCAAAGAGCACAATCAATTTTAATACTCAAGGTACTTCAATATTACCTCCTGAGTTCATACTTAAGGCAATATTTAAGTACTATACCCAATTACAATTTTGCATTTTTCTAGAAAATCAATTTGAAAAATAGAATTTTGCTTCCTAACTCAATTCATTTCAATATGTAGCCCACCCATATTTTAAATATTACTCTATACATTATATTCCATCATTTATTCAACTCAAGTAGCTTAAATTCATCATGTACACACATCTATTTAGCTTAATCATTAAATATTCAAATTTGTCAACTTCCAAGCTCAAATTTAACAAATTCAGGGGTTTAAAGTAAGTAGATTATTTACTTACCTTAATTCCTAGGTGTGGAGGAGATGAAAAGAATGAGTAATTGAAGAAGTTGACTCTTAAACATATAAACATCAAGCTATACTCAGAATCCTTGATTTCCTATGTTATCATCAAATTGACAAAATGCCATATTTGAAACCTAAATCATTGAACTATACCTTAGCTATAAAGAAGATTGATGCCTATCTTAATGCAACAAGTTCAATTCTTCTTATGATTTAGCTTGGATTGATATTAAGAAATGAAAAGTGAAGGGAAAGGAAGAAAATTAGGACCCTTGACTAAGGAAGGAAAATGGAGAAGAGACCAATCTTTTGGCCTTTTACCAAAAATTAAAGGTAATTTGGTAAATTGAGTGGTCCTCTAGGGTAATCTAGGAAATTAGGATCCTTAACATTTTCTACACATCCTATTTCAATTCTAATTTTACATAACATAATATTTACTTTAATCATACCTATTTCCATGTTAAAATTTTATTCCTTACAATTAAATGTACATCCTAAACCTTCTTACAACTTTCTTAATTATCAGTATATTTACAAGATTATTGTTTTGAGAATTAAAATAAAATTATATAAATTTAGAGGTATAATAGTACTGATAATCTTTCTTATTAGTTTTCTGTTTATGAAGATTATCACCAATGGAACTTTGTGGAGTGATTTCTTCCTTTCCAAAATAGCAAATTGCACTAAACAAACCATCGATTCAAATTATCCTCTTTATTGTGAGTCTCCAGTGAACATCAACCATTTGCCCTACAACATGTCTTTCTTTCATGGTTCAAATTTTGGAAGTTTGCATCCATGAGAGTATTTAAATATTTCTTTTAACTTTCTTATTGTTAGTTAAAGCTTGAAACAAGGCTTTAACTACTTTTCAAACTATTTAGGATTAGTCTTGCTACTCCTAAGACTAGGATTATTATTTTGCACATTTCAAAGCTAAGATGTGCCACTAAGTAGCAGAGAGCTAATCTACCAAAGGCAACGACATTACAATGAACGGATAATTTTTTATAGAAAGTATCTAAGGTAGCATATTTACCTCTCTTGAAGGTTGATGACCTTTTAGGTCCTGTACCATTTCCCTTATGAGATATGCTTTCAAGAAAAATTGTATACTTTGCATATTTTTGTTTCCTCACATATAGAGAATAACAATGAATTAGTATATAATTATGTAAGTGGAAGATAATTTTCCATAATAATATATTGATCATTGTTTAATTTGAATAATACTATAAACATCAAATGATCTTATAAACACATTTTAAGGAGAACACCGACAATGGAAAACATTAATGAGAATATGGACCATATGGTCAATAATAGTAAACAAGAACAAACATTTTCAAGACCATATATTGATCATAACATGTGGTGGCCAACACACCAACCTTCCATGTTATTCCATATTGGACTAAAATCATATCATAATAATAATAATAATAATAATAATAATAATAATAATAATAATAATAATAATAATAATAATAATAATAAAGAGCATTCAAGCTTAATAGCTATCTATCTTTTGCCAGATGACCGATTTTAGGAAGCCAAAATGTGGCTTTAGGCATATGCACATGTTTAAGATATATATAGATGGTGATGATTTCTGACAAAGAAAATGCAACCTAGAGAACAAATATGAACTGGATAGGATATGTGTCATGATATCATATATATTTTAAAAATTACCATGTGTAAATTGGCATAACAAAAGTTCAGACTCAAGTCATAAATATTCAGTGTAAAAATGAACTTCGAACTGATTAAGCAACTACACAATTTAGGGAAAATCAGTGCTTAAGTTAATTAATGTTAGTTTACAGGGAAGAAGTCTCAACATTTGTTTTCTCTTTTTCATTTTTTTGGATCATAAGGGAACTCATTAACTTCGGCATATTCTCATCACAACTTTAGAGATAGGAACATCACTCATTATTAAAGAAATGCTTAAGATTAACACAATTTACTTTTAGAATGAAAGCTACTAACAAGATTATAATGCTAGTAACACTAGAAACTGCTATGTTTGAGTTTGATTAAAAAAAATAGTAATGTCAAATGTTTACAGTATATGCAAAAAATGAACAAAATTGAAGTTTTCTAAACAAGACATGCTAGAACATTCTATGATTGGAATCTTGTACAGATTGAGAGTGATATCACAGTGAGCTTTTGGCCTTGCACTCTAGTGTGTTTAATATCATAATTAAGGGGTGGCTAATTAGTCCTTGTTCATTTGCGAAAACATTATTTTCAGGATGCAGAAACTTTTGCCTTATCGAGGAATTTGAAATTTAGCAATCAGAGGTTCAAGATGCACAAATTTAACAATAGAGATGCTACAAGCACTACTACAAATTTTCCTTTTAACTTTGGCATATCAATGTCAATTTAAGTAAAAATGGACATATATAATGGCATAATAACTTTTTTGTAAATAAGTACAACTTATCACATTGGTTTAAATAAAGAATCAACATTTAAAGAAATATAAGAAAACTTTAAATATTAATTTTTTTTAAAAAAAATCATCTTTTCTTTTTATGAGACTTTAGATGTCTGTTTACTTTAGACATTGATTCGTAAAATAATAAATATCTAAAGTCATATGAGCAGTGTCATTTTTGATAATACAAGGACATTTTAAACATTGGTTCTTAAAAAAATGATCATCTTTTCATTTTATGAGACATTAGACATTAGTTCATAAAATAATTAATATCTAAAGGCATACAAATGATGCCATTTTTTAACATACAGGAATACTTTAAATGTTAGTTCTTTAAAAAAATCATCGTCTTTTTTTCCGTGATACTTTAAATATTAGTTTATGAAATAACTAATATTTAGAATCATATGAGTAATGTTGCTTTTTATAATATGAGGATCCTTTAGACATTGATTCTTAAAAGGAATTGTCATCTTTTCTTTTCACAAGCTTTAGAAATTAGTTCATAAAATAATTAATGTCTAATGTTATGTGAGTGGTGCTATTTTTTTGGAAATATGATGACATTATAGATATCAGTTCTTAAAAAAAATGTCATCTTTTCTTTCTATGAAACTTTAGATGTTGATAAAATAATTGATGTTTAAAATCTTGTTAGTAGTGCCATTTTTGTGCTATAAAATAAAGCAATTTTTTTCTTTATTATCATTCTTACTTTCCTTTTCATTTATTTCAAAACTCTCAAACTCAATCTTTATTTCTATCTAGTTCTCCTTGCAAAATACTAGATCTCTCTATGTCTTTCGTCATACATCAATGAGTTATCAATACTCCTTTAACTAGCATTGATCTTGAAGTAGGTTCAAAATACAAGAGTTACCTTTCTTACTTCTATTTCTTAAATATGCATCTCATCCATATCTTTGATTTTTTGTACAAAATTTTTGACTTTTTTATTTATGTTTCCTTTGTATGACTTTTGTGATTGGTTTTTAGCTTTGAATGCTTAATATATATTTGATAAAATGTTACAATGAAGATTGAAGCTAACCAAATAATGACTAAATGTGCTTATTGCATAGATTTTATAAAGATTTTTATTTGTATTTCTATAACTTTTGATGTTGTATCTAAGTTTTAAATTTCTATCATGTTTTCATAAAATATTGTAGGGAAGTCCAAAATTGGCCAACAACAATAAAAGATGGAGAAAAAGTAAAAAAAAAAAAAAAAAGTCCATGAAAATGTCATTTTTCATAATTTTGATAGGGGCAAAACACCAAACCTTATCAGGGTTTTGCAAAATGGATAAATATAAAAAAATTACAAGGAATAGACATAAAATTTGTTTCAAATGGAAAAGTGAGTATGAAATTATATTCTTTTAAAATTTCTAACTTAAAATATATGTTTCTAGTAGGATGCTAGGCTTATTCAATTTTTACTATGAATATTTTGACAATGATATGACTAATTGACATTAAAAAGATTATATAAACATTTAATATTGATTTTTTACTAAAAATTGAAGTGAATTGTAAAAAATTAAAATAATTTTTTAAAAAATTATATCAATTTCTTGCCTTAAAAAATCTACATCATTACATATATCTCATGTCAGTTTTAAAACCAATGTTGAATATGCTAGACATATAACATAAGTAGTAACTAACGTAAAAAAATAAAAAAAAAGATTTAAAACAGTTGATGCTAAAAGACAAATTTATAGTAGTGAAAATGCACGAACTTAACAAGAGAGATGCCCATGTATAGCAGCAGCCCAAGATTTATCACAAATTCTGGTGCTTATGGCATTTTAAAGCAGTGAGATTTTTAGGATTCATTTTAAATACGTAATATCCATTCATTTTAAGTAGCAAATATCCATTTTAATAATGTCAAATGATCGTACCTTATCATTAAATGACAATAATTCATAGCTAACTTGTGTATGATGCACAGCTTAGGAGCTTAAACATATATATCAATTAAAAATAAAGACATGCTTAATCAGGCACTACTTTTATTAATTATTCATGTATATCATTGACTCAACAATGTCCTATACAAGATTTTACTTCATGCAATTACGTAAATATTTAGGATTGTATTCTAGCAAAAATTTCTGAGACAAAAATCATTTAGCGATTTCGCAATTCATTAGTTATCCTTATACTTTTTACAGATCAATCAGCATATTTTGAATTTAATAACCAACGTAGTACGACCCGAGTGCTTATAACGTACGAAATTTGAAAGATGAATAGAAAATAAAATTTAATATATGAAAAATATTGTAAATTGTGACATACTGAGCAATTAGTTGAATTATTTCTATTATTTGAAAAGATTGACCGATGAAAAAAAATAATCAATTCAACATGTGAAATGTGGACATTTGATTACACGAGATCTGCAATAGTATTAGTTGTACTATGCAACAACAAATACATTTAAATTGGCCTAATTAGGCTTATTTGGCATATCATCAAACAATTAGACCACAAGATAAATCGCCAACTACTGCTACGCATTAGAAATTCCTCACTATATAATAAGTGAACAAAAATGCAAAATAATATTAGCAATTTGCAAAGAGTTTGAGCTTAAACGCGCACCTTTGAAGGAAAAATTTTTATTAGATGCTGCACTCTGTTGGAGCCGTGAGTCATTGTGTTCTATTATTGGTTCCAATCATTGTATCGATCAAGCAGTTACAGAATAGCTCCATCATAGCGATGATCATATAGAAGTGTGAGATTCTGAGAAAATGTAGGATTCGACTTTGAAAGAATTGAAGGTCTCGGAATTGAAGGAAATGTTGCCATGTTTGCCCGATTCGATGCCTTATGAATGTAAGCTTGTTGTTTCTACAAGGATTGGCAAAATTTCTATTGAAATTTGCTATGAAGCCTAAGGTTTCAGATTATCTTTCATGCAGCTATCGTATCCGATCTTTGATAATCCACGCTCATGTTCAACGTCATTGCATAAACCCAATTCAAAGAAAACTTCAATCACGGCCCCGAAGGTGAGATCACAAATCTTTTTCATCAGCTCTTTTTTTTGATAAGTTTAGAATTCGAATGACAGGCTTGGATCACCTGTATACATATTTGAGAACTTCACGTGCATTCCGAAATTTCTTATTGCCATTGTTGTGTGAGGTCCAACTTCTCAAATGCCAGAAATTCAAGAACACACTGCGTATTTCATCATTCTTTTCACAAGGGCCGACAGAAATCTCAGAAAGGGAGTTCCACCTCCTATATATGGGAGACTTGTAAGAGGAAAGTTATGTAAAACTGAGTATGAGTATGAAAAAGAGAATGAAGTTTTATTTTGAGGAAGATTTAGAAACAACTATTTTTATTTCTAACTCGAATCTAGCTTCCTTCTCACTCTCTCATAAAATCAATTTCACTTAGAATTTCTTTTACAATCCTCTCTTATATAAGGAAAGTAGATGTGGATATTTCTAACAAATATAAAGGGTATAATGTGCATGTCAATACTATTAATTTGTATAAAAGGTTTGGCAAAGCAAAGATTACCATTCTATTCTCTAGAACAATTTTTTGTAAGTATACTCTTTCTTGTTACATACTTGTATGTAATTTATATTTGTTTATTTGTTTAAATCTTACAAAATAAGCATGTGGAAATATTAAGAAATATGTAATTTTTAAGTATAATTATTTAATTATTTGCTAATTATGGAAGGAGCCCACACTTTTTATATGCTCATAACACAAACAACCAAAAAGCTTGGTGTGAGTCTCATAACTTTGAAGAAAAGATGCAGATGATTGGATATTTGATTGTAGATGCATAATGGAGGAAATAAATAATGACAAAAATTCATCTACACTATGTTATCCCCAAAGGAATTTCTTACTCTCATGTCTATGATAACAATTTTAATCCTTAAGGCTATTATTATATAACCTTCATAAAAATATTTACTGATTCTTCCTAATAGTACTTTTAAATTTACTCTATTAAGTTGGCATTGAATGAATTCAAATAAGGTTGTCTTTGTTTATTTTAAAAAAAATATATAGTTAAAAGAGGATGACTATCCAAGTACAACAATTTACATATTTGCAATTAATAATCGAATAGCATGAGCGCAATATTAGTGCATCACTTAAAAGCTAGTAATTTAGGATTTTTGAAAGCATGAATGCAACATCAATACATTATTCAAGAGTTAGTGATTTTTTTATTTTTTCTTATTTTTAAATATATAAAACTTGGACATCAAGTTTTTTTAGGATATATATTAGAATTTATTGATTTTATTATATTTTTACTTAATATAAATGAAATGTTTACATTCAATTTTGTTTTATAAATTAATTTTATTTCATAAACTTTGAATGGAGTATTTGATTGTTAAAAAGCTTTAAGACTTTATCAAATTTGATTAGGTAGGGTTTTAGATGTTTAGATTGTTATAAAAACAAATAATGTATTGACAAAGTGCAAAATTTTAGTGAAAGAATTAGTAACAACATTTTGAATTTGACATTGTAAGCTTTTTAGCAAATTCCTAGTTTAGCAATGAATATGTAGATGGTTTAAAACTAGCAAAGGATGCTAAATTTAAATTTAGCATTGGATTTTATGATAAACACAAATGTATATTTTAGGGCCTAATAGCAGGATTTACTAGACAATTAAAAGGATGGTGGGATGATCACCTTATAGAAATAGAAAAAAGCCAAATAATAGAAGCCATTAAGCGAGACAAGAATGGACAAGTAATCCTTGGACTTGATAATAGACCAATTCCTGATACTGTAAATACATTGATTTATACTATAGGTAGACACTTCGTTGGTGATCCTACCTTTTGGAAAAATAAATTAGCTGAACTCCTTTCCAATCTTAGGTGCAAAGATCTATCTGAGTTTAGATGGTATAAAGACATGTTCTTTACTTGAGTCTTTACTAGCTCAGACAGCAACCAACTATTCTAGAAAGAAAAATTTCTTGCAGGATTCCCTATAACCTTAGGAGATAAAGTCCGAGAAAAAATTAGAAGCCGATATGGTGACCAAATCTCTTATGAATAGCTTAGTTATGGAGAATTAATAAGTTACGTTCAAAAGATAGCCCTCAAAATCTACCAAGATGATAAAATCCAAAAACAACTTGCCAAGGAACAAGCCCAAAACAGGAGAGAATTAAGAACCTTCTGTGTGTAATTTGGGTTCCCTTGCACAAAAACCTTCAAACTAAAACATAGAAGAAGTGCTAGGCAGCAAATGTTGTAGCTAAAGCCTTAGTTGTAACCAAAGCCTAGACGTTCTTCAAACAAAATCCATAGGAGGAAATCCAAACCTAGATATGCTCCATCTCCTTATCAAGCTTAAGATATTTGGCCAGTGTGTTATTGATGTGGCAAACATGGACATATTGCCAAATATTATAGATTGAAAAGAAGGATAGAATAACTAAATTTAGAAGAATCTATTTCGAAATAAATAATCAATCTTTTTGCTGAGGAATCTTTGCAATCCAAACAAAAATTTGGAGCAGAAGAAGAAAATCAAGTACAATAAATGTCTCATTTCCACGAAGATGATGAAATATCCTCAGAAGACTCGCCCTCTGAGTTAGAGGTAAATATGCTCAATACGGAGTAAAACTTACTTTTTGACATCATTAGTGACTATCCTAATAATGATAAGAAACAAGAGTATCTCCAAAAACTTAGACAAAATTTGGATAAACCTTCATTTTCAAAAGGTTTCTTTAACAATTCATTATAATTTGAAGATGTTTTAGATAGATTTAAGTCAGAACAAAGCAAACTTGTTACATTACAAGACTTGCAATTTGAAATAAGTCTACTCAAAATAGAAGTTAAGGAACTAAAATCAATTCAAAAGCTCCAAGGAGAAATTATTACTGAACTTCAGATATCCCCAATATCTCCAAAAGGGAAAGAAAAAATCAATGGAGATGGAGAAGAAGAAGAAGAAGAAAATGATTTCATAGGATCTATTTCCAGAATTTCAGTTCCTAAATATTATATTTTAGTTAAACTTATGAAGAAAGACTAGGAACTGGAAATAGTTACCTTATTTGATACTGGAGTAAATATTAATTATATTCAAGAAGGTTTAGTCCTAACAAAATTTTTTGAAAAGGCTAAAGCTAAAATTAGATCTGTTAACAATTCTCTTCTTAAAATCAATTTCAAATTATCTAATGTTTAAATAGTAAATTCTTCTTGCAAAACAAATCAATAATTCTTACTTATGAAGAATTTATCTAGCAAAATTATTTTAGGTAATCCGTTTATTCGAGCCTTAATTCCTTAGGAGGTAACAAATATAAGGATTACAACTAAAGTTCTTGGAGAGAAAATCACTTTTCAGTTTGTTAAGAAATCTCAAAAGATTAACTTGATAGACTATAAAGAAGCTCAAATTAATTATTTTGCTGAAGAAATTTCCTTCAAAAGGATTTAATAGCATTTGTAAAACCCAACTATTCAATCAAAAATTAAATCTTTAGAAAAAAGGCTAGTCAGTAATGTATGTACTGATTTACTAAATCCTTTTTGGAGTAGGAAATAGCATATGGTAAAATTACCATATGAAAAGAATTTTTCTAAAAGAAAAATCCCTACAAAGGCAAGATCTATCCAGATGAACCATGAGCTCCTGTATTATTGCCAAAAGGAAATAGATGATCTCTTGAAAAAGGAGATTATTAGGAAATTGAAAAGTTCTTAGTTTTGTACAACATTCTATATAAATAAGAGTGCTGAAATAGAACGAGGCACACCAAAGCTTGTTATTAATTACAAGCCTCTCAACATTGCACTCCAATGGATCTGGTATCCTATCCTTAATAAAAAAGATTTGTTAAACTGACTTTATTCAGCAAATTTTTTTTTCAAAATTTGATATGAAATTTGGATTTTTGCAGATTCAAATAAAACCTAGGGATAGATATAAAACAAGATTTACAGTACCATTTGGTCAATATGAATGGAACGTAATGTTGTTTGGTTTAAAGAATGCTCCCTTAGAGTTTCAAAGGATTATGAATAATATTTATAATCCGTTTTCTAAATTTATCATTATTTATATTGATGATATTTTAGTTTTCTTTGAAAGTATTGATTAGCATTTTAAACATCTCAATATATTCCTTGATATAACCCAAAGAAATGGTTTGGTTGTTTCTAAAACCAAATATTCTCTTTTCCAAATAAAAGTTTGATTTCTTAGTCATCATATTTATTAGGGAACTATAACTCCAATTGAGAGATCAATTGAGTTTGCTAATAAATTTCCTGATTAATTAATTGAAAAAACTTAATTATAGAGATTTTTAGGTTATTTAAATTATGTTTCAAATTTCTTCCCAAATCTTTCAAATCTCATTGAACCATTACATGATCGTCTTAAAAAGAGTCCTCCTCCATGGACTGACATGCATACAAAAATAATTAGACAAGTCAAAACTCAAGTTAAGAGTCTTCCTTGTTTACATATTTCAAATCCCACTGCATCCAAAATTATTGAATCGATGCATCTGATTCAGGATATAGTAGTGTCCTGAAACAAGTTTTAAATGGCAAAGAGCATATAGTTGCATTTGCATCAAAACATTGGAATCCTACACAATAAAACTATTTAACTCCTAAAAAGGAAATTTTAGCAATTATTTTGTGTGTTCAAAAATTCCAATTTGAACTTTTAAATAAAAAATTTCTTATTCAAGTTAATTGTAATTCAGCTAAATCTATTCTCCAAAAAGATGTTCAAAATATTGTATCAAAACAAATTTTCTCCAGATGGTAAGGCATTTTAACTATGTTTGATTTTGAAATTGAACATTTAAAAGGATCTTCAAATTCTCTTCTTGATTTTCTCACCAAAGAATTTTTACTGGGAACAAGTCAGCAAATATAAAGAAGTTAAAAAATACAGACCCTCTTGATCTAAATAAAAGAAAACCAATTGCTAAGGAAAAGGCTAAACAAATTGCCACATCCTCCAAATCAAAACCCAAATCTTCATCATCTAGACAAATTAAAAATAATGATTTTCAAATAGAAGTCCTCCAAGCTTTGGCGGCCTTACTTCAAAAACCCCTCTAAATAGCAAAAAAATTTTAGGTTGACATAACTGAAGAAAACTAAAAAGCTCAAGAACTCATCCTTAGCCAGTCCAAAATTCTTCAGGCCATATCAAACTAAAAGAACCAAATTATCAAAGTAGGAACTTCATCTAAAGCAATAGTTCTGGCTGATCCAAAACCAGTCATCATGACTTCCAAATATGTCAAGAAATGCAATCACTAAAATCTATTATACACAGAACTCAAATACTAGGCTAACAATCCCTTAGATCTTATTCCTAAGGTTTTCCCTAAATACTGGGACTTTATCCCAAAATCTTTTTCCCATACTAGAGATTTCTATCAACATATTTTAGAGGACTCTGGTTCAATCTACATTGAACACCACAGGAGCAAAGATAATTTATAAATTTGATAACTCATTCAAGTTTCAAAATTAAAAACAATATTACTTCAAATGAATGAGGCAAAAAATCATTCAAAATGAAGAAATTTGAAAAATCTTTTAATTCAAATCTTATAAGGTATTCATATTGGGATTATCAAGAAGCCTGGATGAATACACTATACTTTCAAAATAAAAATTTTAAACATTATTAGCTTATTTTCTTTCTTTATAATACCAAGTATTAAATCCCCAGTTAGTTCGTAAGATAGTGGAACATTTTCGAATCAATTGAAGAAATTTTACCTAAAAATATTAAAAAAGGATGGGAAATATTTCGTGATCATTTCGATTATGAAAATCATAGAAAGTTTCCTGTATTTTTAGAATTTTTTCTCAAAATAGGCCTTCTATAGTGTTACTTTTGGGAGTATCAACTTGCTCAAAATCCTGAAGGAAACTACCCGATCCTTCAAAGATAAGGTTCCATTAAATGGTAGGCTAAATTCAAATATTTTTTCCTTGGTAGAAGAACCTCAAATTCTTAAATGGTTCAAAAAGCATCCTAAGTTCAATAAGGATCCTAGGAAAGGAACTAATCAATTCCTCCAAACTAAATCCCAGTTTATGGCTGCATTTGCATTAGCTTCAAATCCAGAAGAATGGTCCTCCAAGATTGAAGATATTCGGCTGATGTTGAAATCTAAAGCTGAGGTTGAGTCCCAAGCCTCAAATAATTCTCCAATAAATTCTGAAGATTCTGAAGACTATGCACAACTAAATGAGAATGATTGCTTTGGAATAGACTTTGATGAAGTTAATTCCAAAGATCTAGCTTGAGCTCTCAAATTTAGAATCTGATTATAGCCCTTAGATGTAAATACCAGGTCAAATTTAGTTTGTTGGCACCAAAAGACAAACTCAAATATTTGGTGGAGATAGCATAATTGGATTCATGACAAATTTCCTTCAGCTTTAAGTCTGCTCAACACTTTCGGTGACTAAAGTTGATATCAAATAATTTAATTTTCCTGTAGTACTTTTACTGTTCACCAACAGGATATTACTATAGAAGTTAAAATTTTGCTTATAAAAGAGGCAACCCAAATGTTTCAAACCATGCCTTCAGAAAGCCATAAAAAACTCTTTGCTTGTTAGTTCTTTCCCTCTCCTAAATTCTCTTTGTAAGTTTTATGTTTCATTAATAAAATTTTTGCAGTCCGTCTGCAATCCCTACTTTCATTGCCTTATTTTCAATTTAGTTTCTGCATTTTAGGGCGCCTCCGGGGTTTGTTGGGCCCCCTAAAATGCAAAAACTAAATTGAAAATAAAGCAATGAAAGTAGGGATCACAGACGGACTGCAAAAATTTTATTAATGAAATATAAAACTTACAAAGAGAATTTAGGAGAGGGAGAGAACCAACAAGCAGAGAGTCTTTTGTGGCTTCTTCCTTGGTAAGTTGTCTTTGAATTTTATCATCCTGGTAGATTTTTAGGGCTATTTTTTTAACATAACTTACTAATTCTCCATAAGTAAGTATTCATAAGGGATTTGGTCACCGTCTCAGCTTTTAATTTTTTCTTGGACTTTATCTCCTAAGGTTATAGGGAGTCTTGTAAGAAAATTTTCTTTCCAAAATGGTTGGTTACTGTCTAACCTAGAAAAGACTTAGGTAAAGAACATGTCTTTATACCATCTAAACTCAAATAGATCTTTGCACCTAAGATTGGAAAGGAGTTCGGCTGATTTATCTTTCCAAAAGGTAAGATGACCAATGAAGTGTCTACCTATATTATAAATCAATGTATTTACAGTATCAGGAATTGGTCTATTATCAGGTCCTAGGATTACTTGTCCATTCCTATCTTGCCTAATGGCTTCTATTATTTAGGTTTTTTCTATTTCTGTAAGGTGATCATCCCACCATCCTTTTAACTATCCAGTAAATTTTGCTATCAGGTAATGGCAGACTACTGTATCATCACAGTTATGGTTTAATTGGTAGGCTATACAGATCATCACCATTTGTTAAAGGGTATTTATGATTTCATATTCAGATTTACCATATATATTCCATTCATAAATGTTATTTCCATTGTAAGAATTCTGAATAACCTTTAGTTTCTCTTCTATGACCAAATCAGGATAACTAGCTCTTGGGTAATACATTTTTTGAGGCATTCTCTAATTACTCTCCCTAGGTTCTTGTTTGATAGGGTTTACTTGATATTCGTCTGAAGATATTTCAAAGCAATTATCAAGGACTCTTACTATTTTCTCAGTAACTGATTTGGCATACTTTAGTGTTTCAGACTCATCAACATACACCTGTCCTAGTTTCTGATTTAATTATTCTATCATTTGATTTACCTTAGATAAGGCTGAGTCTCTGGAAAGGGTTATTTATTTTTCAAGAGGGATTTAGTAAAGTTTAAACAAAGAACTTTCAACCTTCTTAGTACTAGAGGAATCTCCTGCAAATCTTTCAGAAAGGCCAAATTTTCCAACAGACAGTATATAAGTTCTAATAGTTTGGAGATACTTATTAGTGTAGTTGTTTTGCTCAATAATTGAAGTAATATCTTTTGTAGCTGCAACTTCTCCTTCCTTATAATCCTTAGTCTTGAAGGGAGATGCAACAAACGGCTTCTTTGGATCTGTTATGGTGTTTGAAATAGCCCTTTTGGTGGAAGTTCTAAAATGAGCTTCTCTCCTTTGATAGTGATCCATTCCTCTATTTTGTTAGTGATAACTCTAACAGACTTTTTCCTCATAAAAGGATAATCAATTCAGTTGTTTTTAGCATATGCTTCAAACTATTCAAAGAAAGATATATTTGTTTGGAAAAGATTCATATAATTGTAATACCTTTCTTGAATTTTTGTCCTTTCTTGACCCTTATATTTGTGTAAAAACTAGTTTCTTTGATCGAGGAATTTTTCAAAGTAGAATTCTTTCCTCAAAGATTCCTTATCAATTATAAATTATTTTTCACAATTCATAATAATTCTGGGTCATTAGGGCATATTTGTGAGGTAATAGGAGAACTAATAGAACCTCCAGAGGAAATATCATATCCACTCTCTTATCTTATTAATTCACCATCCTTCTCATCCTCTCCAGATTGGATGATTTGATCATAAACTAATCTTAGGACCTTTGAAGTATTATCAACACCTCTTATGTCAATGTTGATAGTAGAAGGATTTAAAAAAGATTTTCTAGAAGATACTAATCCTCTTGAAGACTCAGTTCTTGAACTTCTTTTAGAACTAATTCTTCTAGAGCAAGATCTTCTTGGTCCTTCAATAAAATCTTCAATCCTTCTTCAATTTGCAAAAGAAATAGAGGCAGGACCATCTGGCATGGTTTCTATCCTCGAGATTTCCTTAGCAGGAATCTCTTGGGGTTTAACTGCATTTTTAAATTCCTAATTTTCAAGCCAACTTAGTCTATCCCATATTGTTTCCATTAGGACTGACAATTTAACCTATGTGACATCCATTTGAAAGAAGACAAATTCTCCTTTTCGTGTGGGTGGTTTAACACACAATGATGCAGATGAATTATGCAATTTATAATGGATTTGGTATATGATCACAACAGGGATCTGGCCGAATTCTATAGTATAATTATGCAACTTGACTTGAAGCTTAAGGAGAGCTTCAAGAAATTGATTTGTTGCGAGGACTAATTTCATTTATGGAAAATAGTTGAAATAAATTGTTCCTTGTGATAGGCTGGTTTCAACTACTTCAATGAGGGAATTTTTGAAATCAATATCTCTTCCATCACGAAGATAGAGGAAAACAGTGTTATCTAATCCTCTTTGGAGAGTTGAAATAGCAGCTATTGAATACAACTAATATGCATATAATTATACTTCTTTTGAAGTTTCTTTGCTTCTTGGCCAGAAATGAGGGTAAAGTTCTGATCATCAGGTTTTACCCCAATAGTTTGTTCAATAGTCTTAATTACATAATCAGTCCTGCTAAAAAACTTTTCATTTTGAATTAAATAAAGTTCATGATCTGGGATATTCGGTATTTCTCAGTCATCAAACTTTTAATTTATATTTTCAAATTTGATTTCTTTAGAGAAGATAGGTTTTGAATTGGATTCTGATCCAGATTTAATTAAAGATTTAGAAGAACTTGGTGAAAACCGATTTGAGAAAGAGCGAAAGAAGCGATCAACCATTTAGAATAAAATTAAATAAGCAGAAAATAAATTAAAGCAAGTAAACAGAGAATGAAAATATATATGCAGAACTAGGGGACTGATATCTAACCTCAAGGTTTCATAAGGATAAATATATAAATTTATTATGTTTATTGGATGAACTAAATATTAACATTTCAACATGAATTATTTGTTCTGGATCATCTAGCCCCGGCTTACTATTCATATGTGAGCAAGGAAGACAGAGGCTACCCAAACACCTTTCAACAAACAGCTTAAACAGGATTTATGCCCCTTTACGAACACATGTTACTATATGCGTACTATCAATACTCCAGAAAAAAATTCAAGTTTAGATATTAATATAAAGGTCATCCTTATAAACATCATAAATTCATACTACCATCCTTACTTCCTCCTAGGCTTGATACCAGCGAACCTCGGATGCCCCCCTAAAATTTGTGTTTGCCACAAAAATCTATTGCTAATCCATTTTGTTACTGTATATTTCAAGGATGGAAATTTTGTTACTCTATATAAATTTAGTAATACAAAATTCATTGCTAATTCCATACCTTCATTTGTTCCTTATGTTGTTGTCCTTGTAAATTGTGACAGCTTTAGCTTCGGAATTTAGTGATCGATACTGTTTACCAATGCTTTGTTTTTCATCATTATTTTATCGCTTTATATTTTAGTTATAGTAATAGAATTTTCTTAGCAATGAATTTTTGTAGTGAATCAAACAAGATAGCATATAAACATGCATAATAATAATTGCTTGTAACTTAATCATAAGAAACCCAATGAACTCGTATAAAATTTAACATTCTAGTACACACAGATGGAATATATAGTGACACGCTTTTCTATCAACATCAAAATCATTACACAAAACATTAGGTTTTACACCTACTACATAATTAAGGTTCATATATTGATTATTACCAACTTCTCTCCAATATTTAAATGAGAAGAAAATTATATCATGAATTTTCCAAAATATTATTACAATTTAATTGGAATAGCTTTGAGAGGCTGAGCTCTATGCAAAGTAATTCCATTCGTCTCTCTCATTTCCATTTCTTCTGGTTTCAATCCATCTGCAAGCTTCCAGTCGTAGTTGTATACAAGAGAAGCCAATATTAAATGCAGGGACCTAGATGCTAATGGCAATCCTGGACAGATCCTTCTTCCAGCCCCGAATGGTATTAATTCGAAGTTATGGCCATTAAAATTAATTTCACCCTCCAGAAACCTCTCAGGTAAAAATGAATTTGGATCACTCCAAATTGTTGAATCTCTTCCCATGGCCCACACATTGACCAAGATTTGTGCATTTTTAGGAACTAAGAAACCAAATACGTTGATGTTATCATTTGATTTGTGGGGTACTAGAAGTGGAGCAGGTGGGTGCAAACGCAAAGTTTCCTTCACTATAGCTTGCAGGAAAGGTAATTTTGGGATGTCAGACTCTTGGAATTGTCCATTTGTGCCAAGGAATTCTTGAAGCTCCTCTCTTGCTTTCTTCAACTTTTCTGGATTTCGTAGTAGTTCTGTCATTGCCCATTCTAGTGTGCTTGATGTTGTATCAACCCCAGCAACAAATATATCCTAGTGTGATTCATGTAGATGTTAAAATTGCAATGTTAACACAATGAGAATTAGATAGTTTGAGACAGTGTTTATAAGCTAGTTCAACCTCGAAAGTTTTAGTTTTGATTCAACTGAACTAACCGATGATTTGATTTAATCAATTTTCCAGCCGGTGTAGCCAATTTAATCATGAGTTTAATTCTAAAAATTAGTCAATAGTTCACAAAATAAATTAATAAAAAAATAAAGAATAAATTACAGTATCTTTATTTAGGTTTGGTTAAATTCATCATTTTTAATATTATATGTATTTCTATCATTATAAAATGCAATATTGTTAACTTGTAAGTGGTAATCCCTTCTTTAATACTGTTCCACCTCTTTTATGAATAAATATGTACTCTGACTTTAAAGAATAAAAATACTATATCCTTTGTTATGTATATATAATTGTGTTCCAATATAAAAATTTAAGAATATAATCTTCTAATCATAAAAAATGATATTAAAAAATATGTTGCAATTGAAATGTTAATTCTGTTGCATTTTATAACGTAATAGAACTGCTTCAAAAAACAAAAGTATATAATTTTTGTAAAAAAAATGAAAATATCAAGTATAATTGGGTTAAATTAATAAAGGTCTTTACCCTAAAATAAATGAACGAATAGGTCAAATACTCAAAAGCCGATTGCGTAGGAAATTGTTTTAGTGGGTTATTGAGCTAGCAGAATTCAATTGGCCACGGGTTATGATTAGGTTAGCACTTGAATAATTTAATGATCAACCACCTTTGCTAATTCAAATAACTGTTCAAGTCTTACTAATGATGTATGCAGTGACCATGACTGATGTTAAATTCACACTTCATGCCAACAAAAGATAGTGGTTTTCACCCAATTTATAGCTTTCCATGGAATTAAAAAATGAAAAAAAAATTCTTTGCTTTTGATGAAAATCACGTGTGTAAGAAAGCCAAGCCACGTAATTATGGCCACAATTTCAGAAAGCTTTAGCATTATGCGTTTTCATTATTAAATTTGATGCACCATCGCACATCATAAAAAAAACAAAAAAGAAACATTATTGAAAAGATAATAATAATTAAAATTTTTAATTGGTAGTAAGGGAATTATAATTATTTTTTAATAATATCACAATAGAAAATTAGATAATAATTTAAAATTATTTTATATTGATATTAAATTAATTAAATTTAATATATATATATATTTAGACAGGAGAACAGTAAAAAATGTAAAAAAATTCAAAACATATAATAAAAATGTAGATAATGGCAGTATATTCGAGACATTGAGGGATTTTAACCTCTGAAATTTTTAAAATTATATAATACTATTATATAGTTCTGTAAGAAATATTTGAAAATATCTTTGCGCAAGCCGTTTGAGGCCTCAAAAATTTTGGTACAAAAATTTTTGGAGCTATCCACCGTTAGGAGTTCAACAATTTCGACACCTTAATTAGGCATGGAACATTTTCATTGAAAACATACTTTATAGCAATTTTTTTTTTTTATTCTGTCCAAGGATTATCTGGCGAGCCACATGCCAACATAGATATGAAGATAAACGTAAATATCTATAATAGAAGATGCATAATCATTCATACATGGATGGGTTAGGAATTACTTGTTGTAAGATATTTTTTACTCGAATAATAAATACGTTTTTCCATCAATTTTTAGGTAACCTTTACAAAAATTTAGGGTTTGGTGAATTGTAGTTATGTTTCATTTTTATTTAAAAAAATAAGATCCGGTTAAACATATTGAAAACATAGTTTTTTTTTTTAATAATTGTTAGTAGTAAATGAGAAATACATTGTGAATAGAGATAGTAAAATGCCTCAGAAGGGTTGTTTCAATGGCTTGGGCATGGTATAATTTTCGATCCTACAAAGCAAGGCATGAGATTGATATAATTTTTTATCCTACAAAGCAAGGAATGAAACAAGCCTAAACAAGGATGGGGTGATAATACTTTGCCTTGCCTTGTAGAGTTTCAGTAATATAAAATTATTGTAATTTTATTTTATTTACTTATACATATACATACATATACATAAATATTATATAATTTTTTATCTATTTTAATAATTTAATGATTTAAAAAAATGAAATATACATTAACATTTCACTTAAAATGATAAAAGTAGAAAATAATAATATTTTATTAATTATGTATTGACTTTCCTTTTTAAGTTTCAAATTGTTTAAATTAATTATATATAACTTTAAAACTATATTATAATATTCTATTAATAATGTATGATTTATAATGTTTAAATATAGATTTTCTTTCCATTTCTTTCTTATTTATTAGTATTTGAAATTATTTAATAATTACATATAAATTTATAACTTTTAATTTTGAGATTTATTTTTTAAATTTTTTATTATTTTCCATAATTTCCCAAAAAAATCTGTTGCTTCGTAAAATATAGGGAAAGAGAGAATTTTGTTCCATCATCAATCATGGGATATGAAGTTAAACAATATTGTATCACTGGCAACCATTTTCATCCTTAATTGTGAAACTAAAATAAAAGAAAGCTGGCTGATAAGCTCACCAGAAATAAATGCAAAATATCACGGCGGCTAAGTTGAGAACTTTCTTCTTTCATGAGATCCAAAAATGAATCTAGCACATCTCTGCACTCTTTAGAATCCCTTCGTAAATCTCTTAATCTCATTCTTTCTTCCATAATTCCATCAATAAACTCCAAAACCTTCTTCAAATAAGTTGTCATTCTTGCACGCGCACCTTGTGGATCAAACGAACTACAAACACTGAAAAAATCCGCAACATTAGGCCTTCCAGCTTCTTGCACCATCCCCAACATAACATCCTTAAACTCTTGAGAAGTTTCAGAACCATAACAAGCCAAATCAACAGAAAAGAAAGTGTTCGATATCAAATTAAGTGCCGTCGTAAAAGCAGCCTCACCAACATCCAAAACCTCATCTTTCTTGGAGAATTCATGGACATGAGCTAACAATTCCTGCACTTTCCTCCTGCGGAGAATTTCGGTGGAGGCAAGCTGTTGCGGGGAAAATATAACAGAAACACATGCTTTTCTAAGTGTCCTCCACCTGCTCGACGGAGGCAGCCAAATAACTGAGAATTTATGGTGATCGAGAGCTCGGACGCTGTCCAGGATCGTCCGGCTCGAGAAGGCCAGGTCATGTTTTTGGAGTGCTTCTTTTGCTATTTGTGGAGATGATATAACTATGGTGGTTATGCTGCCAAGCTTGAGGGACATAATAGGGCCATAGGTTTTGGAGAGTTTGGCGAGTGCTTGGTGAGGATGTTGGCCAAGTTGCAGGATGTTTCCTATTATGGGAAGAGGACGAGGCCCAGGAGGAAGTTTGAGAGATTGAGAGGTTCGGCTGCCTAGTGTTGAGATGAAGGTATGGATGATTGCCGATGCAAAGGAGATTAGTAGAACAAGTGATAGATAGTCCATGGTTGCAATGGCTTGTGCTTTGTGTTTGCTTGTGCTAGATGTATGGAAATATGGTTCTCCTTTTAAGTAGAATGGAAATGCAAGTCAAACCAAAATGACCAAATACATTCATTTTGGTTTACCTTTTAACCAATATTTTTAGAATCGGATAAGATATAGCAGTAAATCGAGAAAATTATCAAATCTTGACTTGATTAATCCCTTCAATCAAATTAATGATCCAATGTAAAAAAATAAAGTTATAAATAAATTTATTAAAAATTATAAATAATAACTAACTACATAGTAAATTATAAATTTGTAATTCATAAAAAATTAAAATTAAGAAATGAAATAAGCTAGTAATTTTTAGTTAATTATGTGTTAATTTTTCTTTTGTTAATTTTTGTTATATATAAATTTATTGGACTATTCAATATAAAAATTAAAAATAAAAAATTTGATTGGTTAATTTTTTAAACTTGGATTAATTTTCAATTTCATATCTAGTCTTTATCAATCTGAGTCAAAGTAGTTGACCATAAAACTAATTCGAACTAAAGCTCTATTTCAAGTAAGTAGGCAATCGATAAGTTAGTTAATAATTAATATTTTATAATGATAATTGATAAGTTAATTAATTGCATAAGAAGTATTTTATAAAATTAATAGTTGAATTAGTTAAATTAGCTAAAATTTTAAAATGATATAAAATGACATTAATAGAAGTAGATATATAAATTGAAATAGTTCATATTTATCTAAAAATTAAATTATATTGATGCAATTAAGACATTTAAAATAAGAATATAATATATATTATTTAATTAATTATATTTGTATAAACTTTTATATTTATTTACTTATATAATTTTTATTTAATTATTATTTATAATAATGATAAAATTATAATTAATTAAAGCATAAGGATAGATTTAAATTTACGTTATGAAGAGTATGGATTGTAAATTAATAAAAAAATAGATTTAAAATATTTTAAAAAGAAAATAACTTATAAGTTATAAATTACATTTAAAAGTTAGTTTATAATTTATTATGTCAATAAATTGATTAATAAATTATAAATTAATTTTTTATTTTGAGAAATAAAAATTAAATAGCGCAATGGTTAGTAATCCAATCGATTAAGCCACTCAACCCATTTCAATGTTTAATAATGAATTTTAACACGTCTTCACTAAATACGATAAAATGAAATAAAAGAAAGAATATGCTAATATTTAGAGGATATTTGGCGATTGACTATTTAATTGATCAGCTTTTCACTAATTTGAATGTATCTAGTTTATTGGTTTATTGATTAAATTAAACAAATGTTTTAAATATTTAGTAAATGGTTATTTTCACTAATTGATTGACTCCTCCCACAATCAATCATTTTGAAAATGATAGTAACCCAACATTTTTAATTAGCTGATTTGTTAAATATGAATAAAAAGATAAAATTATTCTTAAATTATATAATTATATACATTTATTATTTTGCTTAAAATATGATACATAAGAGCTGAATCCCACAACTTAAATTGAAAAAATAAGGATTCGACCATTATACCATTAATCATTTTTAATTCTATTTGCATAAACTTTTATACATGTAGGGAAAATATAACAATTGTTCATAAATAAATAATTATCTAATTTTTTAATTAAATTTACATAATAAAACTAATATATATTAATGATATAAATATTATTATGTTATATGATTTTCTAATGAATTTAAATTATTTTTACATCAAAAGTAAAATTGAAAAAAATTAATATATACATATATATAATACATATGATCATTTTTTAATTCATTGTCCTTGATTTTTAAAACATTGTTTAAACAAGAAAGAATCATTTAGCACATAAAACATTATAAATAGTATAACCATTTTTTTATCAAGTAATATTATTATAAAAAATTTGATGAAGAGAATATATATATAATAAGAGAATAGTACAATTATTATAATATATATAAATAGTATGTTAAAATTTTTATATAAAATAATACAAAAATAAATTCAACATCTAAATGTAGTTATTTCTTAAAAGAAAATTTTGGCAAGTATAATAAATTATAATAATTTACTTTTTAGAGAAGAATTTAATAAATAATAAATTATAATAGTATATATTTTTGAATAAAATTTAATGTGATCAATAATATATAAATTTTAAAATATTATTAATAAAGGATATATTTAAATAAATCATAAAATATACTCATTTTTATAATATCATTTTACATGTAAATAATTAATTTTATTAAACATCTTTATTTAAATATCTAATATTATCAGTTGATCAAATTAGTTAATATAATTAATTATTAAATAATATTTAATTGAATCAGTTGATCGCTAATATAATTAGTTAATTGCTAAACAAGAACACCAAAATATAGACAATTTAATGATTAATTTTTTAATAAAAATAATTTTTTAAAGGATGAGAGACCATGCAAAAGTACACTAAATTAATCTAGTTTGAAATTATTTTTACTTTATTCGTTAGGGCTTTATTCACATAAGTAATTAATTAGTTAACTAACTAATAATTCGTAACTAATAGTTGATAAGATAATTAATTAGATAAGAAGTGTTTCATAAAATAAAATGTTAAACAAGTTGAAATTAGAAAAATATTATAGAAAGATATATCAATAAAAATAGATATATAATTAAAATAATTTATATTTACCTAATAATTAAATTATATCACCACATTTAAGAAGTTTAAAATAAAAATATAATATTTAATATTTAATTAATTATTTTTTATAAAAATAGTATTTAAGTTTATATTATGAATGGCATAAGTTATAAGTTAATAAAAAAAATAAGAATAGATTTAAAAAAATTTGAAGAAATAGTCATTTATAAAATATAAGTTACTCAATATAACTTTTTAAATAAAATTTTTTTTATTAAGTGTATAAAATGTATTTAAATTATTCAATTAATAAATTATAAATTAATTTATTTATTCTGTGGAATGAAACGTAGGCTTACTTATTCAGATTTTGATAAAATTTTATAAACATGTTGGAATGAGTCAAATTAAATATTAACGTCATCGCTTATCATTTTGGGTAAAAAAAATATTACGAGTAAGACTTTCACGCCGTGCCAAAATATTTGGATATAGACATCCAGAAAAATTAACTAACAAAATTTTGACAAGCAGACAATCCGGTTGCGTTATTATTACTTTTCTTAAATAAATGTGAGAGGTTTTGTAAACTCACCTCACTTTTCTACCGACCTCCATGACAGATTTGCCATTAGTTTTAATAATATAAAAAATATTGAGTTTAAGTTGAACTTTCCAATTCAAACTCTAATTAGCCACTGTTATTTATTAATGAAATTAATTATTTTAATAAAAATTTTCTATATTCTTTCTAATAATTAAAACTGTGGATATCTATATATCTAATTAACTAAAATGCAAGAAAATTTATCAAGCTTCAATATTTTTATAAGTTTAAATTTGATTTATGGTTGATATAAAATATTTTATAATATTAATGAATAAAAAGTATTTCATTTAAAAAGTGATAGTATCAAGAATTTTTAATTGTAATAAATAAGTTTTAAAATTTTTTTATTAACATAACTATATATAAATATATGAATATTCCCTAATTTTCTTTTTGTTAATTTCCATTAATTTAAAACAGATAGAGGCATACCAACAACAATTTCCATTAATTTAAAAGAGTAAAATTGAAAAAATTAATATATATATATATATATATATATATATATATATATATATATATATATATATATATATATATATATATATAATACATACATATATGATCATTTTTTAATTCATTGTCCAGTTTGATTTTTAAAACATTGTTTAAAAAAAAAAGGATCATTTAGCACATAAAACATTATAAATAGTATAACCATTTTTTTATCAAGTAATATTATTATAAAAAATTTGATGAAGAGAAGATATATATAATAAGAGAACAGTACAATTATTATAATATATATAAATAGTATGTTAAAATTTTTATATAAAATAATACAAAAATAAATTCAACATCTAAATGTAGTTATTTCTTAAAAGAAAATTTTGGCAAGTATAATAAATTATAGTAATTTACTTTTTAGAGAAGAATTTAATAAATAATAAATTATAATAGTATATATTTTTGAATAAAATTTAATGTGATCAATAATATATAAAATTTAAAATATTATTAATAAAGGATATATTTAAATAAATCATAAAATATACTCATTTTTATAATATCATTTTACATGTAAATAATTAATTTTTATTTAACTAATAATTAAATTATGTCACCACATTTAAGAAGTTTAAAATAAAAATATAATATTTAATATTTAATTAATTATTTTTTATAAAAATAGTATTTAAGTTTATATTATGAATGGCTTAAGTTATAAGTTAATAAAAAAATAAGAATAGATTTAAAAAAATTTGAAGAAATAGTCATTTATAAAATATAAGTTACTCAATATAACTTTTTAAATAAAATTTTTTTTATTAAGTGTATAAAATGTATTTAAATTATTCAATTAATAAATTATAAATTAATTTATTTATTCTATGGAATGAAACGTAGGCTTACTTATTCAGATTTTGATAAAATTTTATAAACATGTTGGAATGAGTCAAATTAAATATTAACGTCATCGCTTATCATTTTGGGTAAAAAAAATATTAAGAGTAAGACTTTCACGCCGTGCCAAAATATTTGGATATAGACATCCAGAAAAATTAACTAACAAAATTTTGACAAGCAGACAATCCGGTTGCGTTATTATTACTTTTCTTAAATAAATGTGAGAGGTTTTGTAAACTCACCTCACTTTTCTACCGACCTCCATGACAGATTTGCCATTAGTTTTAATAATATAAAAAATATTGAGTTTAAGTTGAACTTTCCAATTCAAACTCTAATTAGCCACTGTTATTTATTAATGAAATTAATTATTTTAATAAAAATTTTCTATATTCTTTCTAATAATTAAAACTGTGGATATCTATATATCTAATTAACTAAAATGCAAGAAAATTTATCAAGCTTCAATATTTTTATAAGTTTAAATTTGATTTATGGTTGATATAAAATATTTTATAATATTAATGAATAAAAAGTATTTCATTTAAAAAGTGATAGTATCAAGAATTTTTAATTGTAATAAATAAGTTTTAAAATTTTTTTATTAACATAACTATATATAAATATATGAATATTCCCTAATTTTCTTTTTGTTAATTTCCATTAATTTAAAACAGATAGAGGCATACCAACAACAATTTCCATTAATTTAAAAAAGTAAAATTGAAAAAATTAATATATATATATATATATATATATATATATATATATATATATATATATATATATATATATATATATATAATACATACATATATGATCATTTTTTTAATTCATTGTCCAGTTTGATTTTTAAAACATTGTTTAAAAAAAAAAAGGATCATTTAGCACATAAAACATTATAAATAGTATAACCATTTTTTTATCAAGTAATATTATTATAAAAAATTTGATGAAGAGAAGATATATATAATAAGAGAACAGTACAATTATTATAATATATATAAATAGTATGTTAAAATTTTTATATAAAATAATACAAAAATAAATTCAACATCTAAATGTAGTTATTTCTTAAAAGAAAATTTTGGCAAGTATAATAAATTATAGTAATTTATTTTTTAGAGAAGAATTTAATAAATAATAAATTATAATAGTCTATATTTTTTAATAAAATTTAATGTAATCAATAATATATAAATTTTAAAATATTATTAATGAAGGATATATTTAAATAAATCATAAAATATACTCATATTTTTATAATATCATTTTACATGTAAATAATTAATTTTATTAAACATCTTTATTTAAATATCTAATATTATTAGTTGATCAAATTAGTTAATATAACTAACTATTAAGTAATAGTTAATTAAATCAGTTGATCGCTAATGTAATTAGTTAATTGCTAAACAAGCTTTGTACTTTGAAATCAAAACATAAGAAGTTAGATTTTTAATCCTACAGCACCAAAATGTAGACAATTTAATGATTAATTTTTTAAAGGATGAGAGACCATGCAAAAGTACACAAAATTAATCTAGTTTGAAATTATTTTTACTTTATTCGTTAGGACTTTATTCACATAAGTAATCAATTAGTTAACTAATTAATAATTTGTAACTAATAGTTGATAAAATAATTAATTAAATAAGAAGTGTTTCATAAAATAATTGTTAAACTAGTTGAAATTAGAAAAATATTATAGAAAGATATATCAATAAAAATAGATATATAATTAAAATAATTTATATTTACCTAATAATTAAATTATATCACCACATTTAAGAAGTTTAAAATAAAAATATAATATTTAATATTTAATTAATTATTTTTTATAAAAATAGTATTTAAGTTTATATTATGAATGGCATAAGTTATAAGTTAATAAAAAAATAAGAATAGATTTAAAAAAATTTGAAGAAATAGTCGTTTATAAATTATAAGTTACTCAATATAACTTATTAAATAAAATTTTTTATTAAGTGTATAAAATGTATTTAAAAATTAATTTATAACTTAATTATTTAATTAATAAATTATAAATTAATTTATTTATTCTGTGGAATGAAACGCAGGCTTACTTATTCAGATTTTGATAAAATTTTATAAATATGTTGGAATGAGTCAAATTAAATAATAACGTCATCACTTATCATTTTGGGCAAAAAAAAGATTAAGAGTAAGACTTTCACGCCGTGCCAAAATTTTCGGATATAGGCATCCAGAAAAATTAACTAATAAAATTTTGACAAGTAGACAATCCGGTTGCGTTATTATTACTTTTCTTAAATAAATGTGAAAGGTTTTGTAAACTCACCTCACTTTTCTACCGACCTTCATGACAGATTTGCCATTAGTTTTAATAATATAAAAAATATTGAGTTTAAGTTGAACTTTCCAATTCAAACTCTAATTAGCCACTGTTATTTATTAATGAAATTAATTATTTTAATAAAAATTTTCTATATTCTTTCTAATAATTAAAACTGTGGATATCTATTTATCTAATTAATTAAAATGCAACAAAATTTATCAAGCTTCAATATTTTTATAAGTTTAAATTTGATTTATGGTTGATATAAAATATTTTATAATATTAATGAATAAAAAATATTTCATTTAAAAAGTAATAGTATCAAGAATTTTTAATTGTAATAAATGAGTTTTAAAATTTTTTTATTAACATAACTATATATAAATAGATGAATATTCTCTAATTTTTTTTTGTTAATTTCCATTAATTTAAAATAAATAGAGGCGTACCAACAACAATTGATTCGAATGGTTAGGAGTTTGGTTCCTTTAAATAAAGTCTTGATTTTAAATTTTATAAATAAAAAAAATTATTGTTGGAATAACTTTACTCTCATATTAGATACTTATAAATAATATATATTTTTACATATTAGATACTTTTAAAAAGTAAATAATATTTCTTATTTGAATGAAAATAATAGAAAGAAATGTAAATAAAAATATAAATTAAAGAATAAAATAAGATTAAAATAATAAATTAAGCCCCACCTTGAAGGAATAAAAAATATTGAAGATTGAAGATTTGAAAGACTAGACGTAGACTTCTTCCTTTTCCTCCCTAAATAAAATTCCAAAAAAATAAAAGAAAATAATTAACACGCAATCTTCTTTTTCTTCTCCATCCCTTTCATTTCCCACTATCCCAAAAAACTATTAAACTTCCTTTCCAATTGAACTTTTCCCCGTGACTCTATTTTAACGTTTAGGAAAATAATTGTTTTTTATCTATTATTTTAGAAATCAGATAAAATATTAATTTTCCTTGCCAT